>VZRW01005857.1:0-34726 GCA_013398125.1 Aegotheles bennettii | reverse complement strand
GAGCACTGGAACAGGCTGCCCAGAGAGGTTGTGGAGTCTCCTTCCCTGGAGACATTCAAACCCCACCTGGATGCATTCCTGTGTGATGTACTGTAGGTGACCCTGCTCTGGCAGGGGGGTTGGACTAGATGATCCTTTGAGGTCCCTTCCAACCCTAGAATTCTGTGATTCTGTGATTCTGTGATTCTGAGGTATCATTACAGCATATTCAGCCTGGTTCAGGTATGAAAATTAGTAACTTTGAAATCTTTAAATCTGAATAGTCTTTAAATTGATTTATCACAGTCCTTTTTGTATGAGGATTGTCTATTCACACTGGCAAACAGTTTTCTGTCTTGTCTGCATTTCAAGGACAGGTTGGATGGGGCCCTGAGCAATATTATCTAGTGGGGGATGTCCTTTCACATGGCAGCGGGGTTGGACTAGATGATCTTTAAGTCCCTTCCAACTCAGTCTATTTTTTGATTCTGTGATTCTCTACTTGAACAGAGTAACTTTCCTTCCCTAAGAGTTAAAATTCTAAAGAATTTTTCCTATCCACATTTTCTTGTAGTTGGCTATATTGTAGAATTAATCTCAGAATCTCCTTATCAAATCTGTCTCCTCTCTCCTAAAACAATGTAATATTTATAGGAGAGATAATCCCAATTAATATATTGCTCACAGAGCTAAGGAGTCATTTTGACTCTCCTGTTTCTTCTGTCTGCCATTAAGAATTAATAAAGCAAAGCAGAACAGTTTTCTACAGAAAAATGAGAGCATAATTAATCCACATTATTTTATTTCCTTTTTTTCACAGGGACAAATTACTCAGGAAATGCAAGGTCTAAATTCCAGTCTGGTGCAGTGAGAATTCAGTTTCATACCCATTAATGTTTTCCTAGTCACCAGCTTATTTAGCCAGGCCTCCAATTTTCATATTGGTTAGATTTTTTTTCTGGAGAAGTTGAAAGCAAGAAAAGTTTCTGATTTTGTCCTTTGGTTGTGTTTACAACGTAGGCAGATTTTTTCCTTGTTTGTATGTTCATCCCTCAGTTTTGGTAAGCTGACATCTGAGCTGTGTCTGGATCCAGCTTCTTCCTGTTCCTTCCCAGATGCCCTGGTTCTTTGAGAAGGAAGCAAAGAATCCTGGCATATAAGAAGTCATCACTCTGATAAATTCCTCTCTGAATGTCTGAAAACCAGCATCACAGGCAAAAATGTGGCATACACCTTGAGACATAGCTAAGATGTGTACTCAGACAGCAGTATAACTGAGTACACAGCAGAGCAAATATCCTGCAGTGTAAGCACAGGTAGTCAGTGTCTAAATATCAGAACTGGCACATAACATGACAATTGTAAAACCTAACACAATGATGCAAAGGATGCAGTGTTATGGTTTGAGGGGACAGGCAAATCTTACGGCTTTGTTGCAAGGACCCAAAGGGGGAGGGATGGAGTTTAGGACCCTTTGTGAAAAGGGGTCTGGGGTGTCGGTATTCCCTCCCATTTCCTGCCAAGCTCTATAAAGCCAGGAGGACAGGAAGTTCCTCCCCTCTTTCCTTTCTGCTCGCTTCTCATCCCCACGTGGAGACGGCCCGGAGGGAGGAGCCCTGGGGCGGGGAGACAGCCCTTTGTTACCAGCTCGCCACGTGCTCTGCGGGATCTGACTGCATTGGGTGCTGGGGGGGCTTTGGACTCCTTTTTCCCCATCGGCTTTTGCAGTGGAGGACTTTTCAGGAGCTTGTATCGGCGGTCATTGGAGTCAGATTGTATATATTTGTATATATTTTCTTCTTTTCCCACCTGTTACTCCCCCTCCCTGTTTCATTAAATCTGGTATAGTTTTAATCTCCAATCGTTTAAGCCTTTATTCCTTATTCCCCTTCCATTTTCCCCGAGGGGAGTAGCAAAAAGCAGTCTCTGTCTCTGAGCTGTGGCTCGCCCTGACCAATTGAACCGAGACATGCATTTACCTTAAAAGTTTGGGATTTTGTTTTTGTTGTCATTGCCATTGTTGTTGTTCCTGAGTGAAATCCAGAAAAGTTTCTTTAGATTCACACTTCTGTAAAAAGTGAATAAGGAGGCTTAGGAGTTTCTGATTGGATGAAGAGCATCCAGCGCTTCTATGAATAGCTGAATCCTTGATGGTACATTCATCATAGGCACCTACTTAGAGGAAAAACAAGAAAAAAAAAATGTATCTCTAAGAAAATAGTCCTTCCCTGGGTTTGGCAATTTATTCAAGGTTTCAGAACAGTGATGCAGTGAGTGACTTCAGGTCACTGCATCTTTCCCAGAATAGCTATGTACATTTTTTTTAAAAGAACTGACAATTTTTTTATTTTCAGAATGCACAGCCAGGAAAGAATCATAAATTACACTGTTTCTCATTTATCTTATATGATAGCCTACTAGTTAATACAACTGTTTCAGAAGTAGAATACATTGATTAAAGTCTTGCTTTATTTTGAGTTGACATGATCACATTTGCCTTTTCTAGGAGATTGTTTTAATAACTACATTATTCCTTGGAATTTTTCCCTCCTCTTCTCTCCGGTACTGTGTTATGGTGTAAAAAGTAGTTCAAGAGTCATTGGGCCAAGGGAGTCAGGGAGAGAGGGAAGGAAGGAAATAGAGATTCTGATGTTTTAGTCTGATGACAAGGGCATTCCCCTGTAAAAAAATCCTGTGGGTTTTGGTGAGTAATAATAGCTACCCTCTTGTTTGATTTAAAAGAGGAGTATAGGCATTTAATCTGAATTTATCAGTCAAATCAGAGGTTTTCTGTGATGGACTAAAGAGATACTGCTCTCTGTTCTTGAATTTACTCTTTCAAATCATTATAACTTCCTAAAGGTTTGTTGTGTTATACTCTTTAACACACTTGCTTGGTGGTCTGTATACTGTGGAGTAGCTCGATTAAGGGCAGGCTAGCTGAAAAAACAGTGCAGGAAAATATGACAACAGCATTAACCACAGCAGAACGGAGCAGTTGTCCTCAAGCCCTCAGGGACTATCTCTAAAAGATAAGAAAAAGCAGCTGGATATAGCCTTAAAAGGGTCAGAGTGCAGTAAGTTGTTTGTTATGTAAAAGGAAGAAATTTGGTCTAACAGAAAAGGAAAAGAAAAAAGATGGGTTTAAAATTAAAATGATGGTTAAAATAAAAGGAGTTTAAACTGGAAACTCTTGTTTTGTTTTGCAAAGCAGAAGTAGACACAAGAAATGCAAAAAAAAGTATTGCCATCTACCCATGATTAAGTAAAATTCTACAACAAAACATGTATTTATATGTATCTAGATACAAATTAATATGTTTTCACTGAAACCAATTTGTATTACCTGAGTTGTCCCATGATAATATATATTAACACACAATTACATGTACTTCTGTCTATCCCAATTATAATATGATTATGTTAATTAATAATTTTAAAGAATAGATATGCATTATTACTTTTTCATGACATGGTAAAAATTGACAACATAATCAAATGTATTTTTCAAAGGGAATATTGATTGTTACATATGGTAGGAGAGGAATGGTGTTCACTGACTTCAGTGCTGAAGGGAAGGAAAACTAAGACAAGAGTGATTAGCAGTGCTTCAAATCATAAACAGGTCTTGGGACAGTAGCTAAAATAGTATGGTCATTGGAAATTGCAAGAAAAGCAAAGAAAGGTCAAACAACTGGTAAGATTCTTGAGGAAACGTCCATTTATCCAAATGTGGAACCTTCTAAGGGCAAGAAACAAGAAGTGTAAGCAATTCAGCTATTCACTTCCTTGCAGGCTAAAATATTCTCATACAATTGCTCAGGCAACCAAGTTTAGAGGCAGATCCATGTTGCCCATTCTACTGTTGGTTCTCTTCCTTATAGGACTAATCCTTCCCCTGTGTGAGAGAACACAGTTTGTCATTGACTACTACTGGACCCAGTGTTCCCAATAAGAAGTGCTAGACTGTTACAACTAACTTACAGGAAATTTCTGAAAATTTTGCCAGAAAAGGTTAGAAGATTTCTATTAAAAGAGACACCAACTCTTCAGGATAATAACTAACAGTTTTTTACAAGGAATCATATCACTGGTCATCTAAACACAACTCAGCTTTTTCCCCTCTTCTCTTTTCATCAGCAAGCTTAACAGCTGGGGCCGCATACAGGACATATGATTGACAGATTATGGACTCAGATGCCAAGGTCTAGAATAAATTTTTTAGCAGCAACATCTGTGTCTGTTGCAAAGCCCTTGGCTGATTTCTTGGCTGGCTGCTTGGCTGCCACTGCTCTGCCTGTGACGCCAGTGCTGGCTATGCTAATGGCCATGTAATGGCCCCTGGTGCCCTCTTGGGGAATTAAGCTTCTGATAAACTTGCTGGCTTGCCTTGTCCCTGAGATCTTTTTTTAGCTTTGAGTGACTTGCAGCTGGAGGGGTTTGTTCCTTATTTGAAATGAAGGCCCCTAGACAAATGCTCACGAGTTCAGTGTATGCAAGGCCAATTGATGCTGCCAAAGGAATATTTTGCAGTTTGATGTAAAATCACATACTTTTTAGATACAACATCTCCTCAAGCCACTGGAAATACTAAAGATGTCAGAGAGTGAAGAATTCTGGAGAACACAGACTGTGGAGTCATCATTCACTTTAGTGTGTGACAAATTTTGGAACAGAGGGTTCATTATCTTACAGAACATATGCTTAAGTTTGTCACATGGAGAACTATTTTCTAAATCTGTGTTTGGCTCATCAGAAGGCAGGGCAGGTAACTCTTCATTGGCAAAAGCACAAGCTTATGCTTTTGTTTTTAATACAAGGACTCCTTAAATAGATCCTAAGCCTCAAAGGACATTTGCATGTATTTAAACTTAAGTGTCCTGTGAACACTTTCATTCTCTGCCTGTAGTTACACAGACTCTGTCTTTGCCATGGGCTCTTAATGACTATTCAACTGAATTTTAGCCAAAATACTAATATTCAACTTCTGCGGACTTACATTTCAAATGCATGCTTGAAGATGAATCATAAAGACAAGATGAGGCTCTTTGGCTAGGAGAAATCCTGCTCCCTTTGTGCACAGAAATACAGTACCCCCTCAGGGTCTGATTGTTCAGTTCCCTTAGGTTTATTTATGTATTTTGGTGCTATAAAATGCCTGAAAATATAGTAGACATTGCCAACAGGGAATATTAGGGCATACAGAGCAGGTCAATGAAGTGACTGAGAAAACGGTGTGTGACTGAAAGCTTCAAGCTATTGGAAACAGAATGAAACAACAGTATTTGCACAGCTCTAATTTTCTCCAAGATTGGGCAAGCAGGGTTTTGGCTTGCCTCAGAGTACAATTTCTTCCACAGAGAAGAAATAATAATAAAAACAGAATATTAGACTCAGTAACCTCATTGGGATGTTTTAAACTGGGGGAAAAAATGTGGAGAGGAAGAACACAAAACAAAACAAAAAGATTGAAGTATCTAATTTTAATATCTAATATGGAATGCTAGATGCCTAATATATCTAATGCCAGACACGAAGATGAGATTGACTCAAGATTAAGGTATTTAACACTTAAGTGTCCTCTCACATAGGTTAGAAATCTGACACACAGGCTAATATTATCTATTTAAATGTGAGGAAGGTTTGATGCATCTGAGAGTAAGATTCATAGATATACATGACAGACACCTAGATAGCTGTTATATAGTTACCGGTTATAAACACTGTGCACACGTGGAGTGACTACTTTGGACCCCTTTCAGACAGTTAGGTTTTTCAAACAGGATTACAGAGAAATAATACTTTGTTCAGAATGACCATAATATTTCAGACATAATTGCTTAAGACAAGTCAATCAAAGGTCTCCCAAATGATTTTGTTGATTAAATGAACTTGTTAAATTTCAAAATCTGTCCTATACTTCTTGATATAGATTTTCATTTATTTAAATATTGTGTGCACATTAAAATACTGTTACTGTATGAAACTGAAAGAAAATAATTTCAAAATATTGTATATTTATTAGTTATGATGTTCTCATGAGAGCTAAGAAATCTGAGTATGTGATCTAAGCTAAGCAAAGTATGAGTTTGTATCTGTAACAAGTCTCTTAGGTACTGAGATTTTGTACTATCTGATGTAATATATACACTGCTGTATACTTATTGATGATACTGTAAACACTTCCTTTCCTCTTTTGTGTCAAACTAGATCTATGGTGACAATGACTACAATAGATTCATTTTCACACGTGATACAGTAGTGCCAGAACTACCAAAAAACCTTAAGAGTTTAGATGGACAATGAACACCATATTTGCTGAATATTCCTTGTCAACTTTCTGTTAACATTCATATTACTGATATTTTATAGAAGTGGGATAAATTATCTATTACACTATTCATTATTTGGCTTCTAATTTATCTTTAAATAGTATTCCCAGTAATTTTATGCATAACATCTATATGGACTGGTAAGAATATACTGACTATCTATTCAGGAAACATTTTTCTTAACATTGTTACAGATAAGAAGATTTTTTTTTCTTTTTCTTAAAACAAATGAAATTTCAACCAAAAGGAGAAATGGGAGGAATATCTCCTTTGTTGTATAAAAATAAGTCATATCAAGTGCTAGAAAATATACTTTGAGCAACTATTGTACATTGGTAAATTATATTTAAGTTTTAGACTTTAGATTTGTAGGTTTAGATTAGATACACTATTAAATTCTCCTAGCCTTGTTTATTTGCATGATTTTGTTGTTTAACATCTTATCTATACTACTGCCATTTAGAGAACAATTTACTTTTAAAACAGCTGATGCAATAGTTTTCTCGGGAGGGTACATTATTGTACTGTAACAAGCTCCTAATACCAACAGTATGAGTTTTGAAACACCAATATAAAATAATACGGATTTATTGATGATGAATATGTGTAAGACCAAGTAACAAGTTAAAAATCTGTCTTGGTTTAATGGTCAGGGCGAGCCACAACCCAGAGAACAGAATCTATATCTGCTACTCCCCTTCACCTTCCTGGGGGAAAAATAAAAGGGGAATAATGAAGAGAGACTTAAAGGTTGGAAGTTAAAACTATAACAGGTTTAACAGAATGGGGAAGCAGAGTAACACAGGGAAGAAGGAACAAAGTATAAAGTATATACAAAACTAAATCTTGATGATTGCTTGTATAAGTCTCTCATGGCAAAGCTGGTTCTGGGAAAAAGGTCCAAAGCTCTTCCCAGCACATGATGGATTTGGATCCTGCAGAGCACACGGCAAGCTGATGGCAAAGGACAGGATTCTTTCTTCAGGATGTCTCAGATCAGCAAGACAACCAGGAAGGGGAAGCAGGAAGAAAAGGGGTGAATTTCCTGTCCTCCTGACTTTTATAGAGTGTGGCAAGAAATGGGAGGGAGTATGAACTCCTTCTTGTTTTGTCTGCCCTGTATTCCTCTCACAGTCCTAAACTTCACCTTCTCTCTAGGTTCTCACACTAATACCATAAAACTTCACCCATGCCCCCTCAAACCATAACAAAAGCCCAACAAAATATCAAGATAAATGAAAATATGCTTCTTTTAAAAAGAAACAAGAGAAAATGTTTTAGAAACTGTACTCAACTACTTCCCTGGGCAGCCTGTTTCAATGCTTGATAACCACTTCAGTGAAAAAAAAATTCCTAATATCCAATCTAAACCTTCCCTGGCACAACTTGAGGCCATTTCCTCTTGTCCTATCACTTGTTACCTGGGAGAAGAGATCAACACCCACTACACTACAACCTCCATTCAGGTAGTTGTAGGAAGCGATATGGTCTCCCCTAAGCCTCCTTTTCTCTAGACTAAACAACCCCAGTTCCCTCAGCTGCTCCTCGTACGACTTGTGCTCTAGACCTTTCAACAGCTTTGTTGCCCTTCTTGGGACACCCTCCAGCACCTCAATGTTTTTCTTGTAGTGAGGGGCCCAAAACTGAACACAGTATTCAAGGTGCAGCCTCACCAGTGCTGAGTACAGAGGCACAATCACCTCCCTAGTACTGTTGTCCACACTATTCCTGATAAAAGCCAGGATGCTGTTGGCCTTATTGGTCACTTGTGCACACTGTTGGCTCATATTCAGCCAGATATTGACCAATAACACCAGTTTTTTTCTGCCAGGAAGCTTTCCAGCCACTCCTCTCAAGCCTGTAGTGTTACGTGGGATTGTTGTGACTCAAGCAAAGGACGCAACACTTGGCCTTGTTGAACCTCATACAATTGACCTCAGCCCATCAATCCAGCCTGTCCAGATCCCTCTGCAGAGGCTTCATCTTCAAGCAGGACAACATTCCCACCCAACCAGGTGTCGTCTGTTAACTTACTGAGGGTGCATTTGATCTCCTTGTCCAGATCATTGACAAAGATACTAAAGGGAATTGGCCCCAAGACTTAGCCCTGAGGAACATCACCCAGACTGGCTGCCAACTGGATTTAAATCCATTCATCATAACCCTTTGGACCCAGCCAGTTTTCTTTTACCCAGAAAAGAGTAAGCAGTCTCTCCAGAAGAATGCTGAGGTAAATGGTGACAAAGGCTTTACTAAAATCTAGGTAGGCAACATCCACAATCTCTTCTTCCTCATCCACTAAGTGGGTCACCTTGTCACAGTTGGAGATCAGGTTAGTCAAACATGACCTGCTTTTCATGCTGACTAGGTCTGATCACCTGGTTGTCCTGTACATGCCACATAGTAGTACTCAAGATTATCTGCTCCATAACCTTCCTTGGCACCACAGTCAGACTGACAGGCCTGTAGTTCCCTGGATCCTCCTACTGGCCCTTCTTGTAGATGAGCATCACATTTGCTAAACTCCACTCAATTGGGATCTCCCCGGTTAGCCAAGACTGCTAATAGATGATGGAAAGTGGCTTGGTGAGCATTTCTGCCAGCTCCCTCAGTACTCTTGGGTGGATTTAATTCAGCCCCATAGACCAGTGTGTGTCTAAGAAATGTAGCAGGTTGTTAACCATTTCATCTTGGATTATGGGGGCTTCATTCTGCTTCCCATCCTTATCTTCCAGCTCAGGGGCTGGTTACCCTGAGAACAACTGGTCTTACTACTAAAGACTGAGGCAAAGAAGGCATTAACCTGAGTGTTTTCTTCATCCTTTGTCATCATGTTCCGCCCTGCATCCAATAAAGGATGGAGATTCTCCTTAATCCTCCTTTTGTTTCTAATGTATTCATAGAAACATTTTTTATTGTCTTTCACTGTAGTAGCCAGATTAAGTTCTAGTCGGGCTTTGGCCCTTCTAACTTTCCTTCTGCATAGCCTCACAACATCCTTGTAGTCCTTCTGAATTGCCTGTCCTTTTTTCTAAAGGTCAGAAACTCTCTTTTTTCCCTGAGGTGCAGCCAAAATTCTCTGTTCAGGCAGGCCAGTCTTCTCCACCAGCTTGTGTTCTGGCACATGGGCCAGACTGCTCCTACACCTTTGAGATTTCCTTCTTGAAGAATGCCAGCCTTTCTGGATCTCTCTTCCCTTCAGGATTGCCTCTCAAGGGACTCTGCCAACCATGCACTATCTCCAGCTGACAAATATTCAAATAGAGCAAGACTAAATATTACTAAGGTCAAACATCATCATGTCAGTAGAAGATTTGGAGTTTAAAAGAAAGAGAAAATAATTCTTATTTATTGGTTTTCTGCTTATTGTTGTGTTATCTATTGATGTGATGTATTTCACTGACTAAATAAGCCTTGTGACTTTCCCTTCAGAATGGAGCTGTATTTTGAGATCCACTTCCCATATTTCTATTGTGAGAAATTGGCGATAAAAACTATTAAGACATACAGGAATCAAGTGCTAAAATACAAACTCTTGTTACTCATTGGCTTATAAATCTTTAGGCAAAATATGTAATAAGAACAATCATGAATATTAATTTACTATACATTATATGTGAACATCAGCTCTTGTTCAAACCCAGATTCACCTTATGTTGTCATGACAGGGTTGCAAGCTATGGACAGTTATTATATTTTAGGTGAACTGTGAAGCAGAAGGAAAGGTTTTGGCCAAAGGTTTTGACACAGACTGCTCAGTCATGCATGCTGTTAGCATCTCACCTACCTACACAGCATGCTCTTGTGGACAGTAATGAGCAACTTAAGATACATCTTCCTTTGTAGCAGTGTGGGCAGTATGATGGCAAGCTACAGAGAAGCTGCAGCCAGAAGTGGCTTTACATAGAATTGACTTGAGGGGTAAACTGGGATTGAGCCCATTTCCTGGCCTTTGTTCCTAACCAACTTCTTAGTAACAAAAATAAGAAAAAAACAAAACAAAACAAAAAGACTGAAAGGTTTGTATGCCATATTTTTCAGTAGGTATACTTTTAATCTCATTTTAAAAAAGTTTTAGAACTGAAAATCTTTGTATAACATGTTCTAGTTTTGAACTAGGTTAATGAGAATTTTTCCTATTATATTATGAGTAAAGTGATTTAGAGACTGTATGTAAAAGATCTCCAAGTATAAGACATTTAGTAAAGATATCTTCATATTTTTATCAGTTCTAATTCACTTATCGTACAGCAGAGTATTTACTTATAATAACATTTAAGATCTAAGTTAATGAAAACATTTATTATATTCAAGTGAACTAGTGTGTCAGCATATCAGTACAGTTATCTGCAGCAGATATTGCTTCAGATAATACTTTGGAAGCCTAAGTTGGTAGAAGCATAAAAACTTAATTATCACTGTTGTGCATGTTTATGTATAAACTAAGAATTACTATCCTGTTGTTCATTATTTTCATAAATAAACTTCTTCCACCACCCCTGTGGAGAACTGTGGAAATAGATTGTAGACTGTGTAGATGATAGAATTAATATCGATGTCTCTGTCAAACCTCTTTTTTATAGTGAGAAAGACAGAGTAAGACAGTTTAATACAGTTAAATATTGATTTCAATAACAAATACTGTGTTAGTTTATACTTACAGGTAGTAAGTATACCCTTGCTTGAGTAATGTTAACTCAAGTATTTCTTAATACACTCATACTTGATTTTACAAATTGAATATAGATACAGGTACAGATAGATACAGATATAGATATAGATGATATAGATAAATACAGCCTTTTGGCAACAAAACTGAAAAGAAAAAACTAACTAAATTGTAATTAACACAAAAGAATGATCATTGAATTAATCAGTTCTGATAAAATAATTTTGTACTGAATTCTACCAGTTCTTTGCAAACTGTTTTTTTACCTTTTTTTAGCATCCAATCCTTACTGTCCAGCTCATACAACTCAGGATATAGTCTCAGACTATAGCTCTTCCAGATGCATTTCTTTCAGGAAAAGCAATTACTGCTTCCAGCTTTCATTCTGCCCCAGCTGTTCATCAGTACTCCCTATTAGATCTACCCGTTAAGCTTCTTGTTTAAGCTTCTTGTGAACTAAGAAAAGAAAAGAAAAGAAAAGAAAAGAAAAGAAAAGAAAAGAAAAGAAAAGAAAAGAAAAGAAAAGAAAAGAAAAGAAAAGAACCAAACAAAATACGAAGTAAATTTAAGCAGTTTAAATAACAGGTATTTGACAACTAAACTGAAATGGTGTAGGGAACAATCACACAGCTAACAAATGAGAAGGGTGTCGACTGGAGATGAGCAGAGGATGGAGGGAAGAATAAGCTCCTTTCATTCACACAGTTTCAGCTGGATCAATTCTACCTTCTTTGACATTCTGCCTCCTTGTTTTATCTAGAACTTCCAGTGGAACTTCACTGTGCCTCAAGCTGTGTGAAAGATACTCAGGAAAGATCATGAAGGTATACAAAAAAATCAAGTCCAGAGAAATCTTACAGGAACAGCTTTATGGTCTAAGCTCAAGCCTCTTGAAGTAAGAGCAAAATTCTCATTACCTCAGTGGCTAGCTAATCATTAGACCTCAAATTGCTATATTAAAAAAGCAGGCCTTTTCATCACGGAAATATTACAAACCAATGTTTATGTGTAATTAGCTAGGTTTCATAAAAGTTATTGGTGATTGCTGTCTTCAAACCTAATTATTATTAACATTACATAGGGTGAAATTCATGGCACTGTATAAGAAAGAGAAAAAAAAAAAAGATTTATGGACCACACAGAAAATTCCTGTCTTTTGACTTGCACATACCCATCCTCTTGACTTTTACTAAAGTATCATTTTAAAAGAACAGTCTCAGGTATTATAAGTATGTACATTTTCTTTCATGTAAGATTAGTTCATATAGATTGCTTATATCTTAACTCTCATCTCTTTTTATTCTATAGCTGGATAGTTCGTAAGGCTAGTATGTTGTTTGAAGAAAACAGCTTTTATAAGGTGTAGGTATCTTTTGGATAGCATCACAGATTTCTGATGCCAAAGCCTGAAAAATATTATTCCAAAGTCAGCATCTGGCTTTCTGGCACATCTAGTCTGTAGTTTCTCAGTGCCTCTAGGTCTGTTGCATGGTTGGTCACATTTGATTGCTAAATTTAGTTCCTAACTTCTCAGAATAAAATAGACTTTTGGCATTTTGTAGAATGTATGTGCAAGCACATATATGGTGAACAACTTGTACTACTTCAGCAAAGTATTGTTAGTTCTCTACATCAATACGTCTGTTGATTACCTGAATTCATACTTATGTGAATATCTGTGCACAATTCAAGATACATGACTAAATAATTATAGGAGGAACTTTTTTCCCACCTGTTCAAACCATGATGTTTTATGTTACACTGAAATCATCAGGCACTAGCTTTATTTCTTCATCCTTACCAAAATTAATATTTTGAAAATAATCACAGTAGTTTCCCACATTCTTTTACATCTATAAAAAAAAAGCTTTAGATTGTGGTAAAGCCCCAATTTTGTTCATATTCATCTGGATCATGTCTCATGTTTCAAATTTTTCTTCCCCACTCCTTTGCTTCTTAACATTCACTTCTCTGATTTGTTTACAAAAAACAACTACACAAATCACTTTTCTCTTTTGCCACTATCTCATCATGGTCAAATTGATTGCCTTCTTTTCCTCTGTGTTCTTCACAAGTCTGTCCTCATTCTTAGTATCTTACATATATCCTACCTGTATTAGATTCCTTGCAGTCCTTCATTCACCCTGAACCTAGCAATCACTTCTTCCTCTTTATTTCAGTTCCAAAAGCTTGACCAAAGGAACTATAGCATCTAAGAAAAATAAAATATATGTAGAAGTGAATATTTAAATAAGATAGTCTACTCCATCAAATCCTTAACAATCTCCCTTTTCTTTGGAGTTCAAAGCATCATGTATCAGCATGGTGGTAACTTAGAAAACTAAGTTTGGTAGTAGAACTTTTATTCACTGATTTGCAGAAACACGAACCCATAGGATTATATGAAGATACACAGAAACTGAAGATTTAATTGTTTTAATTTATTTTCTTATTCTTAATGATTTCTTTAAGATCTATGGCTTTAGAAGTCTTAGTCTTTCATACTGACTGCAGAAAAACACTTCATCTTGTGAGTCTACATATGCTGTTTTATCACTTGCCTTTAAAGGATACAAGAAGGGGTGGGATTCCCCAATAATAGGATATGTCGCATTCAGTCTCCAAGTTTTACAATTCCCATAGGGCATTTGAATTCACTCCAAAATCCAGTCTTTGACATAGAATTCAAATCTTCATAATTTTGTCACTTTCCAGGAAATATGGATTTGAATGGTTTGTAATGGTATTACGGTAATGAATTTCAGAGCACTGACTTAAGGGAATTAACTTTGTCACGTTGTAATTGGCAGAACTGGGACAGTTATCTAAAGCCCAAGCAGACACTGTTCATTTTATTAGCAAGGGCCCTGTCACTGATATAATGTTTTATAGATTATATATGACAGTTTTAGATGTGCTAAACATCTTTTCATAACCAATCTTTTATCACTTTTGTGTTAGAACTAGTGAAAAATTATTCTGAACTAAAATGGTCTTTATTATGCCATATACAAATGCACATATTAATTGGCATATATGAGTTGGAAATACGTTTTTGGTGCAGTGTGAACCTGAAAACACAAAAGAAAGAAAAGTGTACTCAGACACACTTACAGTATTGAAAGCAGTTTGATGCAGAACATGTTATTTTCATACTTTTTTAAATTTTATTTTATCCTAGAGCTTTTCCTGACAAATTAAGATGGTTCAGACACTTTATTTATTTATTTATTTGTTGTGTTATTAATTTTATCTGCACCAGAAAACAGTCTTAAAATAAATGTGCTAGACTTCTGAATGCATTCAGGTTCAAGATATTTTAAGTTACTCTGGTCAAGAGCGGTTTAAATGACATTTTTGCTGTTATGGAATTTAGAACTGACATAAAATCAGCTCTACTAAATGATGAACAACTTCCAGTCAGTCTGCAAGGAACTCTCTAGACAGTCAAATATAATAATGATGAAACTTAATTTATTTGTCGTAAAAGTTACAGTGAACTCCAACTAAGGCAGAAGTATTTTGTCTGCAAACTTAAGCAAAAAAATATTTCCTGTAAAAAAACCAAACAAACTCTTGTATTCCTTCAGTTATGTTCTGAGTGACTATAATTCCCTCATTCCAGGATCACAGTTTTGATTTAAAATATTAATACATATTTTTTAAACTATTATATCTTTTATTAAGGTTTTATATCTCCCTTTTTAACTAGCAGGCAAATCAAGACCAAGAGAAATAAATCATAAAGAATTTTGGTCCTTGCTGATGGCATGTAGCTCATCAGACTATATTAGAGTTCAACACTGAAATGTAGATGCTGAAGGTATTGATCCAGAATGCCAGCAATATACAACTATATGTGACTTGAAAGTGGTGACTGGTGAAATGTCTGCTTTCTGATTAATTTTCTTGTCATTAGGTTCTTCACTTCTACCCAAGTGTCCCTTTAGCATCCTGACTCTTTTTTTTCCTTTTTCCTTTCTATCCTGGGCTAGAAAAAAACATATTTTATTAAATAAAATATAACAACTCTTAAAGCAAAAAAATTGAGCACTGCCAACATTAACTCATCTAATAGTTAGATGATGAGGACTCTTTCTTAGGTAAGGATTTATATCTTTAATCTCAATAGCATCTGAATCTTTCTTGATATCTTAGGTTATTGTTCCACCTGCCAGGTTAGTGACTGTTCTTAATCAGAAAGGAATTTAATAGATCCCACTGTTCTGATCTAACCTGATGGTCAGCTGCAGTCTTCAGTGAAGCCATTCAGTTCTGGCTCAGGGTATCCAGGTTTTCCACCTTCTATATCCTTACCAAGATAAGACCCTTCCCCAGCCAATGTATTAAGGTTTAGTGCCAGGACCCCTGCAGAACAGACAGCAGTTTGTAGTACAAACCTCAGAAACAAAGAGCACAAAATTTATTACAGGTTATACTTTCCTAATTAATCAATGACCAATACATGAAGCCTGAATTAGGGCTGAAAAGAATGACACAGAAAGCATATTCTCCTCAGTATAGAAACAACCACCAACATTTGTTTTCTTATATAAAACTAGGGATGTAACACCAGGAAAAAGTTCATTATCTCAAATACAAATATGATAGTCTTTATCTGACTAATTTCCCCAGTGTTGAAAATTCTTCTGTTTTCATTTGCATGTCAGTTACACCTAGTTAGGTTCTTGTTTGGTTCTGGAGATCCAAAAGCCAAAGCAGTAAGTAAAGTTTCTTTGAGGCAGTATAGGTAACATAAGGATAAGGCCTTATAATACCTATTTATTTTCTGAAATTTGAACGGTAATGTCACCATGAAAATAAATCCAGCTTCTATGTCAGCTCAAATCAACAGGAGTGTTCATGTTGGTCATACTGGAGTTTAACTTAAACCTATGAATATCAAAGCAGATAACAAAATCTCTTTCTACCTTGTGTCTTGCCAGATCAGTACGGAAAAAATAGTTTGTTCAGAAAATAAACTTTTCTTTGGAATAATGTGATAATATAGAATGCTCTTTTGCAAATAGCTATATGTTTTCTATATGAAATTACACATTTTCATCAATAAGCCAGTAGTGCATGAGGAAACAAATAACAGAAAGACACCTGTGTTATATATTAGGAGGTGTTTAAAGTGCAAACTGACAGAACAAATACTTTGTGGATAAAAAGAAAAAAGACAAGGTTTTCTCTATCACATTTTATAGGCACTGCATAAATCATGATTTACTTCCTTTGGATAATTGTTCCTAGATTTTTGTAAACTTATGGCAGATGTGTTTATGAAAAATTATGCCTGTCACAGCAAATTTGGAAAGAGTCCTAGGCTGCCCAATTATGCAAGAGTTATAGCTTGTGTAAGGGACACCTACTGTTTTAAAGGGGAAAGTGGGAATTATAAATTTTCCACAGAGGAAGTCTGTCTGAAAGATTTAATGGAGCTGGGACTTGAACAAAAGATGTTCAGTCAGGTTTGTTTTGTTTTGTTTTGTTCTTTTCTGACACTCATTTTGTCAACAACAATTAATATTACATGCTGCAGTGGTTTGAATCAAATCATAGGCATTTTATTCACACTTGCTGCTTAAGTTTGCTATGCTATGTAAAGAAGAAACACAACGAAAAAACAGAATTATTGTGAACTTTTTGTTTTGTTTTGTTTTCACTTTGAAGGAATTTTTTGATACTCTGGATGTGTGATGTTATTACATTTATTTGTATATTTCCTTAATTACCTAGTTAACATAATAACTTATAAAGAGCTATATTCATTGAAGCGTATTATTTGCCTAAGTGATTCATAGAATCAAAAGTCAGAAGTACCAATTGTGTACCCTTAATTTGACCTCATATATTGTACAGAAAGACACAGGCTATCATCCATAAATTTTTGTTACAGGATTGTATCTGGAGCAGTGTGTAAGATGGAAATTCCATTTTAAAAAAGAATCCCTGAGATTTCAGGTGTGTTCAGTCTGGGGAAAAAAGAAAAAGGAAGGAATTACAAGAAGTGACTAGGTTACTAGGAAACCAATAACCACTAGTTTGCATCAAAATGTTGTCAATTTTTCCTCTACTATATCATTTGAAAGGCAGTAAACCTATTAATCCAGAAGAATTGGGGATTTTTTTATAAAGAACTTTGAGATAAACGAACTCACCCTGTGTGATTTATTACATGCATGTATGCATGTTCTATTTGACTAATTATTGAAAAAAAAGGTCTTTTTATGTATAAAATCTCAAAAATAAATTAGAGGGAGGGAGGAAAGGAAGATTTGAATCCTGTGTTTCAATATAACTTCCCCTCAAATAAATATGAATCATTGCTTTGGCTTGAAAAGAAGATGTGGTGTGGTCAAAATGAGCTACAAATCCTAATTCTCAAGAACATTATGTGAAAACTTTCTGAGAAATTCTAGCCTAAAAGTTATGGGTGGTTGCTTGCTAGTTCAGTGTGTATTCTGAGGCTTGTATCAGTTGTAAGTGCATTAGTATTATACTGCACACATATAATATGTAATCTATTTAACTAGTGACTTATTGTCACTTATTTTAGTTTTTACTATATTACTTCTTACTATATATCTTATTGCAAACAGTACAAAAGGGTGCCTGAACACATTCATATATTTTTTTCACAAGAGTCAGTGTTCCAAATATGTATTTATTGGAGTATTGATAGTACCATAAACTCAGTGTTCTATATTTTTTTCAATACTCTAAATGCATTGTAATTACAGAGGTATCATAAAGATTATAGAAAATTCAGTTTTCTTGAAAATAACAATTTTCAAAGTTCTTAATGACAGCTACTTCTTACTTAATGTATAGTGTTCCATGTAACTTAATAATTTTTATTACCAGTTAAGCTACATAATTAACATTTTCTGAATGAATACAATAACAATTTTACTTGACTTTTCTGTACTTCTCTAGATGCATCACAAGTATTTCCAATTAAGTAATGGAGTGACATTTAAAAAAAATCTAATTTACATTATAGACTGTCTAAAAGGAAGAGGTAATTCATCTGCCTGAAAAATTAGATAAAGAACTGACATTTCATCAGCACTTTTTATGAATATTTAAGATTTATAAGGAAATACATTTTGGAAGGTGAGAAGTGATATTAGAGAAGGGAAAAAAGGGAGAAAGAGAGAGGATGAGAGAGGGTAATGGTAGAAGTTGTGAGATACAGTATGCAGTTGGTGGTATTTTCACAGTTGTACTGCAATTTGATAATTACTTAAAAATTAGAATTAAGTTTATACATACTCATTCAAGCACCTACATACAAAATTTAGGAGCTTCTAATATTCATAAAACTGTTACTTATTTTCACTATGTAGCAGTTTAACGTCTCTAGACAGCTAAGTGTGTAGCAGTGAGAATGCAGAAAAATGTCTAAATATTGAGCAAGCTGCGTTAAAATACAATCTACAGGCCAGTAAGCATACTATGGATCCTCTGAATGACCTCAGCCAAGAGACCATAAAAGCAGTGTGATGGCATCTCTCTAATGTTTCTTAATGTCTTGCAATTCACCAAATGTATGGGGGACTCCGTCATAATTGTTTCATCCAATTCTGAGGAGATTTGAACTTGGATTTTGGAAAAGCAGAAAAATATTCTGCCTCTTCATCAGTGAAATATATTAATGTAGGCTTCTTGCAGTTTCTTCTTTTGAAGCTGCTCTGAAATGGAACAAAGAACATGGGAATACATGATTCTGCATTTTAATTCTTAAAATGCACACTTAAAAGGAATGTGGAAATATCTGGCCTGAATTTATCATTTCAAGAACCTTGTATGCATTGTTTAAAGCCTGGGGGGTTTTGTTTTTATTTTTGTTTTTCTTTTTCTTTTTTTTATTTCTTTGAGCAGGGAGAAAGTGAGAAAGCAAGCTCTGATCTACTTTAGGTACTTTAGGGTAAGATGAACATTTGGAATTCAAAATGTATTTAAGGCATACCTCTCTAGATGTTCTCCTCAGCTTTTATACTGTCACCACGTAATTATTGTTTGTTCACTGTGCTCGTTTCTGTAAATTGTATTGCAAGACAC
This sequence comes from Aegotheles bennettii, assembly GCA_013398125.1. Lineage (NCBI taxonomy): Eukaryota > Metazoa > Chordata > Aves > Caprimulgiformes > Aegothelidae > Aegotheles > Aegotheles bennettii. Next base: position 15,676 of record VZRW01005857.1, on the reverse strand, counting down.
TTAAACTTTCAGAGTTAAGAATTAAGCATTGCAATGACAACTTCACCCATGTGAAAATACCTAGAATAAGCCAAGAAATTTATGTTTTATTTATTAGACCTCACTATGTGTGTTCCAATTAATACATATATACTTAGTTCTATCTCACAGAACCATAGAATTACCCAAGTTGGATAATAAGGATTATCAAGTCCAACTCCCTGCTCCTCGCAGGACTATCTAAATCTAAACCATATGTCTAGAAGCATCATCCAGACACTCCTTGAATTTTTGCAGGCTTGGTGCCATGATCAATTACCTAGGGAGCCTGTTCCAGTGACCAACCATCCTCTCAGTGAAGACTGATGTCCAATCTGAACTTTATTCAGCTTCATTCCATTTCATTGTGTCCTAAATTTAAGTTAGTGTCTGATATGTAACAGGTATATACTATTAACATCTGTTCATCATCTGAAAATCACTTACTTTTGAAAAAGTAATAGATGTTTATTCCTATTTCATTCTTATTACACTAACAGAAATCAGCAGTGAGGTGAAAGGTAGTTCGCTATTCAAAAATACTTTACTGGCAAGTAAGCTACTCTTGACATCTGCAGCACTGATGTGATATTTCAGTCTGAGTCAAGGTCTCCTCAAGGTTTCTTTCAGTTGTTTTTGTCTGAGAGTCTTAACTGTAATTTCAGAGAAATTGTGAAAGTGTAGATGAGAACATAAAAATAATAGGCATATTCTGTACTTATTTCCCCCTCTCTTATTTTGTCTTTTTTTTCTCTCTCTCTTCTCCTTCCTATTCTTTTGAAAGTCATTATCAAAACATCCACTGATTTGAATACCAACAGGCATGAATATAATAAGAACAGAGGGCAGTCATTCTATGCCTGCCTATCAGACTGTGTCGTCTTCCCAGTCTATAGCAAACGTACATTATTCTTCCAAGTAGAGACATGTAAAGGACACAAAAGAAATCAATTGGTTTTCAAAATCTAAATTACCTAGACAATTTCAAGACACTCTTCAAGAACACATGTGGGTGTTTGTTAAGTTTCCAAGGGCTGTGTAAGAAGATAGTTAAAATTTACAATACATAGAAGCATATTTGAAGCCATGTAAGTTTTGGAGACTGTAAAAAAACATAAATATAAAATGTTCTTTTAGCATAAATATGCAAGTTGTTTATAGTTAAAGAAGTAGTATAATAAATGGATATCCGAAATAAAGCTGAAAGCATTTGATGGAGGATTTGGAATTTTCAGTTTTTCATCATCATAGTTATATTACTTTGGTGAATCCTGTTGGTGTTTGATATGTTTTTTCCTGCCTGTGTTATAATATTCTAGCTATGTTTTTATAGAAACAGTTTATTCATAAGAATCTTCTGGTGTAATTTATTTCTAGAAGGGGCAATTATAGTCATAGTCTTCTAATATAGTGTAGTCTTAGAATTTCTCTCTGAAATTCATGCTCAGTAACTTGTAATTAACTCCAGGGTGCTATTTAGGAAGATAACCAGTTGCGAAAACTCCCAGGTATGGAGGATGAATACTATTACTCAATGTATTAGAAGTAGTCAAATGTTAGATTACATTCACTGTAAAAGTGTACTCTACCTTATCTTATGCTGCAAATGCAGTTAATATTAAACCTACTTTGGCAATAATGTATTTAATGTCTGTTTTCAAATTTATTTCAAGTTAATTTAAGATAATGTATGTATTTTCATGATCCACTCTGAGAAAGAAATAGTGCAAATAATTCTGAAGAAAAACTTCACTGGGTCTGCCAAAACTGAAAAAAACTATCAATCTATAAGAACTACAGCTACCTAAACAAGTGAAATAATTTGTAGCATTGCTGATTGCAGGTGTGCACAGAATTTTGTCAACTGATCAAGATCAGGAGCTGGGAATTCAAGAATAAGCTAAACCCAAAATTTCACTTCTAGATATGTTTTCATAAAAGAAACTTCTTGCCAATATCTTCACAGTCTTGTGGTCAGAGAATTCTTGTCCTTAAGTACATTCAGGAGCAAAATCACCAATCCAAGAAGAGGATTTATTAAATCAGCATCTTTTGAAGCTATGACATTTCTGCCTCCTATATATCAAATTTCTTTGAAAACTTTGCTAGAAATCATAATAATTCCACTAAGATAAGGGGATCATTGACATTTGCTATCAACAAAGAATGCAGACCAACTATCTGTCTTTGATTTTCAGCAGCTATTTTGCAATTGCTAGTAAAAGTTTATCCCAAAGTTATTCAACCTTCTTGGTTTAAATAATGAGTAATATATTAATTTTCTTTCTTTCAGTCATCTATTTCAAATTCCTATCTTATCACATTGATAAATTAAAATATTATTCCTAGATATAGACTTCATTCTCCTCTCCTCTTCTGATTTGTCAGTCTAAGGTTAGGTAAGTTTTAAAATTTACAATGCACTTGCAGGCATTCAAACTACTCTTAAGTGAGACAAGGAGCTAGAAACCGTGTCTGTTAAAGAAATTGGAAGAGATAGTTTTTTCTTAGCTAGTTCTGCATTAGTAAAAAACAATATATGTATGGTAGTATAGTCTTTCAACTGAGACAGCAGTTCTAAATTTATCCAACCCTTAACAACACCGCTAACTTGATATTAATGTGAATGTGTTTTACCTGATATAACTGAAACATAAGAAGTAACAAGCATCGATGCAATAAATTTGAACAGGCTATGAGAATCCATGGCAAGGTATGATTCAATCATATTCCTCTTCCTCAATGCCAGGACAGAGAAATTCAACTAATGTTTGTGTGTGAAGAAGCAACATGCTGACCTGGATGTTCATGTGGAACTAATTTATTACTTTAAACACACATATTCAAATAATCTGACTCCAAATAAGTTTGATGATTCTTCCACTTGTTCTGGGAAGCTTGACCATGGGAATAACATGATGTTTCCTGTACTACCTACTATTCATAAAATGAGTAAACAGTCTGTACTTATTCCATGCAGTGACAATATACATTTTTAACAGATGTATCTTCTTTTGTGTTTCTGGTATAAAAAATTAGCTACAGCTTTTATGTTGCTTCAGGTAGAAAACACAGATAATTGGTCAAAGGAAGCAGTGAATTTATCATATATATCTGGATCATTTTTAATATGACTTAACAGTCAAAAACTTGAAGTTAAAAGTAAGATAAATTGAAAAAAACTTACTTTTTGTTTGTAGAGGACAGCAGTTCATTTATCACTAAAATAAAGTGATTCACTGGCAGTAAGTGGCTATAGTTTTTTTATATACTCCCCTGTGCTAAGATAGTCTATTTTAAATATTTTTCATTGTAACCTGGAGTGATCAGAACAGAACTTATCGTATAATCATATAATAGTTTGAGTTGGGAGGGACCTTCAAAGGTCATGGGCAATGAGCAGGGACATCTTCAACTAGATCTCGTTACTCAGAGCTCCACCCTTGGAACATCTTAAATTAATAGTAAGAGCAATATCAACAGAAATATCAGTAGCAATAGCAATACCAATAGTAACAGTAATAGTAAACAACAACAGAAAAAAATCAAATGTAAATTCTTGGTCCATGTATAATAGAACAATTAAATTATAGTCAGATTTTACTATAAGTCATCTGGAGTAACAATTGATAAATGAACTTTTCCAGTCAATATGGCTACTTCTCAGTTAACATATTTGTATTCATCCTGAATTCATTTGGCTATAGCACATGCATAAGACTACTTATGTAAATGCAGATATGTGTGTACTTGCAAGAAATAGCTCGTATTAGACTGTTTACCAGAAACAGTGTTCCTTCGTGACAACCCCCTCACTACCAGCAGTCTTTGGATGTGTGTCTGTGCAAAATAAAAATGTGCCACTGAAAGCGTGAAAATCAACATAAGAGTTATTGAAACAGAATAAATTATCTTTTTTTCTTTTTTTTTTCTTTTCTTCCCTCCAACACCCCCTCCCCCCCCATATTCACTGTCAGTGATGCACTTCTGGATATTTTGCAGAAAGTTGTTGGGGTAGGTCGATGGCATGTAATGAACCAGCTACTTGATAGCCTTGTGGGTTAATCACGCAGCCATATATTAGAGGTCATCTCGAGGGGCAGGAACCAGAGACAGCATCGTCTGCTTCCAGCCGGACACCGGAAGTCACCTGGGTATGCTTCCGGTCACATGACCAGTGCACTACCGGGAAGGGCAAGGACCAATGAGGAGTGCTGATACATGGACCAATAGCAATGCGTGTAACACCATGCCTGCCCCACGTACGGGGGATGCGAACCAATCAGTGTGTGCGTTCCCTGCGCCCGGTACGAATGTATAAAAGAGATGGAAAGTAAATAAAGTGCGTCTGTGCTGGCTTCATATTGGAGTAGTGAAGTCCCAACTTTCCCCCACAGCAAGTGATGGGAATAGTTAAAATAATGACTCACTTTAAGTGTAAGTACACATCCTGCTAGCTCAGAAATTCCAACAGGGTGCTAGAGAATTGTGAGGGGGTTTTATTAGTTTTTCAGCTTATACAAAAATTACTTCTTGAACAGATTTTTTTTTATTATTCTTCTGAAGAGAAGTTAAGAACATGAAAGATGCATTAACATAACGTTACCGCATTAACATAAGCAATATTACAAGTATCATCCTCTTTTTTATTGCCCTACCCCACAAGAATACTATGTTTAAAAGCCTTAAAAGACTAAAGACAAGAACAGGAGAGAGCTCCCATGACTCACCTTACAGACATATGCAGGTTCAGGCTGAAGTGTTCGAACGCTTCCTGTGATGTAGAATTTCACCTCGCTGAGGAACACAATGTCTCTCCTGATTAGCACACATTGTTCACTTGAAATATCATTTTGCAGAAAGGTCCGTAAAATAAAAGACACACTTAGAACATGAATTAAATATTGTTTTAGGTAGGGAGAAAGGGATAACCACATTCAACCAACAGCTACTCTACCTTTTCTAAGAGTTGTAATCCCTTGGTTTCGAGGAGATAGTGCCTAAACTCCAATCATGTTTGATGGTTTAGGCATTATGAAACTGACAGAGAGACTTCTCTGACACCTCAGTACCTTCCTGACAGTGTTTACTATCTTTCCTTGGCTCACCAGAAGCCCAGCCCAAACATATGTTTCTGAGAGTAACTTCTATTCATCTCTTAATTCTAAAAAAATCCAGCTTATTTGTGGGAAATAATCAATTCATTCTGCAAAATGAATGAAAATATATAATTCTAGGAGAAGAAAATCAAAGGTGAACTGTAGGGAAATGAAAATGAAAAAATGAGATTCAGTCTTATACTTCAGTTACACTGTGGAACTATATTGGGGAAACATGTCAACTGCATCTTCCAGAGATATTCGTATGACAGTAATTCCATGTATTGTTTTGAAAATCAGGACTAAAAATTCAGTCGAGACTCTATTCAACACAAAATTGTTACTGAGAATACCAGCTTCATATAATAAGTTCTCTGCAACATGTATTGGTAAGAACTTGAATTCTGAAATTCTAAATGAAATGATGTTTTCTCAGGATATAGCCACATTTTCCCATTCCAAGACTGACATTTATATCAGTCAACACTAGCTGTAGAGCTGTGACTACACCATCATAAAGCAATGCTAAGAAGATATGGGTAGTTACATCAAAGAATAAGACTGGGTTATCTGAGAACACTATATAAGTTTGAAAACAAATTGTGCAAAATAGTTTTTATCAAAATATTTTAGAGGGATAATGTCTTTTTTTAAGAAACAAACTAACTAGCTCAATTAATGTTGTTTTTTCTCTAGGTCTATATGCCCTCTTTAATTTTCAGTAGAATGATATGAATACTTAGTAATAGCTCTACTTATCTGTGATTTTTTTATTTATTTTTTTTTTGAATGGCAGGAGAAAAGAGGCATATTGTAAACAGAAGCAGCTAACTTTTCTTTCACAGCAGCCTCATATTTACCATCAATTTTTAATTTCCTCACTGTACTTTTTTTTCTATTTTTGTTGTTCATTTGTTCATTTGTTCCCTTTTCTTTCCTTCACCACTTCTTAGTCTCCTTACCCTTATGTTGCTAGTCTTTCTGCATTACATTATTCCCAAGTTTACTTTATTATTTCCCCATTTCTCCACAGGCTTTCTCTGAAATTGTTCAAATTATTAAAAAATTTTCAAAATCAGTTCTTTTCCTTTCTATAACAGATTCACTTACTAAATATAAACCTAGTCATTACTCTCAGAAAAAAAGGAAGGTTTAGGGAGTATCTTGAGTCTTACCTCTACCTCTAAAAAAAGCAAATTTCTTTTAAAAATAATATTATATAGACAATCAAGTATTAGCAAATATTGGTCAAGAACCTTGAATACTATGCTGAAGTACTCTGCTGCTTCTCCTTTTTATTTCATTACCATTGTGCAATCACCTAAGTGACAATATATATGCTGTTTCATTGTAATCAACTAAGCAAAAGACAAAAAAATCAAAAATCTTTAGTGATATTAGGAAAAATCAAACCTTACTCTCTATTGACAAAAACTTTATTAGTTTTTGCAGTACTTGTAGGAACATAAGTATTTTGGAATATCCACTCTTTTCAGAAATTTTATTGGACCTGTCAAAGGAAAATACTCACAAACACAGCCACATAAATATACATGGACTAAAAGGTTTGTTGTTTGGGATTTTTTTTAAGAAAAAAGGCTAACCACTAATTTGCAAACAAAAGTGTTTTCTAAACATTAACAAAGAGAAAGAAACTGTAGTATTTGTTCTATTATTTTAATTCCTGAAACTGTTTCTATTTTCTTGGACATCGAAACATTTAATTGTTAATTTTTTTAAAAGTTGAATTTTTTTCAATTTTATTTTTTTAATCAAAATTAGTGGAAAATATTTTTAAAAATTGGTTAAGGTCTAGAAATAATAGATCTTTTTCAAATTTTTTTTTGTTTCAAAACATATCTATAGTCATGGGTTGTCAGTAAGGGAAGAAGGGTCATATTTCTTGCATGGGAAAGGTATTTTTGTGTTTTATTCCATTTCAGATGTGTCACTTCATATTCACTTACTAAATGTTCTCCAGCAGTACACTTTTTACTAGTGTTACTAGTGTTTGTTAGGTGCTACTGTACAGTCTGTGTACAGGTGTTTATCTATATATTTACAGATAGTGCTTTTATACTTTAGACTGAGAAATTTGTCCCTAAGGAATTTTCAAGACAAAATATTTTCATGACACTGGTGTAGTGTTGTAATTTTATTCCACAATTGGAAGGTCTTTCATCTTTGTGACAAGAGTATTTTAATCCTGTGAAAGGAGAATTTTAGTATTTGATTGTGAGGTTGTAGTGACTGTCTTTGTATTGATACTAATTCATTTTTATTTTTTTCTTTCCAGTATGAAATTGTGATGAAAATAAATCAATGCCTCATAATCATATTCTGGTAGACGTCACTGTTGGTTGTTTTGCCAGTGCTGTAAGTGAATTGCTTTGTTGAATTGCTCAGAAGAACTTTATGTTGTATTGTAATGTTCACTAGCTACAGGAGATGGTTTCTCACTACCAGTTTGAATAAACCTAGTCTGAACTTTTCCATTTGAATATTGATAAAAAGTAGCATTTGAGACAAGTGCATGAGTGCAGAGCAACTTCAGTTTAGGAATAGGATTGTGAATAGCTTTACAATTAACTGCATTTTTGACTGCAAAAGTAATTCAGCAGGGTTGAAAATCTTCAGCTCTTCAGACAGGATATATCTGGTTGACCTCTTTTCTCATGAGTAAGACAAGTTGTAGGTTTCTTTGTTGAACTTTTCATGGCTTCTTCAAACAAACAAAAAAAGATTTGACTGTTCTGCTGAAAGTGTCATATTACTTGTCAGTCTAATATCAAAGCATGTATCAAAGGCTTCTGACAGAGGCAGAGAATGATTTTCTAGAAATATCTGCAGCTCTTTCATCTTAAAAACGTGACCTGTGATGGACCTCTGGCTTCCAGAAAGTACTGAGAAGTGTATGCTATGAGTTATTCTATAAGTGAAGTATGTAAATGACTAGTTGTCCTTGTTCTGGTAACCTTGAGAAACAAATGACAAATTTAATACACACAGCTGCTACCTCTTCTACTACCCAGGTTTGTGCTAAAAGTTGTGTTTCAGGTTCTATATAGGAAGAAAAAAATTCTGTTTCAGTACATGCTGCTGAGTCTGGAATTGTACATGGTTGAATAATACAAGAAAGACTGTTTTTCAAATACTTTATGTATTTCATTTTCATAGCCTCAGACATAAAAAACAGTTAAGGACAATGTTGAGCAAAATGACCTAGTTGTTCAAGGGGCCTTCTCAGACTTTGACTTTCTATATTGATAATGTGCACAAATGAGATGTATTGCAAAGTCCTAAAATGTCCCTTACAATATGGAAGTACACTCATTCGTCACATACACAACTTCTTCTGTGTCAGACACCTCAACATAAACCCTTAAACTGCTAAAGAATCTTCATGATTTTAGTGTCACATATTATTAAAAAGTTACAACAGCATGAATTTTGTGATTTATTAGTAAACAAAATTTTATGAAAATATGATTTCCATAGAAGTCTTCAAATTTCTTTGAAAACATTAAGTTTACCAGAAAATATAGTGTCCTACATAGGAGTATGAATGAAGAAGCAAGAATAAATTAAACGGGGGGGGGAGGGGGGAGGGAGGAGAAGGAAGTAGAAAGTTGAATATGAGTGATAAAGGACAAAAATTTTAGGATTGTTCTGGAAATACAGTTTAGTCTAGTCATTGAATTATACCTCCTATACCTGCAACAATACTGAAGTTAGGACTATGCCAGCTATGCATGAGATCTATACAATTCAGAAAAGGATAACATTTATGTTTGGGCAGATAGTTTACAGTTAACTGAAAGTCAGAAATTACTACCATAAATGTTTCATTCCAATTAAAAACCTGTACCAGTAACAGAAGAATCTATTAAAATGACTTGAATAACAGACAGAAAATAAAAAGATTCGCTAAATAAAATTATAAGAATAAAAATAATTTTATTTCTTTATATGAACATTCTTTCTTATGTTTTTATTATATTCTTGGATCTTACTGTATTTTAAAACATATTCTTTTACAATTTCACACTGATGAGTGCCCTCCAGGTCTGCCCAGCTGTGTCCTTCTTAAGGAAAGTCAAATTAACATAATCTCAAAAAGGCTTAGTATCTCCTGCAGAGTTTTAAGTATCACCAGTAGTCACCGAAACAGAAATAAATTATAATTGTGAGTGCTCGGCGCCTTTCAGGAAAAGACCTATTAATATTAATATTGTGTATTAGAAGCCTTGCATTCTGGAATTTATATATGTTGTGCATAAATCATAAGGAGTCTTCTACTATCAGCAGATAGATTGAATACTTCACAAACAGAAGAAATAGATCAGAAACATCTCGAAGGAACAAGAACTAAAAGAGTGAATGAAAGAAAAAAAAGTATCAGTGATTAACTAACATTCAGGAAAATATTCTCTCTTCTGTTTGCATAGAGGAATGAAAAAATGGCTGGTAAGGATAAACCTTTATGTTCTGGGAAAATTTCTATTCAGATTACCAAAAATTACTGTATTGATAGTCACAAGATTTATCTCTTCAAAGTACAGAAATACTTTAAAAAAGGTACTGAAAAGTCTGTGTGCTCAACCTCAACATTGTGTCTGTTGAATTTCCCACTTCAAGAAAGACATGTGACAATTAAAAGTAGGTCAAAAGAGATTATTGGGCGTTATAAACATCCTTTACTTGTGATTGAATAAATGATTTGGTTATTCTATAGAATATGAGGAGGGGATGTCAGTATGTTTTCACAGTTACACAGTAAGCTTCAAGATGTAGGGACTTGTATGTTCTCTGTTGCATGAGGGACAGGATAGGACAGACTAGGATAAAACAGTACAAGGCAAGAAATGGAATAAAATAATAGTGTGTTTATATGGCAGAAAGAGAGGCATTGAATAAATTTTAGAAGAGAAAAATACAATCATTAGACTAAAATAGTGGTGAAAAAGAATGCCTGCTAAAACTGTGGAATCTACTATAACTGGAAAAGAAATAGAGAAAGTGAGTTTTCCTAAGAGAGAAACTGAAGTAAATGACCTTCTGGTATCACTTCTAGGTATATTTTTATAGGTTTATGGTTCCCTTACCCTGTGAACTGGATGGTTTCCCCTGGTAAAAAAAAGAAAGGTACCAAAAATCATTCATAGGATTCAGTGATTTTCCTGCCTAATTCAGCATAATAGATAGTGTAGCTGTTAGTAATTCTAAACTCTTGAGAGGGAAAAAATGCTTCATCTAGAAACACTACTAGTGATTTATCTTTCAATAATTATCTTTTTCTTGACAATAATTGTAGGTTAGCTTGCTGTTATCTTCTTTTCAATTATGGGACCAATCTAAGAAAACTACTATTCTTTTCATTCCACTTCACTGTAGTAATTCTATGTAACATTGAAATATTCAGTCAGAAGTAGTGAAAGCTTTAGAAAACATAAGAAGCAGTCATTGCAACAATCTTAAAAAAATTATATCTGTTGCTGAAAAACTGTTGATATAAACACTAAAGAAGGAAATTAGTAGGTCAGAGGCTCAACTATCAGTAATTTGTCTACTAAAGGACAAAGGCAGGCAAGTCCATGAAGAGATTACAAACAATGCTTTTTTTCCGATCTGTATTTATCAAAAATTTAATTCTGCTTCTTTCAGTGAAATCAGAAACAGACATTTAGAAGAAAACAATAGCTTTATTTACCTCTTCATCCTGGAAAAGAAGAAAATTTCAATTTTTGCATGAGTGGAATCAAGATTATAAAGCTGTGGTCTCATGCAGATTTTTAGGAATTGTTTGTTGCATAAGACATTTGGAAAATCTCTATTTTACTGTGCTGGTTCCACCTGGCACTATCTAAAAGCAGAGGCTTCTCAATAGCCCATTAAAACTCAGTCTGAGAAGTTCACTACTTGGAAATGTAATCTTTAATATCACATTTTTAAATCGGTTCTTTTTCAGCATACTATGAGAGACAACCAAAATCTTGTAATTTTACTTAGGGAGATGTGAAGCCAGTTGATAACATCTAAGTTGAGATTGGTAATGCAAAGACTAATGCTTGAAAAAATCATTGGGAAAGACAACTCGGTGAAAAAAGACAATTATACCAGTCAGCAAGGGGCCAGATGAACGTGTCAAAGTCTTCAAGCAGTAGAGTGACAATAAGAAGAAACCTGGAGATTAAGTCCTCTGAGCTTCATTCTTCCTTTAGGATACACGATCTCAGTTGTAAACAAGAAACAGTCATTTCCATAATCTTAGGTAAAGTAGCTCTGTCTATAATAATAAGAATAGTAATACCAGTAGTAGTAGTAGTAATACAAGCATCCAGAAATAATATTTATTTTTGTCTATTATATATAGGATATAAAAATGCCTGCAATTTTGGGGTTGAAAATGTCAGTATACTTCTTGGACTTGCAATCCTTTTATTAAGAGGCTAACAATTTAACCTTTTGGACACAATACCAGAAGACCAATACTGAATGTTTTAATATTTAATTAACCTTTTGGACACAATACAAGAAGTCCAATACTGAATGTTTTAATATTTAATTAACCTTTTGGACACAATACAAGAAGTCCAATACTGAATGTTTTAATATTTAATTACCCTTTGTCATTGCACAGTAGAGAGGCCAGCAGGAAGGTGAGGTTATTAAAGCAATAAGCACTACTAAGACTCAGAATCAGGAAAATAAAAAAACAGAGAAGACTGAAACACAAATAACTGTCCCATTGCTTTGTGCTACTGTGCCTCTGTAAAGCAGAGTAAAAATGTTGCCCTGAGAATACATATGTTTTTTCTTTAGTGCACATAAATAATAGACCTATAAATGGGTCAGTTTTTTACAGTTGCTCTTCAGAAAGGAAATGCAGCTGATTGATAGTATAGATTTGCTATATATAGTTCCATAAAAAAAAAATTCAGCTTTTCTGATTTTCATAAAATGTACACATTTTCTAATGTTTTGTTCAAAAAAATATATCTTTCAGGTTCTTAGAGATAATTTTGAATATGCAAAATTAGTTTTTCCTGTAAGGTCCATGGGAGGAGATAAGAAATAGTAATCATGAATAGTAGCTAGACTTTCATAAAATAGCTTTCTAGTATTTCTAGGGAAGTTGCAAATTAGAAGCTAGAGTACTTAAGAAAAAAATATATGTAAGAAAGTGGAAAGTACTAAGGAAGTTCTGAGTTCAAACACCAATTCATATGAGAAGAGACACAGTATAATTTAGGAGATATATAAAGAATACCTTTGCCAAACTCAACTGAAGTTCTTTTTTTAAAATTTGTTTTTGTAAACAAAAATGCTAAAATGCAATAGAGGAATTAAATCACTTCAACCTTGGAAATCAACTTAGCACTTTTGAAGGTGATAGAGTCAGTGTTAAACCCATTGTAAGTATAAACTTAATGAATTCCTGGCACAAATATATCTAGCTTGCAAAATCATATTGGCTACAGTGTTCTCTCCTTGAATGTTGACTTTTCTAAAAAACGTATACCTACTTCCAAAAATATTTTACTCTTTTTTTTTGTTTTCTTTTGGTTTTTTTGTGTGTTTGTTTTTTTTATGTGGGCTTCTCTAGAAAAAAAAACAAAACACCAATGGATATTTATTTATAGAAATGAGGAAACAAGCTTCTTAAAAACTATCTCTGAAGACATAAACAATAATCCAAAAGTTACTTCATTTCATCAGATCAGCAATACATGTACTTCAAAATTATTCCTCAAATAAAAGAGAATGTTAGTTTGAGAAAAAGATAAAAGAAACTAATAAAATGAGAAGTGAGAAGAAGCATCAGATTATAATGAAATTTTATATTTGTAAAGGTATATTTGTAAAGGGCTTTTTCAAATACATAGCAAATAAAACTAACACTAGGGGCAATATAGGCCCACTGATGAATGAGGGGGGAGCCCTAGAGACAGAGGATATAAAGAAGGCAGAGGTGCTGAATGCCTTCTTTGCCTCTGTCTTTACTCCTGCAGGCTTTCCCCAGGAGCCCCTGATCCCTAAAGCCCCAGAAGAAGTCAGGATAAAGGAGGAGTTTGCCTTGGTAGATGAGGATTGGGTTAGGGATCAGTTGAGCAATCTGGACATCCATAAATCGATGGGTCCGGATGGAATGCACCCAAGGGTGCTGAGGGAGCTGGCAGAGGTCATTGCTAAGCCACTCTCCATCATCTTTGGTAAGTCGTGGGCAACAGGAGAGGTGCCTAAGGACTGGAGGATAGCAAATGTCACTCCAGTCTACAAGAAGGGCAAGAAGGAGGACCCGGGTAACTATAGACCGGTCAGCCTCACTTCCATCCCTGGAAAGGTGATGGAACAACTTGTTCTTGGCACTATCTCTAGGCATATCAAGGATGAGGGGGTCATTAAGAGCAGTCAACATGGCTTTACCAAGGGTAAGTCATGTTTGACCAACCTTATAGCCTTCTATGAGGAAATAACTAGGTGGATAGATGATGGTAGAGCGGTAGATGTGGTTTATCTCGATTTCAGTAAGGCATTTGACACTGTCTCCCACAGCATCCTCGTAGATAAGCTGATAAAGTATGGGTTTGGTGATCAGGTAGTGAGGTGGATCAAGAACTGGTTAAAGGGAAGAAGTCAGAGAGTTGTAGTCAATGGGACAGAATCTAGTTGGAGGTCTGTGACTAGTGGAGTCCCTCAGGGGTCGGTACTGGGACCGGTGTTGTTCAATATCTTCATCAACGACCTGGATGAGGGTACAGAATGTATCCTCAGCAAGTTTGCTGATGACACTAAACTGGGAGGAGTGGCTGACACACCAGAAGGTTGTGCTGCCATTCAAAGAGACCTTGATAGGCTGGAGAGTTGGGCGGGGAGAAACTTAATGAAATTCAACAAGGGCAAGTGCAGAGTTTTGCATCTGGGGAAGAACAACACCATGCACCAGTACAGGCTGGGGGCTGACCTGCTGGAGAGCAGTGTAGGAGAAAGGGACCTGGGGGTCCTGGTGGACAGGAGGATGACCATGAGCCAGCAATGTGCCCTTGTGGCCAAGAAGGCCAATGGCATCCTGGGGTGCATTAGAAGGGGGGTGGTTAGTAGGTCGAGAGAGGTTCTCCTCCCCCTCTATTCTGCCCTAGTGAGGCCACATCTGGAGTATTGTGTCCAGTTCTGGGCCCCACAGTTCAAGAAGGACATGGAACTGCTTGAGAGAGTCCAGCGCAGAGCCACTAAGATGATTAAGGGAGTGGAACATCTCCCTTATGAGGAAAGGCTGAGGGAGCTGGGTCTCTTTAGCTTGGAGAAAAGGAGACTGAGGGGTGACCTCATCCATGTTTACAAATATGTAAAGGGTGAGTGTCAGGACGATAGAGCCAAGCTTTTTACAGTGACGACCAATGATAGGACAAGGGGGAATGGATACAAACTGGAGCATAGGAGGTTCCATGTGAATATCAGGAAAAACTTTTTCACTGTGCGAGTGACGGAGCACTGGAACAGGCTGCCCAGAGAGGTTGTGGAGTCTCCTTCCCTGGAGACATTCAAAACCCGCCTGGATGCGTTCCTGTGTGATGTACTGTAGATGAACCTGCTCTGGCAGGGGGGTTGGACTAGATGATCCTTCGAGGTCCCTTCCAACCCTAGAATTCTGTGATTCTGTGAAATATTGCTTGAAATATGCTGTTATTTTCATCATTTTCTTCACAGTAATGTAGAAATACTATATTATTAAGTGCAATCATTTTTTAAAATGTTATCTTTAAAATCTGACAGATGTCTTACAGAATTATAATTAATTTAGTAACTTAATTCGTCATGTTGTTTTTCATCAGTTCGATGTCCTTGCTTTTATTTACATTGAGTAATGAAACAATTATAAAAAAATAATCTAGTGCATCCTTATTTGGTAAATCATAGAATTGTAGAATCATAGAATGGTTTGGGTTGGAAGGCATTTTAAAGATCATATAGTTCCAACCCCTCTGCAATAGGCAGGAACATGTTCCACTAGACCAGATTGCTCAAAGACCAATCCAACCTGGCCTTCAACAGTTCCAGGGAGGGGGCAGCCACAACTTCTCTGAGCAACCCATGCCACTGTCTCATCACCCTCACAGTCAAGAATTTCTTCCTACTATCTAATCTGAGTCTACCCTCTTTCAGTTTGAAACCGTTATCCCTTATCCTATCACTATATGACCTTGTAAAAGTCTCTCTCCAGCTTTCCTGTAGACCCCTTTCAGGTACTGGAAGGCTGCTAGAAGGTCTCCCCAGAGCCTTCTCTTCTCCAGGCTGAACAACCCCAACTCTCTCAGCCTGTCTTCGTAAGAGAGTTGCTCCAGCCCCTTGATCATTTTTGTGGCCCACCTCTGGGTTCACTCCAGCAGCTCCATGTCCTTCTTATGTTGGGGACTCCAGAAGTGGAAACAGTACTCCAGGTGGGGTCTCATGAGAGCAGAGTGGATGGGGAACATCACCTTCCTTGACCACCTTGTCACACTTCTTTTGATGTAGCCCAAGATACAGTTGCTTTTCCAGGCTACAAACACACACTGCCA
>VZRW01005856.1:441135-588729 GCA_013398125.1 Aegotheles bennettii | reverse complement strand
ACGGGCTCCCCTCAGGGGCGGCGCCCGCCTGGCCCGGCCGAGGGGGGCTCCTCGCCGCCGCCGCCGGATCCTGGCGAGCGCCAGTCACTTACTTGTGCAAACTGAAACACTATCTGAGCTGCGCACCGAGCGGGCTACACAAACCGCGCTTTTCCTGACAGGGCAATTTCCTGACCGCCGGCCGCTGCCGGGAAGCCCGAGCCGCGCTCCCCCCTCTCCCGCCCGGCCGCGCTTGCGCAGCCGCTCCCTGTCAGGGCGGGGAAGGGGAGGCGGGAACGGGCGGGCCTCCCCCGCTCGCNTTGAGGGCTGCGCCGGCCGGTGCCGGCATCTGGTTTGCATTTGGGGGCCCGTGTGCGGAGCTGGCCCCGGGGATCTGCTGTGTGTCAGGCGGAGCTGTCAGCCGTGCGCTGTGCCCTCTCAGGGATCCCACCGATGCGAGCGGCTTCGCCTCGCAAAGAGAATCGTATTTCTCCTCTATTTAACAGCGAATAAAACAGAAACGAGGAGGGGGTTTGGGTCTTTGCTCAGCCACAGCCCTGCTGCAGAAATGCTGGGGGCTGTGGTGGTGCCAGGAGCCACACCGAGAGCCAGGGGGAAAATAAACACAGGGGGACAAACAGGAGGGGAGATCTGGGCTGAGGGCAGAGCGAAACATCCCCCACCTCAACCCATAAATATACAATCACTTCTTAAATCAATAAATCAAGGCTTGGGAGCCGTGAGTGAGGTTTTCTGCACGGGGTTGTTCCGTTTGAGAGCTGCACCTAAAAAGCTGGGGGAATCCTCATGTGAGGAATAAGCCCCGAGTTTATTTAAGGTTTGCTTAAAACGGAGGGAGCACGGGGCAGTAGGATTGCCCCAAACCCCTGGAAAATACAGAGCTGTGTCAGCAGTGGCCGCACGCTCCGGCCATGGGCAGGACCAGACCCCACCACGTCCCTCGGCGACCCACGCAGGGAGGAGCAGATGGAAACTCTCTTCTACCGTGTCCAAATGCTTCTCCAGAGGCCCCAATGAGCCCCCAGGGATTCGTCCCGTTATCCCCCAAATATTTTACAGCAGGACATCTTGTAGCACAAAGCTCTCTTGCAACATTTCCAAAGTTTTCCCACTTTGGCCCTGGCAAAAATACTGCAGGAACAACCTTGCTCAGGGAAAGATGAGTGTTGTCTCGTGGTTTAGAGCACAGGGTTCGTGGTCAGGAGCTGTGGGTTCTCATTCCAGCTTTGCCACTGAATCATTCCGAGAGCTTTGCTAGTCATTTTGTTTTAGAACCAGTTAGTAATTTTCCGTTGGAATGGTTTTCTGATGGAAAACACCACTTCTACAAAACTGAAGGTTTCTAGGTGAAAATCTACTCTCCATTGGGAATACCTTGCATCTAGGTGGGGTAGGAAAGGACACCAGACCCAAACTGAAGTATCTGGAGTTGCATTAGTCCAAATTATTTTCTTCGATAGACATTTTTTGTGAAATACCAGCCTCTTGACTGTAGTTCCAAGTCAGCTCATTGCACAGTGGGAGTGTCTGCTCTCATGCTCTGCTCCCCTGGAGGTCTGCACCTCCTGTAGAGGGATGCAAATGTCTCTCTTCTGAGACGTGTACATCCCAATCTGAGTCAGAACGGCCCAGGAACGCGGGCACCCGGCCCATGGGAACAAATCGTAAGGCTACGACTGACCAAGGAAGTCCACCATGGAGAGAAAGTGTAGAGTTCAGAGACACAAAAAAGCTGCTTGACCTTAGTTCAGTGACCCCAAACCAAGTATTGTGACTGTGGAGATACCATACTGTTTTGCTCAACTGAAAAGCAGCAAAATGAAGCCCAGAGAAATGGTCCCGAGATTGCATCTGCTAGCTCTGACAATCAAATCCTATAAACCTTTCCATACACATGCTGAGCTCTGGTTTATAGTTCTTGCTCTTCACGCTCCCAGCTATCTCCTTTCTTCACTGTTTTGTTCCTGTTCCTCTCTTCATTAAAAAAAAAATTAATTATCTCTGTCCTCTGTATGTTCATATATTGCTGACACTTCCTTTCAATATAACTAACGCTTGTTCTCCTCCCACAGTGCATTTGTAGACACCATTTAAATCCCTTCTTAACTTTTGTTTTGCTAAATTAAACATGAGCTGTTTGCATTTTCTTTCATAATAGTAAGGTTTGGGTTATCTAATAACCTTTCTCTGCACTTATTTCACTCAGAATTCATCTCTTCTGAACGTGAGCGATCATAGCCCAACAAAATGTGTAATGTTCAAAACGATGTCTTGCTAGTGACTTGTACAGCAGCCATAATAATTCCCTATTTTAGGTACAGACAGGGATCAATTTTGCCTTTTTTACACCTATATCACACCAGTACCTTGATTTATCCATGTCTTTTCGCTCCAATAAAGAGCAAAAAAATAGTTATCTGTCTGTAAGTACAGACAAATGTATTAACTTTTCCTTAATACATTTTTCCATTTCAATACACTTCTCTAGTACTCACGTTTCCTCTCCAAGGGAGTGACAAATGAAGATATTTTCAAGAAGTTACAGGATTTTCAGCCTTCAAAATCCAAGTCCTGAAAATGCGTTTTTTTAAATGAATCAAAGTTTAGATTATCACATATTCTCAAGGCCACACAAGGCTTAATTCATTACTCCTTTGAAATATTCTGAAAGCTGAGGGTTAAGAGGTGTTATATCAGTGCAGAATAATGATGATTAATTTGTGATGATTAATTTGTGCTTCATATCAAATGCAGGAGGAGTAGATCTGTGTGCAGCGAATCCTCTATAATTCCAAAATCTTTCTATAAACTTGAAAATATCTTGTAGACGTATGTACCTCAAACAGAACACAAGACTACTTTTTTCTGTTTAGGGCACGTTGCAGTTTTGCTTCAGATATTATTGCTTCAAGCAATCTCCTTCTTTTTCCAAGATCCTGGACAGATTCACTTAAAACATACCCTTTTGCCTTTTCGTTACAGAGTAACTAATGAAAATTCCATTTTAAATGTGCTTTCTGTGCGACAGGAACACTCTTTTTTTCATTATTAGCAAGAGCCCGTATTTCAAGCTGTAGGGCTACAGCTGCAGGTAGCGTAAATCAGCATTGCTCCAAGATGGCCTGCAGTCCTCTCAAGCAGCACTGCAGAACAATTTAGTGGTTTTAGATGACAGTTGGCATCTTTGAAATATTCTCTTTTGCAGAACTAGACTAGATGTGACACTTGCTGGAGAAGAAATCTTGCATAAATCTGTCTCAGAAGACTCACTTAATCATATTACTTCACTAGCAGCGGTAACCTTTGGAGGCCAAAGTCCAGACAGGTTGAGAAATGGAACATGAGTACATAAAGGTGACAATTCCATTAACTGCAATCAAAGAGAGAGGTGAATGGTGAGATAAAGACGAATGACTTGTTCTATAAAGAAAAGAAAATATGTGTGCGAAGGGGAAAAAGACAGAATGAACATTTTACAGCCTTGTCAAGGAAACAAAGATCCAGTCCCGCCTCATTGAGATCAACACAAAAACACCTCTCAGCCTCCCTGGATGCAAAATCCAGCCCAGCATCCCGGCCTGCTGGTGAATGTTAGTGCAAGCTGCCATTTCAGGAGTGCACACGTGCACAAGGGAGATACCCCAGTAAAAAGCTGTATGCAAAATGACTTGCTGAATTGCCCACCACAGCCACACTGCAAATGCAAACACTGGGCCTAGCTTTGCTCAGGGCATTTTGCAAAAGTAAGTCGAAATGTTGGCATTTCTGAATCCAGTGATTCAGGATTCCCAAATCTGCCAGACCCAAGCTTTGGGTCTTTCTTTTGGGCCACAAATCAGAAAGCCTGGGTAGGTATTGATAACTGAAATTACCACCACAGGGGAAAAAAAAGAACAGTTCTTATGCAGGTTCAGTGCCAAACTTCAGCATAGATAAAAGAGAGATTGTCGAGAAACACTATTGTCCAGTATCCTTCAGTGAGGCCAAGGACAGCTTCAGTAACATCCCTCAGACAACTTCACATTCACCTAAGTTGTTTCAGAGGTGGCAGCTTAAGGACTAGCTGTGCTGGCTACTGAGCTGCTTTGCAGCACTGGAAATAAAGTCACGAAGGGGTCTACTCTATGATCTCTAAAATTAAGATAAAGAGGAAATTAATAATATAAAATCTATATATACAATCTCCTCATCTTTTGCAATTTTCCCATTTCTATGCAGGAAACCTCCTCTAAAACCAATCCATACCAAAACCAAACAAGCAGATAAGCAAATTGTTTTACTTAGAGAAGCAGAAATGGATCTCTGAGCATTCAGAAATTCTGCTTATTTAGGTATTGATTAGCATAACAATTGAAGGAAATAAAAGATTTTTGAAGAGTCATGTAACACGTTGCTTGCTTAGGCACATACAAGCACCTGAGGGTGGTTTTCAATCTAATTTTAAAGAAGTTTAACAGTGGTATAGGAAGTAGAAGCTGTGGAATACTCTGGATGAAATGCAAACTGAGTCATTAGGCTGAGACTATTCATTCAAACAGGGAAATAGGGAAGTAAAAAACAATGGAATACTATGCAATGACAAGAAGGGATTTCTGAGTGTATAAGAGAAAAAAAAAGGAAATTTCCTTTGGGGGACTTTTTCTGTTTTTAACAGATATATTAAGTTACTCTTAGATGCTGTGGCAGTCAAAAAGGGAAATCCCTGTTTTGCACAGCTCTAAATATAGCTAGAAAAATAATTCAGATTTTATCAATTTGTGACCCATTTCCTTACATTTTGGGTAGCTCACCATTTAATACAAAAGTCAGAATCCGATATAAACGAGCATACAATATTTCAGGCTCCAACAAAATTCCAGTGTCTGGCCTGTTCCTGCCTGCCCTCTTGGCTGGCTACCAGTATCCTTTATTCTCAGGGGAGTCGCCCTTTCAAAGAACCGCTTGGCACTGAAGTGAGGGCTGTTCTGTTTTCCTAACGTCCACAGCAGGCAGGATGTTTTCTGACTCTGGTACCCAACAGTTGAGCATTCCAGACAGCACAGGGAGATTTCTTTTGAAACTGTACTGCCAGTGACATAAGAATAAGTGAAATCCTGAGACACCGTGTGATCCTGGTGGGAAAATAGGATGACTTTGTTTCCATATAGCGATGCACAGAGGGAAAATGCACATGAGTCTTGCCACCTTTATAAACTCTCCTTCTGCAGTGTGAATGCTGAAAAAATTCTGGCTTAAAGTCATCTTTTCATCAACTGGTTCCTCTCTGGGAAGACAGCAAGATCTCCACAGATGAGGTTAAGGAGAAGACCCCCCTCTTCCCAAATGCTTGGCCAGAAAAGAAGCCCACTGCTGCAGTGGAGCAGAGGGGTGCTTTGCACACATCGTTGCTGTACCCATCCGTGTTACCAGCATGTGAAATGTTCTGTTTGCTCCCCAGAACAGGTTCAGTCTGTGAACACACAGTACAATTACCCCTGCAACTTTTTCATATCACTTTACGCTCCTTAAATATTAGAAATATGACTTTACATTTAGATTCAAGTAATTCCTAAGATCACTGATGTCGGGGCCAACTACAACTGTACAGCCTTTGCCTAGTGGAACAGAAGCTACATAGGTGAGAAGAGGCAGGTTACAACTCCCAGACAGGGCTGTGGACTCCTCACTGACCAGGAGCAGACACACGGCCCTGCTGCCTGGGAGGCAGATTTGCCAGAGACATCTTCCATCACAGCTCTATGGCAAAATCCAGATGTACAAAATCGTGAAATCACAATCTGTTGAGCTGAAAATGAATTTCATAAGCCAAGCTGTGAAAATCTGTTGAGCTCCTTAAATTTCACAATACCTTACATCTCATGAAAAAGAACTAACAGAGGTTAAATATTTTTCTGAAACATGCTTTCAAGATTTTTTCTATAGAATATGACCAGCTTACATGAAACAGTTTGTTACAGCAGTGATATATCACACGGTGATGCCAAAATCCAGTCAGCATGGATAAGGGTTGAACAAGGCTCAACCACACTTCAAGCAGCATCTCCTGTTGGCATGCCTGGGACTTTCTACAAAAGGTACATCCTAGTTTGCTCTTTGAATTCAGAGACTTTGAATTCACTTTGATTTCAGTGAACACAGTCATGGGAGGCCAAGTACCATCAGTATCTGTTAATTTGTAAAAAATATAATTGCCTGTTCTTCAAGGGTAAAATTGTTGACTGGAATCTGGACGCAGCCTTTCTCCCAAACTCACTGCAAAATGTACAAGTGATGTTCTAAAGCCAGCACTGTAATCTTGTAAAATCTTAAATCCAATGGGCACTCATTCAAGTACATAAAAAGAAGTTTGTAGGATTGTTTAGCCACCTGCAAATCATACAAAATAAACCAAACAGCACTTGAAACAGGAATAAAATCACCATATATGTAGCTAGTTCCTATAGCAGTGAGATTGTCATGCTCTGTATACAACCCAAAACAAATTGTCTGCTTATAATTAAAACATGATACTGTTTCCAAAAGTCTCGCCTCTAGGGACATAATTTTATACCAGGGGGCAGATTCAGCCCTGGTGTAGCATTTCTGATTTTCATGGAATTACACCATTAAAGAATTTGGCCCAACATCTGATGCAATTCAACTTTAAAGGGACAGTTATGGGGTTTCCTCCTAACTCAGGCCAAGTTTCTGGAACAAGGAAAGTCTGTAAAAGAAACCGTTGGAGGGCTGGTTTAGTCTGGCATTCAGGAATATTCATTCACGTATTAGAAAACGTCACAGGAATTATTTTGTACGTCTCACACGTTACAGTTTCTTGCTTTTTTCTCCTTCCTTACAGATACACTGCCAGCAGGTGTTAACAGCAAAACAGGATAAAGCCAAAGAAATGCAATGAAACAAGTTTAGACAGCCGTGAGAAGAAAGACATTTGTGGATCCAGTTAATTCTGCTTCATCTTTGTTATATAAATTATTTTCCAAACTCAACGTATTGCCTGAGTTTGTAATATATGATTAACAGAATATCTGCACCACACAGAACTCTGGAGGAAAATGTAAGATGTCAATTCTCCAATATTTTAGGTAACTTTAAATATTTTGGACATGATTGATCTCACACAGGGCTTTGGATTTATGCTCTGTGTGACAGATGGAAATCAGAATATACACACTGATGCTCTCACTGATGCTGAAAACAACTGACTTATGTGCAGAATCACAGAAAAAGCACTGTAACACTTTCTCCTCTTGGAGCCAACCTGGTCTTTCCTAAAATCATGCATCTTCACAGGTCATGACCCAGAAAACAGGAGTCTCCCCAGCTCTTCCTGCCAGTGCTACACGTACCGGGCACCATGAGGAGGGGGGGATTTGCACACAGTGGAAACGCGATGCTGACAGAGGTCCGAGGGAGATTATTCCATTCCCCTCATGTTCTTACTTAAGGCTTCCTGGGAAAATCATCACTGATTCAAAACAGTATCAGAACCAAAACTATGGAAAGATTAATCAAGCCTGGGTCAAGAGGGAAGAAGGTTGCAATAGCTTTTGACAGCAGTGAACTGATAAATGATGTACCCAATGTTGAGCTCTCTTACAAGTCAGAATATTCAGTGCATCAGATCAAAAATTCCTTTGGACTATTGACATAGTATTAGAAAGAACATGGAAGAAGATGGTGAACATAATAGAACCATCAAAGGCACATTTAAAATTTACTGCTTGCATGCTTACACTAATCTGATAATCAATCACAAAGCCCTACTATATATTGTATCGGGCAAATGCTTTCTGTAAATTAAAAAATATATAGAAATATGTGTATAGATGTTAAAAAACCTCTTGGTACAGAAGACAGCTGCAGTTCAGAGCTTCTTCCAGTGTTAAGCACAAGCAGAAGTATGAAACTGCTTTAAGCAGTCTTTAAAAATCACATTCTGGTTACTAACCTTTGGATTTTAGTTTGTCTTTCTGAAGCAATGATAAAACCATCACAGCGTTAATCAACTTTTTGAATCATTGACAAGTCTGAAAAACTGAAAGTGAAATAAACAGCAGGACACAAAAATTCAGAGGTTGAGCACAGAGCTAAGGATTGCAGTGGTATTTTTGGCCTTTTAATCACAGCCTTTTCAAGGTAGTCCATATTTTAGCAGTGGCCCATAATGTTACTCTCTTTTGTAACCTGTTGCCATAGTTATCCCATAGAGCTTTGCACAGAGCCTATGACCACAGAGGCTTACTGACTGCAGCTCCTCCCAGCTCAGCTTCCAGCAATACATCCCAGTCATTTACACCTTGTTTAAAATGCAAAAACTCACACTGGTACTCTGAGTTGAGTAATGATGTTCTTGTTACACCCACTCAATGTCCTCAATATTGGGCAACAGGAAACCAGGGGATGAAACAAGCTCTTACTTTTGGTTTCTATGGTCCTGAATCTGTATGCTCTGGTCGTATGGGGATATCTGCCCTTTGACAACACTTCCCATGCTGTGTTTCAGCCAGGAAGATGGATGTACCTTACTTAGAGTGAGTCATTCACTGAACCTGGGCCAAACTTTGAAGCGAATCTGGGCCAGTTTAGCGCCTCAGGAGGAAACCTGGTTTTTGCATGAATTAGATGTGAAAATAAGCAGAGCCTGACTGACATCTTCTCTGAATTCCAACTGCAAGGGTAAAACCCTGCGGGCATAAGCCTCAGGCATGACAAAAATGAAGCTTCCTGTCTCCCCTCCAAGAGCCAGAGACACACATGTTACTCAGAACTTAGGGTAAACTGTTAATTATTTATACACTAATTAACTAATGTTTATAGAATGTCTTACATATGTAAATTGCTGTAAATATGCTCACATTTTTCCTGCAGTCTCCAGTTAAATGAACTTTCATCTTAGAGCAAAACAATTCCATACCAACTTGTTACACCAGTTCTTTAGCCAGGCAGCTTTTTAGCTAATGGTCTCAGCTCAAACTGCACTATTGTATTTCTCTACAGAAATTTCTTTGCTGGTTTGTAGTTGTTTTAATTCCATCACAGATCACATTCTGTTTAATGATAATTTGATTTTGCATTGCAAGACCCAGATGTACATTAGGGGGTCACAACCTTTCCATTTATCTCTTAAAGTAACTATTTTTTCCCCAAGTTCCATCAGGTTAAAACAGTTAGCAATTTTTCTCCTTGAAGTGTCCCTTCAGCTTGGCCAAGATATATAATAGATCAGTGTAGCTACAAATGCATTACAACATTAGTCATCAATTAGTTTTAAACCATCGCTGTAATATATCATTTATCTAGCTTGCTGTAGCACTATTGTGAACATTTAATTTTTTAAAGGCATCTTGATTTTTTAACCTGACGGCTGCATCCCCCTTTTGTCTCCTATACAGACATCTCCTTAAGGAACAATAAAAATTAGATTTGTTTGACCTGCACTCAGGGTTCGTTTAAGCGAGATGGATTTTAATTGCTCTGCCTAGTCTACCAGACAGCTTTTATGTAATATTCCAGACATTTACGCACTGTCTTTTCCCTTGCTGCAAGCAGGTGTGTGTGCCCACAAATGCCTGTAAAGCAGCTCTTACAATTCATCTCACATCTCTGACAATCCTCTGGGAAATTGCTTACTCTGAGATATCGGTGGCATCAAATTAAGGGCTCCAGTCATTGCCACTTCTTTCCTCCTAATACCACTTTCTTTTGTCTTTAAGATTCAACTTTTTGTGTAGCTAATTCTAAAAGGACTTTGCTGAGAACCGCATTCCTTGTGCTTGTGCTGTCATCACACAACACAGATGATTCACCTCTGCATCTCCCAGTAGTAAGAACGCCTACCAAGCCTTACCTCTCTCTCCCCAAATCCACATTGCCCTTCTACCATTTGCAATACATTTGACTTAGATTTATTATTTGAAAAGGTTTGGAGCATAAGACTACTAAGACTGAGAGAAGAATGTCTGTGCCACAGACATTTAGTATCTTGAAGGATCTCTAACTTCAATTAGTAAGTCACGCGAGCAAGTTATCACAGCATTGACTCAAAGCCCGAAACACCCTGACTTCTTTGCCAGCTTGGAGGAGAGGCAAAATGAGCTCACATTTGCCCACGATGAACCTTATTTGCTCCAGCTGCTCCAGCAGGGAGAGAACTTCATGTGGAGAGTTCTCTCCCGGCTGACTCTCCTCTTCCACGGGTGATACAATCTGAAGATGAGGTCCTCTATTTTTCCTGTTCTTCCCATTCCTAAAAAGGAAGAGTTGGCTGTCCTGTGAGTTACCAAATCAGCACAAAAAAATGGGCCTCTTAAGCAGTTATTTGTGCCTACAGCTGGTTCTGGTCTACTCTCTGTTGGACACACACATGTACTTAATTCCCATTTGTACTGGATGCCTATTAAAAGAACAAATCTTCAAGTGAGGAGGGTCTCTTCTACCATGTCAATGGAAGGGAAATACGTAAATCTCCTGCATGCTGAGGGCAAATGTATGCTTAAAATGCTTGGGAGAACAGCTGTGAAAAAGAAAAAGCTGTTTGTATTATGTTGCAAAGTGTCAGTGATCCAACACGTTAAGCTGATCCTCATGTACTACATTGTCCTTGCTCCATGCTTGCATTATACTGCCTACTGCTTCCATGTGTGGGTAATTCAAAATGCACAGCATTTCAGACAGCAAAGTAAAAGGGACAAACCTGGCTTCTTCCACTGCAGGACAACCAGCATGGTTCACAGCAGCAAGGGACTGCTGGATTGCAAAGAGCAATTTCAGTGAGGGGCCCTGTGCAGTCAGTGAGAGATCATGGTGAGCCACGGAGAGAGCTGTGTAGGAGCAGGGGGGACTGCCTGTCCTTCCCTGTCCAGGAAGCCATAAGAAGGATTGGAATAATCTTCCTCCAAGCCACTGTTTTTCTCCTCTTTTATCACCAGTGGTGAATCCTGGTCACTCGGGAGACATTCTGGAGTGAGGCTGGTATATGATGATAGGTGAATCACAAAACATTTAGATAATATTAAGTGTTCTGTAGGAGACTGTGGAAGTAAGTGCCATTTCCTTTCCTTAAAACTGAGCAGAATTGCACATTTGACCAAAATCCATAGTACATCTTGAGAGTACAGAGTACAACTGTACAGCTCAAGGCATTCATCTTCCACCTGCCCTGTCTGAGCCAGCAGCTGAGCCCTGTGATAAACTGCACATCTGGTTTCACTCTGGACGAGAGAGAGAAGCAGCAGAACATGTTAGATCTTGATTATGGCATCAACGAAGGAAATTCAGATGCTACAGTGAAAGAAGCCTTAAAAGACTTTTACATGATATAGAAACTATGAATACAGCAGTGACATCAGGAAGGAGGTGGGAGGTCCAATGCACTTATTTTGCATATGGACACATAATTCTTAATTTCATATTCTGCTTTTTTTTTTCCTAGGGCTTGTACATCCACCAAGAACACAGACCAGTATTTTTACCTCTCTGACGGAAGCACTGAAAATCAAAACCCATTTATTTAGTACACACAAAATCAGAAATAAGAGCAGGCTTCAACACTAGAATACACATTTCTAAGCCTCTGAGGACCAGATGTAGCTGAGCTGAAACACTCAACAGCTGTAATGTGCACCAAAGAGTCACATTTGTTCAAGAAAAGTCACGTTACTTATATTAATTGGATGTGTCCTGCTCATCCTGAGTCCACTTAAGCCTTGGCAAACCTCTAGCTCCAAGGCATAACAAAAGTATTAATATAGATATTCCTTTATATTATCCCATTTACATAACGACTTCCACCTTTGCAACCGAATACTTATTCTTTGGAACACAGGGAACTATTGACTCATATCTGGATTGGGATGCCAAAAACTCCTAAATTTAGAGATGTTTGGAACAAGAGAGTTTGGTTCAGGCCCATCTACAACAGCAAATTAAACACAAGTCATCATCTGTGTGAGTGACATTTTCAGCATGTCCAGAGCCTGGCGAGAGCTGACATTCTTTCTCCCAGTAAGATTTACAGAATTTGTGCATTGCAAAGTATTGAGGTAAGCCCTGGTCTAAGGGCCAAGTGCATAAATTAGACCTATCCCCTCCCTTCAGTAAATTACATATATACATGCTGTAGGTTGGCTAACTGTGCTTTTGGCAACTTGAACAAGCCTGTGTGAGTGCCTGTTAACAGGAGGGGAGTTAGTGTCATACTCATGCATTTACATTTTCTTTTCTAAGACTTTGGTGCAAGGAATTATGTTGTACATCATTTTTCCCCTCCATTCACATCAGATACTAGATTAAACAGACAGAGACAAAAAATGTAATATTAAAAGTGTTGGCACATATTGCACTTTCTCAGCAGAAATTGTGTCACTCGTACATTGGTTTGGTTTAAATCACATATGTCAATTTAAGGTCAGCAAGAAGTGCTGGATTAGCATCCTCAGAAACTGAGGTCCTCTCCTCATTCACCAAACAAGTCCAGATCAAGAAATGTCAATTAAAGCATCATACACAATGCTTCTTCCTTAGAAGACATTTACATTTTGTCAGGCCAGGATAAGGGGACTGACATTATCAAACTGCTTCTTCAAACACTGTCGAGATCTTTATGAGCTGTGTATTTGCAGTAGTCCGTGTACCTGTGAAATAACTGAATCACTGTTCTCCATGTGTCAAAACGATGCCATTTCTGGGCTGTTCCATCTTCTTCCCACAGATCTACCACACTGTAGGTAGAATGTATGGCCTAAAAACCCAAATACATGTTGCAGCTCAGACTGGTTCTTGGTGACTTCCAAAAAAGTAATGCAGTGAATGGCACTGGGAAACCCACACATTACCCCAAAGGGATGTGGTTTGCACTCTAGGCTTCAGCCTTTCAAACTGCATTATCTGTGCAAAGCTTTTCTCTGTGACCTGAAGTAGAATTATTTTTAATTGAAGATGGAAATCCTCACGTAATCAGATGACAGGAGAACTAGGGCTTTCTGAAAAACAGAAAATACAGAGTGATTTTGGATTAAATCACAAAATAACTGAGTATTGTGCATACATCTTATCCTAAGTTTCCAGCAAAATCATCTTCTTGCCAGGCATTTCACTCATCCCAAAATTCCTTGGTATCCTATCTTCCAGGCTGCCTGATATCTCTGCTCCCCCTCAACGTCTTCCATAAAGTCTTTCCACACATCCATGGCATTCCTGTGTCTCTTTGAGCAACTGGAGGATGTGCTATTTTGCACAATCCGTTCAAGCTCTTCCTACCAGGTTTTCAGCCCCTTCCAATGTCTCCTGTGCAGGGTGAGGGAGATGAACAGCAGAAGCAGTTTCAGGAGTGTCTGGACAGAGGGTCAGAGCTCAGTTCCTTTCCTTTAAATCCCCTGGGTTCACTTCTTAGCAAGCAGAATTGTTGCTCCATAAATGAAATCCAGAAATGAAAGTTGCAGGAAAGGTTTCCCTCTTTCCAGATCCTTCTAATATTATATCCAGGAAAACAAATTGATAGGGGCTGACCTTGGGAATTGGCAGAGGGGGAGGAAATCCTGTGTGTCTGTCTCCCAGAGCATTCTGTCTTCTGCTTTTGGCAATTGCATGTTCAGCCTTGGTTTGAAAGTGGCCACTGGATGGGAGGTAGGTTTACCTGAAGAGGGAAAGAAAGTGATGACAAATAAAGTGGACTGCCAGTTCCCTGTTAGCCCATGACAGGAGGAGATGGTGCACCACCCGGTGAACCCTCTCTCCATCCCTCTGGAGCAGCCAGCCCTGCTGCTCTCTGCTGTGCTGGCCCTTCAAGCAGCAGAGGCCAGCTGGCAGGCTGTGGGCACAGAGCTGACAGTGCTTTAGGGATGAGTCTGCTTCTTCTGTGCTGATGAGGAGACCAGTCCTACAACACCAGCACTGCTTACAGCAGGTCCCTCCTTGGCTTTGGCCTCCTGCTTCCTCCAGTGTCTCATGTACAGAGAGAGATTCACTGCTTCACAGTCCCTTCCCTCCTTTGCAATTAGGACTACCCTTCATTGACAGCCCCAAAACACAAGCCTGAAGGCAATTCCCAGACACATGGCTCTGGAGACTTTCCAATGTGCATCGCATTTTAAGAGAAATGCTTTCTCTTATGCCACCCCCTTTTATTCCCAGTAACAGAACAGCCCGATACAGCAAACTCCCAGTGGGAAATATGATAGTAGAGAAGTATTCAGTGCTCACAGTAATCTTCTTTACTGTGATTTAGCAGAAATGTAGATGGCATGGCCTGAATATAAAAAAAAAATAAAATACAGTCTTTTGAGTATACTGCAGAAACTGCTGCTTCAAATTATGCAAATTCCAGAACTTCTGTTTCTATAAACAAGAATTTTCCAGGGAAGAACAAGCAGAGGAGACAGTCATGTGCTCTAGCCTGAACAGGAATCAGGAAACTCAAGGTCTAGTCCCAGCTCCACGCACAGACAGGTACTTTGGCTCACTCCACTTCTGCTTTCCATCGTAAGACCAAAACAATGATAATAAAAATCACAATGAAAGCAATTGAAAAATATTTGCATGGTTATTTAGCTTGCGTTTGCATGCTCTGCATGTTAACCAAGGGATTGCTCCTCAACCCACAATCTCAGAACAGGCAGGGCAGGAGAACGGGAACAAAACCTGGTATGTGTACAAATCAATTCAGTCTCATACAAACCAAGCTGAAATGCATATTTAAGAGAGGCTAAATACACAAAGACTCCAAGCCTGGTGAGAAAAGTCAGGGAGTTTATGCCGGGAACAGAGGCTGTGCCACAGAAGGAAGTATGGAAGTAATTGTGGAAGCTGATAAATGGGTGGACTGGGCTGGAAATACTGGTAGAGCTGAAGGCAGAATTGTGACAGGTGTACAAACGATGGTGATGATAAATAGGTTTTCAGTTTGGACAGTGATGGAGCATGAGTCCTGCTGACTAAGAGTGAAACAACCCAGACAGAGACTGTTAGATTCTGCTGCTCCAGGGCAAGATGCATTGGGCTGCATCTAAACCAGGGCAGAACTGCCTCAGAAATAACTCAACCTCTCCGAGCGTTATCTGCGGATCTCAGCCACCTCCAAAGCAGTGCTCAGAGCCAAGCACCCGCCTGAGGAAGATATTGCTCCACAATGCTTTGATATGGCACATTTACAGCAGGTTCAGCCAGTAATCCAGCAAAACATGCACCCAAGTCACTAGGACAAACCCATGTGGGAATACCTGTGAGTCACATGGCTGCAGGGGTGGCACCCCTGCCCTGAGCCGAGCCCATCCCAGAGGTGTTCCCTTGGCATCTAGTGAGGGTCTGCCACAGATCAAGTTCTCCATCTGAAATATCAAGCCGTGCCTCATGTGGGACAAATGTACTGCTTTGATCTTTAGACCTCACTTTATGTGGACCTGCCAGATGAGGTTTCCTAAACACTCAGACATCCATGGAGACAGAAATATCAACAGGAATCAATGCAGAGATATGTCACCTTGGCAAATTCAACTTACTGTGTCTCCTTTATGCTTTGGCAACTCTCAGCTGAGACTGGTTGTATGATTTGTTGAACTCAATTAGGGAAAGGCTGATTCAAGAACAAAAAAAGTGGAGCTGAAGAGGAGCCGGGGTTTTCATACTCAATGAAGTAAAATGATAACCACCTATCAAGAGAAAAATATGGGATAGATGCCTCTGGCAGTAAAAATCTTAAGAACATCATGAGCTACAGGTTACAAGAAAAAAGACAAAGACATAAAGAAAAACAGATTAACCCAACCATGGGAGAATAGCAAGAAAAGCAGCTGGTTCAGATATTCATATTGACAAAACTCTGGCTGGCTACCAAATATACCCTTCCCTCCCAGAAAGAATTTGGGCTTGGAGGGAGCATAAACATCCCTTATTATTCTATATCATTAATTGCCAATTCTACTTGGTGTCCAAATCCCAGAACGTTAGCATCTGATTTCAAATATGATGTGGTCCTAAACATCTGAAAGTAGCTACACCCTTTGCCCCACAGTACACTCCTTAGGGTTCACGTGGGGAGAAACATGACTTGCCATATGGAAAATATCAGTCAAAATAAAATGTTTTTATCTTATGTTAAAAGTTATTCACAGTCTCCAACTGGTGTTTGCCATAAACCCAAGAAAAAGTGAGGTTGTTTAAGCACTGTCTAGTCTCAGACTGTGAATGAATGTCCATCCAGTTTTACTGCAGTCTAGTGTAGTTTTTCTTCAGGCAATATGCACATTTAGAGTTTTTCTTCAGGCAATATGCACGTTTAGTTGGCTACAAATTCCAGAGATGTTTTTAGTAGAAGTGGGAGGTTGTGCTATCAAAGGAGAACGTGAGCCAAAGATGTTCTATTATCCCTATCCTATTAAAGGTCAGACAGAGCTCTTACTTCAGTGCTATAATATGACCAGAAACTTAATTGAAAATATACAAAAAGGTTATTAATAAAGAGATGAAGCTGTAGTAAATTTAATATAGCTCTCAGAAGGACTTGTGCTAGAAAGAGAAGGTTAGATAGATAGATAGATAGATAGATAGATAGATAGATAGATAGGCCTTTAATTAAGGTGTATTGCTGAGTTAAGTGTAAATTTTCCAAGCAAGCATGAAGATAGAAAACTGGTAATTGCTTCCAATTTATATTATAAAAATCAGTCATATTCATTTTACTTCCTATGACAGCCTTACTTAATTCTAAGGTTCATTCACTTAATTGAAAGGCAGAATTCTTTGAGTAAAAATATAAAGAACTGAAGAAAGAGACAGACAGATTGCAAGAATTGAGTGAACAGCACTTTAAATGAAATCATTAAAACCCCTCAGCCAAGATTCTCAATAGATTCATGTTTGCTGTCCTCAAGGGATATTTATTATCAAAGCTGAGTAGGAAAAGATTGGAAATTATATCAGAAAAAAGTCTCTAATGGTCTTCTTGAAAATTGAATCTGAAGAACTCCCTGTTTCTATTACTATCATAATTATTCCATGTCTCAAAATGAGTGTAGGCTAGAAATTAAAGTATTTCTCTCACTGAGACCTCTTGCAACAATGGTATAACTTGGTCAAGCATAACCAAAGGTACACATGCATACAAACCAAATTTGCTTCAGTCATAGTCTCATCTTTTACTCGCAGACAGCAGAGAGTTACAGGAGGGAGTATGTTGAAAGAGAGCATTGTTCTAAGTATCCATACAACTCTCTTTGCATAAAACTGCCTCAGAAAAAAAGCCTTACTAACCCGATGAGTCTTTGTGGGTTTGGGAGTTATCCAGTTAGTGATAAGGAAACAATATGTGGTGGCCCAAGTGGCAAATAACAAGTGGAAATGGTAACAGCTAACATTTAAAAGTAATAGTCCTGGAGAATACAAGTAATTCACAAGACTAAATATCAGAATCACTCGTTGACTACTTTTGAATAATAAATCTACATCTCTTTTGCAGTTAAATTGCCTTAAAAAAGAAGATTAAGTTCTGAGGGGGTTTGTTTAGTTTTTCAGTGTGAATACTCATGCAGCTTCAGTGATATCTAGATACCTGCCTGCTCTCCTTCCCCTGACAAAGAGCAACACAAGACAGCTCATTCCACATTTACTGTTCCTGAGTAAGAGATATAATTCTGTAATTAAAATCTACCAAGGTGCACTGAATTTTAATCTCCCAATGCATAAATCAAAATATATGCATCATGAATACATTCCTGGCATGGGCAAATGGGTTCTGTACAGACAAATCACAGAATCACAGAATCCTAGCGGTTGGAAGGGACCTCGAAAGATCATCCAGTCCAACCCCCCTGCCAGAGCAGGGTCAAATGCATCAGCAGCTCTCGCCCAAGTCTTTCTGGGGTCCATTCAAGCAACCACTTGAAAAAGAACCATAGCAGAAACAGGATCATAACAGTGGGGAAAGCTGAGGAGACTATGAGAAGTTGCACAGACCTAAATCTCTCCCTGTCAGAAGTCAAATGATATTAAAGAAATTACTCTACGCATAGTTTTGGTCTACGTCTTTGGTTTCCAAAGGGAAGTGAGAAGGGATATTACTCCATCAATGGATATAAAGAGAAGGTTAAAATGTCCTGATGTTAATCATTCAGCAAATATAAAATAAACATTTTGCAGAAGTCCCATTTTCAAAGTGATGAGCAAGCTTTAAGTAATTAAACAGCAAGGTTAGAGTTATTATAAGCTCAAATGTTAAGTTGCTAATAGGAACAGAATAATAGGTTGGATTAATTATGTTAAAACTATTGAAGACTAAAAGAACATACCAAAACATTCCTACATTTACATGACAGGAATGAGATCTCAACACATCAAGAACATTAAAGCTAGCAACAATAAATTTTTATCTGTCAGCAGGAAGGGAAGATAGAGCTCCAGAAAGCCCAGGGAGGATTAGGGAGAACAGTAGACAATCGACAGTGAAACAGAGACAAAGCTGGGAACATAACTATAAAGTGCTTGAGGAAATCCCTAAATCCATTGGTATTAAAGCATTTACAATGACTTTTCAATTTTGTGGCCAGCCTCACTATCAGGAGAGTTCTGTCATTTATGACAGTGGAAGCAGGGTCAAGGTCTTAAAATGAGTAAGTTAAAAAAGCCTTAGTAAGGTTTGAACTTAGTTCATGAAACACACTTGTGATTTGCTTAAGAAAGATACAGCTAATTACTACTAGTAGGCCTTACTCATCAATACAGAAACAAGTTAAAGCAAGGTGAGATACAGCATGAAGCAGAAGCATTTTGGGTGGGCAGTAGGGAGTTGTGTGATCAGCATTTGGTGATGCCGTGTGACAGCAGCAAGGCTTTCCCCACCCTTTGCTTCTGCCCCCGTGCCACGACTGCCACCCATTCATGTGGCAAGATGACTGTTGTGGAAGCACATGGAGAACTGGATCACTGAAATAACCCAAGTTAAAAAAAAATATTCCAAATAAAAATCAAGGGGCTTGTCTGTTTTCTTTAGCCCAGCTTATTTCCGTGATCTAAATTAAAAGCACAGCTCCGCACACAGTTGGACTGGCACCAAGAGGAGACAGTAACCTGCAGCATGAGGGCAGAAATGAACTTCCAAGAGTAGAAGGAACTTGTTAAAGTAGCTGTATTGCTTTGCTTTTGTTTTCAGTAAATGTAAAATAAGCTGCCTTCAGGAAAAGGCAAGTTCCATTTGCCAGGGGTAAAAGCAAGCACCCCGGCAGTTATCATGGACCTGCTGAATGTTGTGTGTTCACACTCTACCCTTCTCTTCTCACTAATTCTGAGAGGGACAGTGGCAATAAAAACCAGTTCTGATAAACCTCCACATTTGCTAAGAATTGAGTCCTAAAAAGAGCTTCTCTGGTATCTGCAATAGGGTAAGATGTGAAAGACAGGCAAAAGCTGAAGAAATATAATGGAAACTCCCTTTGCTTTCAGTAATTACGGGGTCTAGATAAAGTGTAAGAAGGAGGGAAAGGGACTGTGTTATTTCAGGGAAAAAATAGCCAGAGTTCTTGCCCAGAGGGACAGGCCCAGACATTCCTAACTGGAAGTACCCCCTGTCCCACTCTGTACCAGTTTCTGCTTCTGCCAACAAAACAAGAGTACTACATCTCTATTGTGCAGTGGTTCTAACAGGACACAGCATGCACAGAAAAAGCAGCTGTTAAGATAAGCTTCCTCTTCTGCATATGACACTTCTTTTACTTAATCCTTTTGGTTGCCCATGTGCTTTGAAACAACCCTGAATTTGCATCCCAGTGCTCAGCCAGACACAAACTGCCCACCCACCTGGTTCAGCCAACAGCTCTCAACATCCTTCACTCATCCCTTCTCCTGCCACACCTGTATCTTTGTGCCTCTTCATTTCGATCTTTTTCTTGAATTTTTAAACCTCTACTTTTTCCCCTGTGCAAAGTCAGGGGGTGGCACCTTCTCTAAAGCCCTCTGAAAAGCACCTTTCCTGCATGAAGCAAAAGTCACCCGATTAGTCAATATGCTGCATTTCTTTTTAGAGAGGGCTGAACTCATTGCTCTCTAAGTTGTTCCATGAGCACTGGGACAAAAGAAATCTACTTCCCACTCTGCCTTTACCATGTGGACTCTGATATAGGGGTTGTGTTTGTTTTTCCCTCATAAGGGACATTAAGAAGATTCTAATCCTTTAACTGGACAGCTGTTTGAACAAAATCTATAGAAACTTTACGTATTTGACCTATACTTCCCAATCAAATTTAGTTAGTATCAGCCAAAACCATCAAAGATTACCAGAAAGAGAATAACAGACTGCCACATGCATACTGGTCGTTAGTCTTGTTTCCTTAGAAAACTCAGCTAAAATAATCCTGGCAGCACTTACCTTTTTTCAAGGACAGTCTTCATTAACAAACGTGGGATGTTGAAATATCATCCTAACCTTTCAGATACTGTTCCACGTTATACATTCTTTTTGGAGAAAGCTGAGCATAGTAACTAAGGCAAGATAAAAAGAAAACCTGGCAAAGAACAAAACAGCAACAAGGCACTGTTGCTGAAGTAAGGATACAACCCATGAAAAGCTTGGTTCTCCTTCCTGGCACATTTCTCTTTGAGTGTCCAATGTTGTGGGGTTTTGATAGATTAATTTCTCATTTAAGAAATTATAGTATATCTCCTTTTTTTTTTTTTTTACCAGTCCTGTTCATAAAACAAGGATTTGCCAGATTTATCATTCTACTATAGGAAGAAAAAAAGTTTCCCAAATCAAGTATTCCTCAACAATAGAACACTTTTGCAATATGGTCATGACTTTAAAAATCTGGTCTTTGTTAAGGCCCAGCACAAAGCCCTGTGATGTCTGTGGAAAGACTGCAATCAGATTTGATCAGTCCTCATAAATACAGCTGTCAATTCAGAATGAAAACTTGATAGTGCAAAGTGAAATAACTCGAGGCTTCACTTAGCCTTTTCACAAACAAGTGTCAGCAACAGCAATGGGAATTACACATCTGCAGGTGTGGGCAAAATGCAACTACCCTGTCTACATCAAGTCCTCAGCTTACATAGCAGATGTTATCCCTAGGACACCATGTCCAGCATACTGCCAGTAAGCCCAGCTGATTTTTTTTCCAAATAACAATCTGCAAGCACCAGGATGCCAAACATCACTGGAGCAATGCAACAGGAGGAATAGACCTGAAATGCAAGCTCAGACCAGGGCCAGATCAGAACCTTCTCCCTGCTGTCTAGCTCTGCCCATCCCTTTGCTTTTCAAATAATGAGTTTTATTCTAGAATTACACATTGATCAATCAGAAAAAAATAAAAAAGCAGTAACTTCTACACTATCCCCTAAGCCCTTTCATCTTGGTCTGCTTCAGCCCTTACTACCACAGATATATTTCACCTCTACTACTCTTTTCTCCTAGGATCCAAGTGTGGCCATCAGAAAGAAAGACTTAAAAAAGCCTTAGTCTTCATGGTCTGCAAGCTGTTTTAGGTAAAGGAGATCATGCCCAGCTCTTATGTGTGTGTATATATATGTCTATAATAATAGAACAGTTTGGTTAGAAGGGACATAAGGCTATCTCCTAAACTTCCAGCCCTGTTAATGTTAGCATGATATTAAACCAAAAGGCAGGAGTGATTTATACAGTCACCACCATGCTAAAAGGTAACACTATGTAAGTGATTGTATGCTCTCATGGATGCTACACAGGGCTGGAGTCCAGAAGCCTGAGCTCATCCTGCCACTGACATCCAGTTCAACCTTAGGCAAATTATACAGCTTGATCCTAGACCTACTGAAGTCATCGGCAAAGGTCCGTTTGATGTAACAGTACAGGAGCAGGTCCTGCTTCTCTCCTTTTGCTGCAAGGTGTCTCTAGGGTGAAAGTGTGTGAAGTGTTTCAAAGATTTAAAGTACTATAGTTGTCATCCTGCAATTCTTATTCATGCCTGATCATTTTTACTTGTGGGAGTAGGCCCGTTGACTCCATAGTTGTCATTATTTGTAACATTTCTAGTACTATTCATAACACATCTAGTTTTCTGGCATACTTTTATTAATTTTAGACGAGGAACACTTCTAGCAGCATGGTTTACACATTCAATAAATGCATGATATAATTAACCAAAGAAATGTCGTAAGAAACACAAAGAAATATTCTTATTACATTCAATATTTAATTGCCCACAGTTACTTTCAAGTCAAACCTCCTGTGGTTCAGATCACTTACACTGTTCTGTGAGGTCTTTTTGTGTGTCTAAGTCAGGACTCATTTTTCTTTGTTTTAGAGGTTTATTCTATCAAAATGAAAAAGCAAAATCACACCTCAGGTGAGGCAGTAGCATTAGTACTTTACCCTCCATTCTGCAAACACCTTGCAGGGATTTTATTTTTACTCCATCAAACACAAGTTTGCAAATCTCGGCCCAAATTGCATTTACATGATGGAAATTTCAGCAGCCCTTTTGGGGTTTTTAGATCCTCCTCTGGATCCTCAAAGATAAGTGAAATAAAGTGGGTGCACGAAACACATATAAGTTTGGCCAAGTTTGCCAAAGTTTAATTTTATAACTGAGTGGCCCAATTCTTTTCCTTTCATTATCCAAATAGTTGGAATTGCTCGTTCTCTCATCTGTCATCCATTCTGTGGTGTTGTTGCTACAGAATGAAGCAAATGTTTTCCTCTTAGGAAAAAGCCTTGTAGGGCAAAGATTTACAAGGTGGTCCATAAATCAGATACCTCCCTGTCTTCCACCCCAAAAGGAGTGGTAATCTTTCAGTACATGGGCATGTCTGGGACAAGGTCAAGTGAAAGACTGCATCCACAGCACACCAGCAAAGCAGGAGCAGATGCTCTATCCCATGACCATGTATCTGTTTCGTTCCAGTATGACTGTTCCCAGCACCAGTCATGTCTGGTCGGTTATATGCAGTTTAGGCAATTTCCATGATTGCTTTCATACAAGTCAGGCTTTGGCCTTATAAACAGTGTTTTCTTTCATTAAATATGGTCCTTTGTGCATGGCAATGTATTAGTGCTAGTCTTTATCATACCTAACTTTAGCTGTCTAACATCAACCAGCAGTACTAAACTAGCCAACCCAGATTGTCTACATATTTTGTTGAGTATTAGGAAGTGGTATTAGGAAGCAACTTCAAAGGGCAATTCATTTCAGCCCAGCAGAATGAAGACAGACAGGGTGAGTCACCATCTCAGAGGACCTACTTGTCCCCACTGACAACAGATCAAGAGTTGGATGGCTTGTTTAGACTGAATGCTTAACTTCAGATGGCTTAAGTTAGGTGAAATGAATCCCACTCAGTTTTTTATTCAACATCAAATTCTGCTGCTTCCCACAACCTAAATTATTTTAGTCATCAGGTGCCTTACTCACTGCCTTTTGCTGTTTTGTTCAAGGAGCTGATTTATGAAGTAAAAAGCCTTTCCTAGAAATGAAGAGGAAAATGCTTCTTGCATTTTTAGCTTTGCTTCTGTTAGCCAAGTACTTCCTCCACCATGGCAAGGTGTGGGTGTGGTGAACATTTTGTGCGTAATAGATGCCAGTGATGCTAAAGCCAGGGAGTAGGAGATAGATTTCAACAGCTGCCTGGCAAGCAGTTGGACAACTGGGTGTCAGAAGAACACAGAAAGTGGCTGGCTTGGCCATCAGAGCCGTGTCGGTGGACTAGAAATCAGCACTTTCCAGGGCACACAAGGGAAGTAGATATCCCAATCCTATGGAACCTCAGCAGCAGCTGGGGGGGTCTGATTTCCTCACAGTCCCCTGAAAAGCCAAGTGTTGGATTTTAAAGACGCAGCTAATGGATCTCCTGTTGACTCAACATGAGTCAGTGCAATTAAGAACTGAATCAGGCTCTCCAAATATTCCCATGAAGCTCTTCCTCTGAAGACTTCAAAGGGCATTATGAAGATTCAAAGTGCTAACAAGTAGGATAATCCAATGATGATATCAATTCTGGCATGACACACTTCCCATGTGACCAGGGACAAGTCCATTTAGAGGCACACTTATTACAGAGATTTAGAAGCCACACAGAGATTTGGACTGAAATACAATGAAAGATTGCATCTTGACAATCTTCTCTGTGGAATTCTATAAACTGGTTGTAAAAGTTTATAGAAAGAGCATTCCACCAACTACTGCACTCTGGGGGCTTTCCTATAATAAATACCTGTCCTGCTCCCTTTTGGAACATAAACTGAGCTTTACTGCTCAGCCAGATCTATTGTCTGAAAAATGTAACCCCAAAATCATGATTTTGTTATCAACCTCCTGTTTGTCTGAGGAGAAAATAAGAGGCAAAGCTGAACAAAACAATGTTACATATTTGTTTAACCCTTCCTTGACAGAGCTACAAAATCCATGCATTAATATCACACAAAGCAGCTATACAGTTTTTAGGACTTCTGTGAGGAC
The DNA here is from genome assembly GCA_013398125.1 of Aegotheles bennettii. Classification (NCBI taxonomy): domain Eukaryota; kingdom Metazoa; phylum Chordata; class Aves; order Caprimulgiformes; family Aegothelidae; genus Aegotheles; species Aegotheles bennettii. The sequence continues at coordinate 564,313 of VZRW01005856.1, read as the reverse complement.
AACGATGAAACCACTCAATGGTTTCATTTGTGTGAAGGTGCTGACTGGATTCTTAGAAGATAATACTGGACCAGCCCTTCAAAATAACAACTATTCTTTTTGAAAGCAGTAATTGTAGGAGCAGCTGAGCACATTCAGCAGCATTGCTGCTATTGTCACAGTGAAAATGCTGGGGGCCTAACATTGAACCCACTGAAACCAACAGGGAAGCTGCTAAAAGCACCAGAAATCCTGGGACTGAGCCCTTATGCAAGTGTAAAGCACATTTGTGAAACATTTTATTGGCAGCAGACAGTACGAGTGCCCTATGCATGGCGTTGATGAATAGACACATCATCACTGCAAGCACTTGCACAACACCCAGACAGTAGGAGATACACTTAAACCACCTTCATTACATAGTGGGATACCAAAGGTTAGCAGCTGAGCTGTAGTAGTATCTCAGTGCAGCAAGAATCAAGATCCTACAGCTCTAGGTACCATGCAAAAACATCCAGAGGACCTCAGATAGTCACTGAAAATCCCATCTGTGCTTGTTCTACCCATGGGTTCCCTGGTTTGAGAGGTGTTCTTCTGTGAACTAGTGTTTGGAGCAGCAGCCTGCCAGCACCACCCTTGTTCTCATGTCCCTAGCACTATCTGCCTCCTGGCTGACAGCTTTCACAGAGGTTATATATATATATATACACACTGTAACCTCAGAAGGACCAGGGCACAGGTCTGATCCATCATCTCTCAGGTTGTGGAACTGCAAGGACACTTCCTGGCATGGCACCAGCCTGTCCCATCTAGTGCTCTCCCAAACGATGCCTGGGCACACGTGGGGGACAGCAAAGGCCACAGACTACTCCCAGGGGGCAGTCTGGATGAGGCCACCTGCTTGGGATGCAGGAATGGGGGGAAAGAGTTGAATCATGTGGATATGAGTCACGATACACTACTTTGTGTTTGGGTTCTTTTATTTTCTAGCCATAGCCAGAGACCTTAAGGAATGAATGGTCACTATTCCGGAGGCACCGAACTACTCTTCCTGAAAAAAAAGTTGCTTACTGAAAATAGCCCTTTGGTGAGAACACACAGAGAGAAATCTCCGTGCCTTTGACTAGGTCTGCCCTGCGCTGTGGCTGGGCTGAGGACTGCAGCCTCTCGGGCTGCCATCCAGCTGGATCCAGCAGCAATCCATTCACTAGAAAAAGTAGAAAAAGAAACAGGAAAAAAACATATGAGGTTTCCATGGCTACTGGACTGTACGCTTTCTCCTGAGCGTTATCACAAATTTCGCCATCCAAACAAGCAACAGATGTCAGAAATAATATTTGGGTTTGGTGAGCATTCATTTCAGACACACCACAGGGAGAGGGACTGCCTTTTTGCCCAAGCAAGTGGCACATTTTCATCTGTGGGCAAAATACAAAGCGTGGACACCCAGACTTCTACATGCTGTCCCTAGAGCTCCTCTTCAGTAATAATTCCCAACTATGTTGAACTTTTAAACTTCATGTTCTTTTGTAATGGTTGTTGAAAATAACAGATCAAGAGTAATGCTTCAGGTGTTCTGAAGGACTAACATATATTAAAAACTACAGCATTTTGTAGAGAAATGCCACAAACTCGAATATTCTAGAACAATGAAGAGAGGGCAGAAATAAAAACCATGTAATCAGTTCCTCTTATCAGTGATGCTGGACTGTCGAGCAGATTATCCTGTATCCAGTTATGCTGTATTCAAGAGCAACAGGTAGAAGTACAAGTGGTGTTTCTTCATACCCCTAGCTTATCACTATTATTCAGATAACATAAAATACAACTTAAGAGGAAAAACTTTTTAAATTGTCATTAACCACTAACCCTCTACTTGCTTTCCCATTATTCTGTTTCATTCCACTTCCCTATCACAGGGGCCACCCCACACCCCAGTCCACTTTTTGGAGCAATACCTGGATTCTGCATTTGCTACAGAGCCTTCTTCCCTCACTCCCCTGCTTTAGATCATTTCATTTCTTTAACGTACAGGCACCCTTTACAGGTTTTAGGACTGAAGGGTTCTGTAGAGAATTTCTTATCTCTGCCCAGATTTCAAGCACATTGCCTAAGGACTTTGCTAAACCAGAATCTGAGCATTGTTGATTTGCTGTTCCTGTAACTTAGATTGTTTTTTCCCCCAGATATAATAGACCAAAAAACCCAGGGAGTTTTGTTACGTATCTTTGCTGGTTAAACAGTCTGCAGAAACCACAAGCTACTCAATAGTTAATAATAAAAAGCTTCTCCCCCCAACACTTGGTTTGAAAGGACTACAAGCTCTGAGTCATTGCACAGTTGATTTGAGCTTAACCCTAATAGCTCTGTTATGTCGTGGCTTATTCTTAAATCTTCTTGGAAGCAGGAGAGTGTCAACAATAAACTTGTAAGGTTTAACACTCTAACACCAGGTAAACTGCTTTGGCTCGATTAAAAATATCAGTAGTGTCCTTTCCACTCCATCTCAGAGCTGTAAAGCAACGCTGGAGCAAAAGCATGTGCCTGCTGGTATATGCCTGAAGAGGTTCTGGGAATTCATTCTGCTTTGCAGAACTATTCCAGTTATTCATGTGACTCAGCGGCTGAGACCGGGATCTTCCTGCACTCACATGGTGACGTGCTGATTCAGGCTGGTTCAGCCCGGGATAGGAGAGACACCTTATCAAAAGAAAAGCCCTGGTTGGGGACAGGTTCTCCCCGTCACTGAGAAGGAAATTTCCGTTGCGTTCTCTGCGTTAGCCCGGTGGGGCGAGATTAGCGAGTTATTATTAGATCTGGATGGGTTTCTTTGCTCTGGGTTAAGAAGGGAATCGTTCTTTTCAACCAATAAAATAGTTCTTAGCATTGCTGCTGTGATATCTGCCCAGATGTGATCTCAGGGCTGAAGGCTAGCACGGTGCCCAAGGAAAACAGTGCTCTGCACCTCTGCTTTCAGAGTCATACCCAAGGATTTCAGCCACACTTGGTATTCAAGCTTTATTTATAAATGTTTTAGAAAGGACTAATACCTGCCTATCCTTTGTTATACACATGTTGCAGACAGGAACAGTAAGTTGTAAGTAATTTATCAGCACCCCCTAGACTTACTCAACTTTGTATGTAATGTCTGATTGAGACATTCATAATAAATTAACCCTTTAACCAACTGCAAACAGTATCTCACCCGACAGGGCACTCCTCAGCCCCGTTATGCACAGCAGATAGGGATTACCTGATTCAATTCAGGCATTGAGGATGGAAACATGAGCATCTGAGCCACTCACTCCACACTGGCTCTGTGGGTAACACAGTCAAGGGAGTGAGCCGAGTCCTCCAAAGGTAAACGTCTAAAATAGGTCTATCAAATGGTAGCCAAAGCATTTTAAGTGACCTGCCCAGGATCTTACAAAACAGACGGTGGCAGATCAGGAACAAGACTTAAATCTCCTAATTCCTGTCCTTATTCTCCGTGCACAAGACCGCAGCTGCCCTATAATCGCATAATCATAGTTCTGCAATTCTCCAGTGAAGCTGTGAATGCATTGAAGAGCCAATCAAGCATCTTAAACCTGCCAGCTCCAGAAAAACAAACTTCCTTTAATATTATGCACAATCTAGTATTACTGTAGGAGCAGCCAGTGTAGTCCATATAATCTCAGCCACCTAAACATTACAGTACACAGAAATACCTGGTGAAGTGCAGGGGTTGCACCTCACACCAAGTACAATGGTTTCACAGTTCACCCACATACAAATAGCAATTCCAAAGTATTTTTGCAATGTATTGTACCAATTGCAATACTGAAGTATCACTTCCCCTACCTGCCATTCCCCTGCAGCCTCCCTCCCCTGACCTTACAGCTGGATTTTCTCTTTCAATAAATATTATTTTCTGTCTGCTCTGCTGCTGGCTTCTCCCACAACAAATGGTACATTCAAAATATGGGGGAAACAGTATATTTAACCCCTCCAATGGGTGCAAGAATAATGACAGCAGCCTGCGATACGTAAGTGAATTAAAAAAAAAAGCCATCTGCTGGCACAGGCTTTGGTGGGTATCAATGGATTGGAGCAGAAGGAAATCCTGTCTGTAAACTGAAAACAAGGCTTTCTTTAATAGAAAGGAAAGCAAAAAGAAAAAATGAAAAAAAACATCTAAGGCTGTCTCAGGATCTTCCTCCTTTCCACATCAAAAATCTGGAAGACTTCTTCATTCCTTGTCAGACTACAGCTGGTGCTGTAGGTACAGCCTCTCACAGCTGCCTCCAGTCCAGAAAGCTGTAAATTTCTACCAAAAAGAGAACTTAAACACTTTTAACTACAGGAAAAACTTAAACACTAGGTACTCAGAGGCATAGACCCACATGGTATTTCAGGGTTAAAAACACAGAAGAAAACTGTAGCCTGGGAAAATTAGGGGCTTTCCATTCCCGGTGTAATGAAACGACAGATTTAAAGTTCACAGTGAGAAAAGTCATTGAAAGGAATTAGATTTCAAGCTTCCCGAGACATACAGGCTTTGTTTTTCAAGGCTATTGATAAATCTATCAGTCTCCCGATTACTGTCCCCCACCCCGTGGAAAACCCTCTAAAAAAAGGAATTTGCTGCCTTAATTGGAGGGAAAAGGGTTTAAAGAATATCCACTGTAAGGTCTCTCTGAAGAAGGAAAGTCCCTGGAGGCAAAACAATAATTGGTTTTGACCTTCCGCAGTTAAGGAGGCGTTAGCAAAGACGAGACTTAAACCCAGCCTGACAACTGTGAGTTCCAATCAAATTCAGAAAGAGACGGAAATTGGATAAGCAAATTCCTTTTTGTTCATGACCCCGGTCCCGCTTTCCTTTCCCCCTGCAGCATGACACATCAGAATCTTTCCTGCGTACCATAAATCACTCGCAAGACAGCAGTAGCCTTTGAATAGCTGTCTTATATTATGTTCATATCTTCCAGACAAGCAGCATTAGCAGTGCCCTGTCTGCTCTGGAACAGCAGCACAAAGGCTGTGTGCAGCGAGGAAGGCAGCCCTGGGATTTCATTGCTGTTTTCAGCATGGTGTAAATTCCCTCGCTCAGGGTTGGAAGAACTCTCCACATTAGCACCAGCAGCCGCTTGCCAATTGAACAAAATTTGGTTTTGAATGCAGAAACCCACAATCCTCATTCTGTCAGAAGCTGCAGCTGACAAAATGCTTTCCTTTTCGTAAATTTGAGATCATAGAGGACACTCTTTGCCATTCCTCACCACCGCTCCGGGAAACGTAATGTTTCCTGTGTTATCTTCTGCATAGCAAGTGCATCGTGTCTCGGTGGCCCTGCAAACTCCTGGCAGCAGCTGGAGGCACCTACACCCTTCCCACAGCTTGTGCCTCTCCATACTCCTCATCCCTGCTCAGCACAGCCCTGCTAGCCAAGTGCCCTTCAGCTTGCCAAGGCCTACTCAGGCTCCTCATAGTATCTGTTACCTGCAAACTCCGCCAATTTTAGGTAAATCAGGGAATTTGAAACTCATTTTTCTGTTTTAAGGACATCTTAAGTTAATAACGCCTCCAAGACAGAGCAAAGTTTCTCTTACGATGGCCCTGAATGCAAACTTACAATTTAATATTGTTATACTTTTAAAAATAAGAGAAAAGAGAAACGGCAAAGACTCCCAACACAAAGACCATGGACCAAATAAAACTGCATGAACTAATGGTGAATTTTTCCATCTTACATGGCCAGCCAATTTGAGATGGTCACCACTGAAACCCGACTCGTGCAATTTGCAGATATGACTCACAAGACTTGGAGGTCCAAAAGCAATAAGAGCACAGCTTGGAGAGATACCAAGACTTTGGAGATGAAAATCAGTTATGTTTAGGGCCTGATGAGACAGAGGAGAAAGTGTAAGTGGTCTACAATAAGGTGACTAAGTGTGATGCCCAGGTATTTTTTCAAAGTTGAAATGATTTCAAGGAGCTGGAAAGCTCCTGGGAAGGAGCTGAAAGCTGGGAATGGCTTCCTACAGTTCCATGAGTTACGAGCAGTAGGGCTGTCCCAGAATGCCAACCTCGTGTGCCTTGAGCTTTTCTCGAGTTTTGGGAAAAGTTGCTTCTTACATGTGCCTCCTCCAGCTAAACCTAACCCCTGCCACCATTAGCCAGGGCTCTTCCAGCTTTGTAGGTGTCATGACAGCTGACTCCTGCTGAGTCTATGGAAAGGACTCAGTGCCAGAAGCTCTCTCTTGCTCGTTTAGGCCAGAAGTGCCCAAAGAGTCAATGTGACATTCAGAGTCTGACAGCAAAGCAGAATACCCTGACAGTATCCAAGCCATGCTTCAGCTGCTGCAAGTCAGCAATGCTCAGACTCTGACCTGGCACCCTACGTGCTCTCTGAGACCAGGGGCATCCAGCCCAAGCCTAGTCCCAGCAAGCAGCAAACAACCAGTACCGAAAGCACAACTGCAACAGATCTTTGGAAGGGCCAGATTTGGAACACATTTCACAATCACAGATCTCTACCATTTACATCCTCCAAGTCTCTGCTACCAAGATGTTTCCCAACCGTGAGTCCTACCCTGTCTCATTCCTATGCAAAAAGGTTTTGTTAATTCACTTTGATCTGGGGACCTCCAGCAACTGACAACTCTCCTTGCTGTGAATTTCATTCCACAGACTCCAGCTTCTATGATGCACTGCTCCCAGTTCTTCTCTCCTGTCCTTAGGAAATACTACAGACTACGACCAGGAGGCACAACTTAGGAGAAGAATGAATCCTTGTCTATAATAATGTTCAAGCTGTATGTAGGCAACAGGAATTAGTAAAACTGGAACAGACTCAGCACTGGCACTTTATGTAGGACAGTATGTGTCTCCTGAGCTGGGTCATGTACCTAGCACGTCCTTGCTGAAGTGCCAACTTTGCAGAGGAATGCTGCCACTTACAGGGGTGCTGCTATGCACTAGAGTAGTGCAGAGGCTTCTGCAAAAAGCCAGCAAGGAAATTTAGCTGGGAGCATATAAAAAATCCACAAATAACATTCTATAAACAAGGTTCCATAAAAGACCTAAAAATACCAAGAGGGCAGTTGGTCAGTTGCTGGGGTTTTTGAAGTTATTTTATTTATTTATGGAGTTCTACTGAATGGAAATGAAGCTTTGGAGTCAGATAAGAAAAAAGATAAATCTAATATTCAATCTGCAAGATGCTGTGTGCCTCTAACACCCCTAGGAATGAGAGGTGCTGAGTTCCCATCACATTGGCACATCCTAGCCTTAAACCATGGATTCAAACCATCGTTGAGTATTTACAGGTGTCATTCAACACTCGTTCAGTGTTCAGAAAGGAAGATCCTTGTTCCCAAGATGTCTCAATTTAAGTAGCAGGGAATTCTTGCAACTTTTTTTGTTGTTGTTTCTGCTTCATGTTTTTTATTTTCATGTTTTAACTTTTTGTGTTTTGTATCTCACTTAATATTTGACCTCAAAATAGCTCAAAGAAAACCCACACCATTTTCAGAAGGCAAACCAGAGCCTTCACACACTGAAGGAATTCACTCAAGCTACCTAGGCAAGTCAGTAGCAGGAAGAGCCCAGTCCCTGCTGTCACCAGCAAGGCCATAGTGACTCCTCCATCTTCTGTTCTCAACACTGCGAGTTGCAGGAAGGGCAGGGGTAACAGCAGGGCAGGGAATGAACCAAAGCAAGTGTCTGGAGCAGTACTTCCTAACACAGGAGATGGTAGAGTTTTCTATCACGATGCCTTAGCTCTCTCCATGAAGTGCCATAGCGGTTTCTGTTAAGAAAGGGTCAGATGAGGACCCGAGACAGACAATTTTCACATACTGTTCCAGCGTAAAGCCACAGGAGAGAGCCCAGCAGAGCCTTGCCTTCTGCATGGCACCTCAAGCTTGAGATCTCCTCAATTATCCATACGCAGCTGTCCCGGGGAAACACGCCATGCTGCTGGGGTGTGAGCATGTCTGCAGAGTCACGCCGTGGCACAGAGGCTCTCTTGGCTTGGGGGGCACTTTGCCCTGCATATCCTTTTAGGTCACCACATTTGTTTTCAAGGTCTCTTGAGTCCCTCAAATGTATGTTTTAAAGATCATCGAGGCAGAAGCTGCCGTGCTTTCCGTGACACCTCTGCCGAATTCTGCTCTCCTCTAAGAGGGGGGCACCCTAGCTCTCCCCTGCCCAGTCATCCATGCTATGAGGATGACACACCGCCAGTCACACTGTTCACACCAACTGTGGCAGTAAACTTTATTTCAACTTTGACATTTAGTTCCTGTACAGTGACTCATGACCGCTTATGATGCTCCGTTTAGGGATGCAAGACTCAAAAGCCAATGCAGGAAAAAAAATCAGCAAGGTACAGAAATCGGAGAGAGGCATTTGCTGAAACAAAGCACCTCATGGTTTGTATACATTTGCATATACTGCAGGGAGGAAACTATACATGAGGACAAGATCCAGTTGCTGTGTTTTGCAGAAAGAAGCTGGCAATTTATATTTCAAGTACACTTTACCACGTGTACTTTTACCTAGTGCACTTTTAAAAACAGCCCACCAGTCAATGGTGTCACCAAAAGCATTTAGCTTAACAAAATCATCAGGCCTCCCAGTTTCCAGAGTTTTAGAAAAAAATAGGACCACAAAGTTGTTCAAGAGTGCCTGGAATAAAACTATAAGGAATACCAAATGCATTCCTTATCTTGTTCAGCCTATTTATAATCCTTGACTGACTTACAGCTCCTAAGAGAAACTTGAGCGATGACCAACAATTTGTGTCCCTTCTGCCCAGGTCTGAGGTTTCTCAGGGGAGGTGGTAGGTGACAGCAGTGAACACGTTCTGTTTCTGAAGGAACAATGAAGCACATGGGTACAGGGGGGGTCTGCCATCTCAAGGAATCCACCATGGTGAAGCCAGGACATCAACCACAGTTGACCCAGAGACAACTGAATCTCCTCTGCCTGCTCCTTCTAAATTTACTAGCTGTGTTCTGCATCTATTTCTGTAGATGGTGCTGAGAAAGCACTAGAAAAAAATAATAATTCTTAAAATCCTGAATGAACTTTCTATATGTGGGTGTCTAGAATTACTTCGCAGATACCAATTAGGACAAACATGGTTGCATTTAAGAAGTTAATAATTTTGTTTTCATAGGTGTTAGATTGTTTTCTTAGGCTGAGTGATGACATTGTGAAGACAAACACACAATTTAGCAATTAGCATTTACTTAAAATCTACATTAGGTACAAACACATCTTACAAAGACATGCTCTCACTTTCTCAGAGACTGAAAAGATGCTCCTTTGAAACCTTTAATTTCACAAGGAACACTTCCTCGTACCTTCAGTGTATATATGAAACCACGAAACCTACTTCACAGATGGAGCTGAGCTCTGAGGTCAAAGACAGCTCACAGATTCTCAAAGCAGTAGCTGGTGTCAGCTGGAAGAGCTCTCAATTACTGCTGAGCTACGATGACTTCACCAGCTGAAGAACCACCCAGAGTGGCCAAGTTTGCCTTAAGTTTCCACCTATAGGCATAAAATGCATTACCAAAGTCCTGTAGCAGAAAAACTGTAAACAGCCAAATGAGGGCATAGACGTATCTGCTGACTGGAAAAGGTCCAAGTTAACCTACTCAGAAAGCCAACTCCTTTCCCTCATCTTGCATCACAGAATTATTTACTTGCCTGAAGGCAGTTGGAGGCAGTTAGTATATTCAAAGGCTGGTATTAAGGCTGCTGTTGATAGTGGCGTGGGGAAGAAAACTGCAGTGAACGTCAGTAAACTGAGCATTTTTGGACTAGAACAGTGTTCAGATTAATGAACGTTGATGCTATTTCAAGGTTGTGTTTGCTAATATTAGTACGTAGTCAGGCATACCAGAGTGCTGCTTTTTTGTACCCCTATTTTTCCTTAAAGCTGAAGTTTTGACTTAAAGACAAAATGTAGCTGTGGCAGCAGGAGTGGCAAAGGGGATAACACCTCACCATTCAGCTGGCCAAGTCATTTGGATTAGCAGGTTTTGAAAGAAAGAGGTTTCAGTATATTTAATTAACTTGTTTTAGAGTTCTTGATCTTGTTTCAAACCACTCAGCCCTTAAGGTCTCTCATGAGTCAATGTTTCTAACGCAAGACTTGCAAGAGAATTTTAAAATGCACCTCAGTGGTTTAGGAACGTGCTAGTTTGGGGGTGAACTTACACTCCTGAAAGTCATTATAAAAAAAAGTTACTCTCCAGAATCTGGATGCTTATCAACAGGTACAGCTAATCACAGCTTCCTGCTTCATCCGAATATTTACCAAGGTAAGAGAAACAATTCTATTGCTTATTCCAATTTCCAGCTGAAGTTTTATCATTTTTTACTTCCCTCCAACTTGGAAATAATTTTCTAAGCTCTAAAAAGCCTCAATATTTGTGTTTTATGGAAGCAGTTTGGAAAGGTCAGGCCTAAGCATTTGATGTAAGGAACAAACCCAAGTTATTAGACACCACTGGAAGACCAAGCACTTAAATATGCTTGGGCACAGAATTCAAGTGATGCTTATCCAAAGTTATGCCCTCTGTGCTCAGTCAGACCACCATGGCAGAGATCATGTCAGTGCTTCCACTGTAAACTTGAAACAGAGTTTATAAATGAACCTGAAAGCCAGGCAGAGGCTTTGACAAGAGCATAACCATTTCAGTGCAGAGCTTGCTCAGTTTTAGCACGTACAAGGAGTTGGAAATACAAAATTAGTGATTCAAGCTGGATTTTTCACACTTGTATGAAGAAGTGTGGGAGAAATGGCAAACGGTGGAAGGTCCTGTACACCAGCTGCTGGAGTCCTGTGCTCACACAACCAGCCCCCAGGAGGCTTAACCCAGCATGGGAGTGAACACACTGTGGTCAGGATTCACACTGGTGAGGAAAGGGGTGAGAAGACTGTGGACGCTGGCACTCTTTGTTCCATCTCCCCTCCCCAGGGCCTGTCTATAGCTCCCCTTGCTCACTCTGACAAGCCTAAGACCTGTGGTGCAGGAGGATAGGACAGCAATTCCCCTTAATGTACCTTTTTGCTCCTGAAGGATGAAGTTCTGAAACAGAAACATCTTGGCCATGCCTGAACTCCTATGCTTGACTACGGGCTCGGGTTTCACACAATCAAGTGGCTGGACCTCGTTGCACCTAGACTTCAGGACAGAGCCAGAGTGGAAGCCAGGTCTCCACTTCTGTCAGGTTTCTCTGCCTGGAGGCCAGCTTGGCTGGCTGGGTTGTGACTGGACACAGCCCACAGAGAAGGAGCAGAAGAGCAGTCTCAGGAACCCTTCCATTTGGCACAGCCTTTGGAGAAGTCTCAGGCACTTGGCATCACACAAATACTGCAGAGAACCCTGACCTTGCTGCAGAACATCTATTTAACAGACCACCAGCAATGTATTTCCAGAAGGAATTATATCATGAAGATATTTTGCTTTTATTTATCATAAAGCCATTAAAGAGTCACAATGTGCCAACAGTTCTGCTCTGCTACACAAGCTATCACAAGAGCTTTCCTTTCCAAGTGGGAGGAAAAAACAACTCTGCCCCAGCTCTGTGTGGTGTCTGCGATCAGAGGGTGACCTGACTGTGACCAACATACTCAGCTAACATATACTGCTCTTTACACAGATTACATCACCCAATCTGCGTGTTGCTTATTTGCTAGCTAACACCAGTCATTAAATAAATATTAATCTGATAGGCGGGCATCTTAATGAGGCATGCAAAAATAACACCAGATGTAAGGAAACAACTTACGTATGGCACACACACAGGTAGGTAACAGAAATGCAAGGGGACTGCTGGGTGCACTGCTTCACTATCATTTGAGTAAGTAAAGGTACATCTTGAACACAAATATCTCACGGAATGCTCCACCAATTTAACAGATGGCTCTCTTGTTTGCACATAGGCATTTATAATTTGTGAAACTCAAAGTCATTGAGGTTGCTTGATAAATAAATAGGAATTCCTTGACAGATGCTGGGATAAGTGAGGTAGAACGCTTTCTATTGCAATCTCTCTAGATTTTTATACTGTACCATATGTCCAGGTACCCTCTGGTAATCCCTTAAAAATAATCCCTCACATCTTTTGCATAAGATCATTTCCCCTTATAATTTCATCTCATAAAATTTTATAGAAACGCAGCCACCTTCCCAAACTCAAATGATGAATTTCTGCAACAACACATCTAAGTATGGTGCAGATGCTCAGATCTGGGGTCAATTTCAATTCTTAAAAAACAAATTACTCATAGTACGTGTTCAGCTCATTATCCATGTGGGAGTAAGGGAGTGAGAAGTATTACTGTTTACCTACCTAAACACTCCAAAACTGGCAGATTTCCCCCACACTGCTGCACTACTTTTGTTCTATCGTGACTTCAAGAAGATAACTTGCAAATAATAGTCTATGACCAACTTTGCTAAGAGGTAATTTCACAGTTCAATATTCCAGTGGCTCTGTATGCCTGCATGTATGCACAACAAGGCATGTAGATGTATGCAAGGCTAAGCCCTGAATCTGGAATTCTAAATTTGGATCAGATTGTGTGAAATTCTCACTTTACCGATCTCAAACTCAGGATTTCACGTTGGGCACTGGAAAACTCTTTATTCTTCTACTCCTGCCCCCCTGGGCTGTCCAGTTTGCAATAAAGTCCATTAAAAACCCTGTTATAAATCCAATGGGGCACTGAAACCTATGGTTACCTTCAACCAGTCCAAATAAGAAAGACCCAGAGATCCTGGTGTTTTATTGCACAGATGCCACATCACGGAAACATCTGGAAAGAGCAGCACATTTTTGGCTGGATGACTCCAGAAGAAACAGGTGAAAGGAAGCAAAGGCAGCCTGCTCTGTGACTGTTGAGATGACTGTGATACAACATGTAGATGTGAGAGTGCTGTGGTAAGGACCTCAGTTCTGCCTGGTAGACTAGCAATGCGTAACTTTAGGCATTTTAAAGACCAGTTGCTGGGTATGAATAGCATGCAGCTATCACAAGTGAAGTCTTCAAGATGTGTAGCAGATTTTTCAGAGAACCCAAGTCACCTCTGAATCACTGGGAGATTCACTGTCTAAAATCCCCTAGGGCATTCTGGAGGATGAGCCTTTCAATATTATGCATTTGACAGGAGTTTTGCTTTTCATGGTATTAAAAAACCAAACATTGTCCCTATTTTACATCCCAAAATTTAACTCAAGTTTAAAATTTTCCTCTAACTCTCCCCCATTCTTTTCAAACTGAAATTGTCTCACTTTTATCCAAAACTAACTGATCTACTAAACAATCTACTAAAAAGTGGACCTAGTACAATCACAGAACCAAGGAGTTTCACACCAGAAAAGACTCTCTCCTCCTGTTTGATAGTGGGTGCATCTAACCTTCTGTCCCCGACATTTCCATGCCAGGTGCCAAGCACCACGTCCTGGCCTCCCATTGAGTATTAAACCCCTGATCACACCAGGATGCCTGCCACTGACTGCAGCTGGACCAGAAGTTCATGGAGAAGCCCATCCATACACAGGTTTGCATTTTAGTCTTGCAGTTAACATCCCAATATCCCAGTCTGCAAACTCTGTACCACGAACACCTTCGTGGTGAACACTTCCATCACCACACAGAGAGTCTTTGTGGAGCAGGAGGAACATGGCCTGTAGTGGATACTGCAGACCTTTGTCCAGGTCTGGCTTTTAAAGCAGGAACAGCAAGGTTTCCCATTTGGTGTACAATGTCACTCTCCTTCCCACACGCAAGTATGGAATTTGTGGACACGGCAGGAGATGAACACTAATCTCAGTGCAGCGTCTCTCATTTTACTGCCTTTTAAAACTTAGACCAAGACTGTGCTGTCACTGTTCTGCCTTTCAACGAGCCCTTTCATTTTGGTGCCTTGTGCAGGGCTTTTTGTTCTGCCTTTGGGATCCTTTTAACTTTGATTCTTTTGTGAGAGTTTTTATCCCCCTTCTAGATGTCCCACCCACTCAGCATCACTTGGAATGAAAAGATTAGATGTCATCTAGTCTCCAAGTACAGAGTAAAAGAGAACAACAAATTCTACCAAGGATCTCTCTCAGACTGTAAAAATAAAAGATGAGTTTGTATTGGCAAAGGCCTCTCTTGATCTGTTAATATCAAGGAAGACAAAATTATCTGTGTTCTTTGTGAAGCAGCAGTTGTTTTAGTGGGGAAGGAAGCCAAGACAGCTGTTGGATAGTTCAGTACAAAATACTGACAGTGACACACCAACAACAACACCAGCAGTGAGGGGCTTGACCAAACCACCAAAACACCAAAGATTATTAATGTTGTTGCTTTTAAAAAGTTTGAAAACTGCAATAATTTACAATTTTCAGAGTGAAGGATGACTTTCTAGTTCATCTTGGCCTACTGTGCTTAAAGGATGCTGCAGAAGGACACCATTAAGAAGGAAGCAGGTCTTGGTCAGCACTCAAGATTAAGTGGGGAAGGAGCCATCCATGTTTAGTTTGGATGCAGGACTTTGCTCCTTTGAGGAAGGAGAGGCCATGAGATTTCAACAGCTTTTGAGGAGTCCTCAGCTTAAGCTACTTGAACAAATGGCTTTGTCCACATGACCTGCAGCATACCCAAGCCCATGACAAAGGATTATGAAATCATTTTTTCCGCTTCCTTAAGGCAGGATGAAAGACAGCGTGCACTGGTGGTCAGGAGCAAACAGCAGGTTCCCCACTGGGACCTTGCTCTCACCCTGTCATCTTGCTCTGGTGACTTGACCTCTCCTGCACATAATTTTCTCCATTTGTTCTAGCTTCCCAGGAAGGGTTTATTTGCAAATCCTCAAGACTTTCAAACAGAGCTAATATCTAAATAGAAGCGATTTAACTGTGCTTTCAGCCAGCCTTCTCATACACACCACCAGGAGTAAATAGGTTTGCACCCACATAGCTACACATAAGTCACATATTATGCCCAGCAACAGAGATGGTAGGGAGTAAAATTTGGCCCATCAGCACGAGCTCCAGACACCAGTGCAATGCAAGCTGTTGAAGGCTGCAATAAACTTGCACTGTGGCCTTCTTTGGAAGGCTTCATGTCCAATTTCTCCCCTTCCAGGCCCCTTGGGTCCTCTGTAAAAGTTTTCTTTTACTCAACTACACTCTTCTACATGGCACTCTACTTTTGTCTCCAGCTGCACCTTCAAAGCTTTGTTAACTCAAATTACTGTCTAAATTGCATTTATGGAAAAAAAAGTCATTTTCTTTGAGTGCAGAATTACATGTTAGCTATTTTCTTACAGATTTGGATCATAAAAGAACTTAGAGAAAAAAAATACAAACTTACAGCCCAGCTTGGCTGTAAGCAACAGCCTTTGTCCCGCATCAATGGATGTAGTAGAGAATGGGGCATGATAGTTTTATAATAAGGAACAAGACCCCACAGCTCTGATGGAAATCAAAGTCCTCCACCCCACGAACAGAAAGCTCCCACTGATGCTATGGGCTTGTTCCAAAATGGAGCTCAGCCCTAGATCTCCCAAAACACTCGTTGCTTATACTTGTGGAGAAGTTATGAACACCCTTTTCACAGCATCAGTGACTCCTGCAACCTTTTTTCCCCTCTCTCTTTTTATAAGGGATGCATCACATCCTAAATTCTGTAACAGATGTTCTTTACAAGGCAAGAATAATTTACAATGAGTGTTTTGTGGATAAGGAACTCATACTTTTCGAAACCCTGGTTTTGCATGTGTATTCCGCTCGCCTGCAGCATGCATGGCCAAACTCAGGGAAAATTCCCAAGATCCTCTAACCTGGGAGTGGGAACTTTCCCAAGACAGAAGTGGATTTGACAAGCCAGCAAGTAAAGAGAGATAATTCTTAGAATCTTAGTGTCAGTAAAAATACTTCAATATCCACAGCAAACTTCACTTTCGGTGTACGTTATTTCATATTTCAGTTTTGTGCTGTGATTCACAAGGTTTTTACTCAGAGAGCAGATCCTTTTTACTCACCAGATCGAAGATAACTTTGCCAAATGGGAACTTTTAAGAAGCTGCTCACTGAATTCATGACAGTTGAAAGTAAGGTTGCAGTTCAAACAGCAACATCACCTGACAAAGTCTTTGGCATCTTATACCTAAAAAAACTTTTCTGCAACTTTTATTTTTTTCAACAGCTGGATATGATACTGTATTTATAGGCAGGTTGAAATATAAATAGTAGTTTCTCTACTGACCCAAATACTTGGCCTATATTCAGACTCTTTTAAGATGTTTCCATTAGCCACAGAACAGTGTCAAGTATTTCTCCAGTGTAATCTTATTTATGAGGTCCTGTTTCCCAGAACAAACTGGACCAGATCAACTGGAGTGGGGCTCTTTGCTCACAGTTGAAAGCCTCTTTTCCTCCTACCCTCCATGGACACATACTTTTATCCTCAGCATCTTTCGTGGCCGCATTTTCAGTTCTTATTTCCAGTTATTACTGTCTGTCTGCTGCCTCTGGCTGCTCCCCAGTGCTTCTGCTCCCAGGGGCACTGAGCTTTCCTGAACGAGCCCCTATGCTCACACAGCTCAATTTCATCCTAGCTGGCAAACAATTGTTTCTTTGGGGGTAATGGCTCCTTTTTTACCTTTTTCCAAAAAGAACTCAACTGCTTTTTACATCTATTCTGAATGAGGAAAAGTTGTCAACACCTCTGGATTCAGTGTTATATGAATGAAAGAAGACCAAAAGAGACAAAAAGCCATAGCTGATCAGGGAAAGCAGGAAAATAAAAATCAAGGAAGGAAGCTAGTGGAGGCTGAGGCACATGGCTCCACAATTACTATTTTTTAATATTTTCTAACTTCATTTACTATACTCTTGCCTCATCTGGCCTGTAAAATCTCCAGTCCAGAGAAAGCAGAGTAACTGAATTAATCTAAGTACAAAAACCATGGCTCAAATCCTCTGGCCTTTATCTGGGGAAGTCTTTTATTGGAGCTTTCAGCTGGAAAGAGACTGCAAGAATTTGTGGCTGTGAAGCGTGCTGCTACAATAAATATATAATTCATCATGGAGAGGTTTGTTAAAACCGTTAGGAATAAATGTTCTTCTTTCCTATTGAAAAGAGATGTCAGTTTTTCTCTTACGATTACTCAAAGGGCTAGCCAGGCAGAATAAAGGCTTATTACATTAGAAAGCATATAGAGCCCTTTTAT
This sequence comes from Aegotheles bennettii, assembly GCA_013398125.1. Lineage (NCBI taxonomy): Eukaryota > Metazoa > Chordata > Aves > Caprimulgiformes > Aegothelidae > Aegotheles > Aegotheles bennettii. The sequence continues at coordinate 547,109 of VZRW01005856.1, read as the reverse complement.
GAACTCTGGCTGCAGCCATTCTCTTTGTGAGACTCTTTGTTTCAATTTGTTTTTCAGCAGCTGTATCTGATCTGCCTCTTGCACACTTTCATCCTGTGAGAAAACACAGCTGCAAAGTGGCTACAAGTTCCTCATCTGCCCCTCTCTGCACGTTCTCACAGATGGGACAGATACCTGTGAGAAGCACCAAAACCCACTTACGGGTGTTGAACCCAACAGATAATTTTACACTGAGTCACGGGGTCTGGCTATCTCTCTGCTCATCTTTCTTGGAAGTACAAATGATAGCAGCGCATCAAGAAAAGCATCGAAATTCACCAGTATAAAGCGAGGGCAATTACTGGCATAACAGAGTGACTGGGATTGCCACCCCTTGAAAATGGCACTTTAGGACAGAAATACTTTGTTGGCAAATGTAGACTAGAGAACTGATCACTGTGAGTGATTAGTTCCACCCTGAAAAATCCTCGACACTCAGCCAGGAGTCGCAAGCGCAAAACCGACGCACAACAGCTTCAAGCATCTCCTTGCTGATTTGCAAAGACATTATCATGGTTGAAAATATTGAAGTCCCATTGAATAAAATGTGCATGTTCATGCTTTATTTAGACAAAGCTGTCTCAAAATGGCACTTATGTAAGTGTATCCATAGGTCTTCCCTACCACACCATTTCAGGAGTGCCACCCTTCACAAGCGGAGGAGGAGAGGAGACCCGATAACCATTGTAAGCCTGATGGAGGAACACAGAAGACATCATAATGGAGCAGGCTGATTTTACACAGTAGGGTTGCAATGAATTCAATGCATCTTGGACACCAGAGGAAGCAATAGGAATAGCCTATGACTGCTAGACCTGCCATCTCCCCCAAAGTGTTCCCTCTTTTGAAGTTTCTTAGTTCTTGAAGCACATCCTCTATACTGAGCTGCTCACCAAGGGCAGGTTACCCCATCCCAACCCTGCAAAAAAAGATCACTAGAAACAGCCACTTTCAAAACGCTGACATGGAGCCCTCTCCTTCCTGCCCCAGGTACTGCTCAAGGGCTGCTGAAGAATCCCACAGCTGCCAACCATGACTTACTAACAAGGAGCTAAGATACCTGGACTGCACTTACAAATTTTACTGTTACATTTATTTTGAGTTTAAATACAAACAGCCAAAACAGTAGACTGACAAACACCTTACAGTGGATGCAGTTCTCAGTCATGCTATTTTTTAATCTAAGAATGCCTCTCCTCTTTGTGCAGGCAAACCAGCTGCAGTAGTTATATGGGGCAAGACAAAAATAAATGCATGATGAGCAATGGGGACACCTTGTTACTGAGAGGTGAATCTCCAGGATGCTCTGCTGCTGCTCTGCCATGATAGAGATGGTTCCTTGGAGACTCTAGGACTGATGCACAAAATCTGCCCACCCCCCTGCAAGATATACGTAGGGACAACTCTGCCCACCTAAATATACAGGTATTGAAGAGTTCACCTCCTTGGCATCAGGAAGACACATTTCTGTTACGATACAGCTGCAAAGAACAGTGTACTTCTACCCAAAATACACTTACTACTTCGATGCCTGCTATTGAGGGACTTGGGTTAGGGACTCCTCTGCTGGAAGCCTCACTGAAAGAAAGAGGAGTTTCCCACTCCGTGGGGACAGGAGATAGTAGAGAAGGATACACAACACTTTTAACATTTATGATTTTCTTTGGGTTAGACAGTTTCAACCCCCACTTTGTTTTATTGTTCTAGTGTGCTGCTTTCTTTTTGGTGCATTGTTTGTGATAAATTTATTGTTAAACTGATTCCAGTGGACACTTGGCAGCACTAGAGGGCAAGTCCTGCCACTTGGAGACACCAGGGAAGGAATTCAAATGCTGGGTGGAAAACAAGCTGAGCCCTGATGGTGTCCATGGGTCCACCAAGACCAGATTAGTTAGTGACCTCTATTTCAGACATCATGTTGGGATCACTTTCTATTGCTTTCATCATTTTTGTTTGCACCTTTCTAACAGGACTTTGAAGCTGAGGAGGCCTCACGTCCTACAGAGCTGCTAGAAGCCTCAAGAGAAACGAGGAGTTCAGTATGTGAGAAAGAAGTCAGCAATATAAATTTGTTCCCTTCCAGTTTTGCACCCAAGACTAATAAAACCACACCTTCTTCTGGAGATACCAGCTCAGATCCAGTCAGCTTGGTAGTGACTGGCTTTAAAGGCTTTACTGGAGGTAGCCAAAGCTTTTATCCCAGGGAAGATTCTGAAACTGATATTTGCTTTTTGGCTAATCAGACAGAAAAGCAAAATATCAAATGTTTTGCAGAATGGAAACTCTGAGTTATTTTTAGCTGAAAGTATCAAAATCAGTTCATTAAGAATTTCTATCTGATAATGCCAGACCATTCATAACTGTAATTAATCTTTAATATCATAGTGAGTTTTAGAAGCTACAAAGAGCTAAACTCTGAAACAAGGAGTCAAAATGAAAGTTGCTATTTCAATCTCAAGTAGTGTCAACGTTTCTGTAGAAAACTTCATCGAGATGAATTTCCCCAAAAAACTCTAATTCTGCCCAAACAGCATTTTCCAAAAGAAATCTATTCTGTTAAAATTTTTAAAAAACCACAACACAAAGCAAAAACCTGAAAGCACAAAACCTGGCTGCCTGGCAGCCTCAACCTTGCTAAAAATAACCAAGCCAAGTCAAATCCACCCACCTTCCCTCTCCATCAGAAACACTACCTCTCACAACTCGATTACAAACCTCAGGGCACGTTGTGGTTTTGCTTCAAGCTGTAGGTCCTGAAGTCAGGCTGATTACAGGAACACCCCATGGCTTGCCTACGCTAGAAGGGATTTTCTCAGAAAGAATTTGCTCAGATAGAAATATCAGTAGGTCTATCTTGGCAAACAGCTACAATGGACATTGTAGGGCAGAGTAAGCTCTTTCCCCAAAGGGACTGGTTGGAAGGTAGAAGCCCATTCCCAGCACAGCATCTGGCAGCACAGCTGGTGCTGAGAGGTGACGTTTTCACTCTCTTGATGGAGGCAACCGTGCCAGCAGAGCTCTCTAGCGTACATCATAGCACTCACTGAAGTGAGCAAATGCCTTTCTTGCTGTCAGGACTGAATTTTAAACCTAGCTAATAACATTCTGGGACCTGAGCTGTGAATTTTTCATTTGTGGGGTTGAGAGAATGCACTAGTTTAATTAAGAAACCGAATTAAATCAAATGAAAAAGGATCACCATTTCCAGAAAGTGATTTAAATACCCTTTTGGAAATAATTAATTATGTATTTAAGTTTAACTTTTTACTTAATGAACACTTCTTTCCATTTCGACACACAAGACACACTTAGATATTCTTCCACATTTGAGGAACTTAACTTTATCTCATCATTTAGAGTTGTGCAAAGTCTCCAGAATTATTTTGTTTTAGTAGCTTTTACATTCATTTCACACCCGCTTTTTGTGGGTGTGATTGCTTTAGTAAGAAGGAAAGCAAGGAAAAAAGGGAGATTGAGCTTCCACACCACGTTAGGCTGAAGCAGGAGAGGAAAGACAAGAAGAGAGCACTGGTGTTTCTCAACTGCTATACATTGGCAGGGAGGAGGTCTAAGGGAGGAAAGAAATCAGGTAACCACTCTGTTGAAAAGGAAGGTGTTTCCGGGTCACCAAACATTCCAGAATTATTCCAAGTTTTCTCCAGTCTTCTTTTCCACTGCAAAGACCAAAACCTGCCCTGTCAGATGCCAACCAAGCTGTTACTTGTTTTGTTTTGCAGGTTGCTAAGAAACAGGGCTGTTTTTGCTTACTTGCCTCCCTTGGGCTATTTCACAACACTTTGTAATATACACTGCTCTTTTTTGTTGCACATCTGGTTTCGATTTTAGGTTTCAGAACCCCCTCTGAAAACTGAGATATTAGTTTTTCATATCTATCATCTAGACAAAGTGCATCAGCCTCTCAAACTGAGTGCACCGGTGAGACACGTTTAACCCTCTAAAGTAACTCTCAAGTTACCCTCCAAAAAGAGATTTTCATGTGTTGCTGAGTTCCGACGGTGGAAGTAGCTCGAGTATTTTGTCTAATTTGCTGTGTGAAATTAGCTGCAACCACCATTAAATTTTCAGTATGAAATAAAACTCCTCATTTCTTCAAAACATGACATTGGGTAGGAAAACCTCATGCCTCACAGATGCTAGCAAAGAGCGAGCTGTGCAGTGGGTTAATTGATCACCACCCCAGCAGATGCTCGACAACCTCTCCCAAAGCTTCCAGTCTTTCATTTTCGTTGGAATCAAGTGCTCACAGAAAAGCAGATAACTAGCACGGAGAGGGGTTCTCCTGTGTCTTTGAAAATGGTGTTGTTCGATGGCAGAACACCCCAACTTGTACTTTGGGATGGCTGCAAACATGTCCTTCAGTTCCAGCACTGCAGCTGGCCATGCTGAGATACCAATATCTCCAGCTTCAGGTAGGTCAGATCCAGGCCTCACAACCCATCCTCATGGTCCACGTGGCTTATTAAAAGCTCTTCCACAGCACTGATCCCAATACAAACAAACAGATGGGGATAATGTGTTCCTGATCTGGTGATAACCCTAAACCAAATGATCCTTACCTAAGTGCTCTCCCAAAGCTGTTCTCCCAGCTGAAGTCCTCTCATAAAGCAGTTCCTCAGACTCTGCAAGGAAAGGTCTGAAAGAAAGGAGGTGGGCAGAGCTAACAGTGTTTCTTAAGTCTTCACCCATCAGGTCCCAGCATCATGTAAAGTTGCAATTAACATTTATATGGCCAGGCTAAGGTCACTCAGAAAACTTACGCCAAGAACTACAGCTGTTTGACAGCCTGCAGAGAAAAGAAAATACCTCTGCTTTATTCTGAGAGCTTCCTCTCTCCATGACCCTGAGGATTTGACTCTGTGACCTTCTTAAGCCACTCTGGTGACTCCCGACCCTATAAAATTGTATCTCTACAACTGAAGATCATGTTTTTTTGATTTTTGGAAGGGATGAAGTCAGTTCTAATCAAACACTTCTAATCAAATTAAGCTAAGTTAGACCTCAGCCTTTCAAGTTGGAAAACCATAGAAGCTTAGTACAATGCTGTTTCTTGTCTCTATACACGTCCAGCATATGTCCAGCACTCCCAAACAATGCATGCATAGCCCTGCTCCCTCTCTGGGCCTTCAAGCACATCCATACTGGTACCCCCTGCCACTTGGTTGTTAATTTCCTCTCATGCTTTATCAATTGCTGCTTCCCCCCCACTTTTCATGCACAAATACTCCAGGGAGTCTTCCTTTCTCTGTAGGACACAGGGGTCAGCAGGTTTCACAGCTCCTGTGCCACAGCTCCTGTGCCAGGCCAGGGCAATTCACTCTTCTGGCCCTGCAGGTTCTGGCGCATGGTCCTGCCCAGCAGCACCACTCTGGGGAAGCCCTGGAGCACATCAGCTTGGAATGACACATCTTTCTGAGCACCACCAAAACTATCATTTATTAAAAAATGCCAGCCAGGGAAGCCAGGTCTGGCTACACCTGCACTTTGTGCTGGATGAAGTGCAGGCTGCTACAGTCTGCCTGCTGCAGAGCTGGGGCTACCAGGGCAGGACTCACAGCTGGGAAGAGTCTTGCAGGTCTTCCACAGGGCATCCACCTTCTCAGCAATACCAGACCAAACCTAAATCCACAAGCACCACCTTACAAACCTGGAGTATAAAATTGAAAGTCTGATTTTCACCCTTATCCTGACACCTATTCCTGCAGTGTTAAACATTCACTCTCAGAAAGTAATTGGTGCCACAGAGGCTCTTGACATTGAAAAAGAAATGTGGAGACTCCCAGAATTTTGTCTCATGGGCAGACTGCCCTTTCCTAAACAGAAGAATACAGGAGGACGATACCAGAGCACCACTCCACCATGGAGGGGCTGTAGGTTTTTAAGACCGCACAGATGCCAAATCTTGCAAATTTTAGAGACCTGCTGAGTTCTGAACATGGTACCAGTGGCTGCACCTCAAGGTAATGTCCTTCCTGACAGGGCATTGCAAGCAGCTCAGCAGACAAAGGAGGATGCCTGAAAGACAACTGGGCAGTGTAACATGGGATCTTCCCTACCCCACCTTCTCCCAGACACAGCAGAAGCACAGAGCTCCTCGCCTCTGCCCAGGGCCTGGCAGCAAGTCCTCCTCCTGTACGGGACTCTCAGGAGCTGGGCTGGGACTAATTGCTACAGGCTCCCTGTGATCCACACAACCACAGGCACTGTGATCCTGCGGTGCAGCGGAGATTGAAAGTCTGTGGGACAAAAAGCCTGAGGAAAAACCTCATGATAAAGCATACAGTTGGTCTTGTCATTACCCTGTCATGGCTGGGAGCAAAAAATGAAACAAAGGTGTTAATAGTGGTAAACCACATTTTTCCATCTCTTTGCATCAAATCTAATCCAACCCAGTGCTTGGAGCTCTCATATCCAATTCTCCCCCTCACCCATTTTTCTTTTGGTGTGGTCAGGCTTTCCCCTCCACGCAGCCTCTCACCAATTCAGCCCTGGAACAACTCAGGCAGCTCCCTCCACCCAGCGAGAGTCCTGCCCAAAACGCTGTCCTCCTGCTGGCGTGAGCTCACCGTGACCTTTCAGCAAGCACAGCCCTTCGTTCCTCCTCGTGTTTAGAGAGACTTGTGGAGCAGTGCCTTATTTTCAGCATCTGTGCTTCACACTTAACCAATTAATAACTCTTCCCACAAGGCGAAAGAACGCTGGGTGGCTTGTCCTGATCGATGGATGGGAGGTGAGGAGAGGGTTAAGAATATTGTAGAGCAGTGGGGGCATAAGAGAGCTTGGTCTGGAAGCAGTTTAAGTAACCTAAGGAGAATCTGATACAGACCAAAGACACACAAGTACAGATGCATTTAATAGAAGCCTCTCTCTGCTCGAGATCTACAGCTGAGACTACAGCAAAATGTGCTGGTTGGAACATACTGTGCTCCAACCACAATGGCTACAGGAGGAATCAGAGCCAGTATTATGTGCTGGTGCTCTTAAGGACTGAATGTTCACTCAGCACACACGTTTGGGGAATGTATATTTATGCATAGATTTTGGGATGCAGCACATCCCGCCGCAAACTTGGACAGCAGCTTGCTCTTCCATCTAAGAATTTGTCTATTAAGAAATCCCAGTATTGTGTAAGTAAGGACACAGCCCGACGTGCTGTTCCAGCAGCAGCTGAACCAGGTTAAGAGGTTACCACCTCCAGTCTGCCCACATCTGTTTATCCACTGCCCCCCATTAGGGGTTACCACCCTTTTCCATGAGCCACATAACCACATGTGTGGACACTCCCAAATCTGGCTGTCAGCATGATCCAGCTTAGCTTAAATACTTTTTAGTAGGTTTATTGTTTGGGCATTTTTTTACTTCTTTAATTTTTTTTGAGCTAGCTCATCTTTAGAGTGACAGTTTCTTGACTCCATTCAGCTGCAACTGGAGTAGCACCTTTGACCACGCTCCAATAAAGCTGTTGCAATATTGCATTTCTCAGTCTCTTCAGTCAAAGCCCATGAGACTCACCTAAAGATAAGTTAATAGATATTAATTCCCTAAACATTCTTTTGATCACTATCTCACTGCTTCCTAGGTATTACTGGAAGTTTAAATACCTCACGGTGAACTGATCACTTTTGCTTGCAGGAGTCTGTATTTTCCACCACCTTATTTAAGGAGATCTCAGATAATCAACACTCAGAAGAAACCATCACAAGAAAACCCTCCAGTGCCTCCCTTCTCAAGGGAATTTATAGTTTCTCTTTGGTGCAGAACTGCAAGAACCCAGTAAGTCACTGGGGCACTTTAACAGAGACTGTCAATGCATTTACACTATAATTAGCATTATTACTTTATTTCATTTTCAATTGGCATATGGGATGTAGAAGAGTTGTCAAGCTTGGGCCTCACGTAGCTGTGCCAGGAGGCAAGAAAGGTAGTTTGGGGAGACAAAAATATTTGCTTCACTGACCTCTGTGTTTGGCTCCTAACTAGGTTTGATTTGTATTCACAGCCGTGCATGTACTCTCAGGGAACACACATAACCCAAGCCAATTGTATGAGATTGGAGTACAAAGAGAAGCCCTACTTAGGCTCTGACATTTAGCAAGCCAAGAGGTTTGAAAATGGAGCCAAGTCAATTGCCTGGCTTGGCTGTATGAACCAAAACACAAGCCTCGCCACTGGAATTGATTATATACAAATGAAAAGAAAATACATAAAACGATACATAAGGTTCTTGTAACCTCCAAGAGCTGATGCCAGAATATGCTCATTGGCTTGGTCCTTCCCTGGCTCAACACATCCGAGCACAGAGCTCAGCTGAGGCCGCGCTCAACTCTTCATCAGATTAACTCTTCAACTCAGGTCAAAGCACCTCTCCCACGTGCCCTAAGATCTAAGTTTTCCCTCAAGCCCCCAGGGGAAGTAATAGCTGACTATATGAATGCAGGATTTATAGCCCTTAAAGCTGGTGCAAAAGGTGCTATAGCTGCTCACGAGAGGAAAGGAAATTGAATTAAATGAGATTAGGAATCTACACAACAGAGTGGCCAGGAGACTGCTTATGCTAAATGCAAAATACTCCATGAGCCAGCCTCATATAAAGTGTATTTTTCCTCTGCTACGGATCCCATTTATCTCTCAACACAAATTGGGGTCTTTTGCTATACTTTTTTAAGCTTAATTACACATAATAATCTGGTTAGAAAGATTAACCCATACAGACTACTACATTGGTTTAAACAACAAAAGCCAGCAGGCACTGAAATGCTACACTTCTTGGAAGAATACAAGTTATTAATAACATTCTTTCCAATGCAAATATTTGTGCCTTTCTGCAGTGTCTCGCTGCTCTCCAGAAAGACACTTTTTTTCTCAGTTTGAAGTATTTGATGTGATTATTTGACACGATTAACTACCAAAGCAACACGTAACAGTTTCGTGAAGGGCTTGAAAGCAGACGTTATTATTTTACCAAACTTTACTACAATTTCTCAGCAGTGCTCTTAGCCTTAGTGTCTCTAGCAGGAGTAATAACACATGGTCGTACTGGCCATGAAGAGCCTGCAAGAGTCAACCCACAGTTTACTTTCCACAGCAGTGAGTCCAACATTCAGGTATATTGTATTGGATCTTCTCTAAGGAACATACTGCTCTTGTGCCAGCCAATACAGGTAAAAAGGTCTCAGTAAAGACTCTCATTATAGTCTTGCAGCTGGTACTCTGTGTGCCTTCAGCCCGAGCCTGCTGCCTTTTCTCAGATGTGTCTGCTGGCCACATCGCTCTTCAGCCATGAACCAGTGATACAGCAACCTTCCAGGCCCTGCAGAGCACTCTCCAACTGCTCTGACGATGGTTTTGTTGAGGTTGACTTCTCATCCCAAACTAAATACATACATTTTTATTATCTGACAAGGAAGAGGTTCTTTCTTTCCCCCAAATAAAACTTAATCTGCATTTTAACTAGTAAACTGTGACCCGTGATGGGGGAAGGCATCCCTTATATTGGATGTATCTCCTAGGCCAGTTCCAGACAGTGGAAAGCTACTAAGTTATTCTGGGAAATCTCAGACAGCTCTAGGACACACCTCTATGCCCACCAAAAACTGTCTCAGTGAGTAACACACTCCACTGGGACTGTAAGCCCTAGGGCTTCCATCCACCCGGGTATTTTATAGTGGATTGCTTTATGTATCTCCATTCAAAATACCTCAGTGGTATTTGTGACAAGATGGACCAGAAAACGCCACCAAACTTGGATGAAATAAAGGAGAACTGTGAGAAAACCAGTCATTGCAGAGACAAGCTACATCCAACACAGCATCCAGGCTGTTTCTCTTCCTGCAAACACCTGCTTTCATTTTGAAAGCAAAGCCAACACAAGGAGAACCTCCTTTTCCCAGCTGTGAAACCACACCCAGGTTGTGCTCTCTGGTAGAGCAGCCCTATGATGTTCTCCTTATGGCTGTTCCTCTCTCAGATTACTCTGAACACCATCAATGAGTTAGGAGAAGCTCAAATCTCTCAGCATACTCTTCCCAGGCTACAAAGTGTGCGTGACCAGACGGAAGCTGCAAATGAAAGATAAAGCACATCCCATCCCACCCCACCTCTCCAGACAGGACAAGCCACAGAAAGTGATTTAGCTGATGTTAGCTGTGGGCTGAGTAGATTCTGAGGGCCTGGGGCTGCAGGTACCACTGCAAATGCCTTATTTAAGTGCACCCACAGCCCATATCCTGCGAACAATGGAAGACTCAGTGGCTCATAAAAGTAGTTTTGAGAGCTACCTGCAGAAAAGCTACAATGCCAGGTACGGGGTGCAGACTGCTTCCCTGGTACTCCATCCAAATCCTGTGCTCCTGCTATCTGCATTGTTCTTTCCACGTTCTGGATAAACTGCTGCATTCCCAAGGAAGCACTGGGACCTGGTCATCAGCTACATGCAAACTGGAGGCCACCACTGAATTTACAATGAATTGATTCTGTGGGTTGCTCCCCAGGCCTACTCTTATGGGCAAAGGAACACAGACCTTTAACATGCGTAATGGATTCTGTCTTTGAATTCTTCCAGAATAGGAAACTCCCTCCAGCCAGCTCCACCAGCTTCTCTAACACTCTTTACCCACACATCTATTGCTCCAAACCTAAAGTAATTTACTACTCCTACTGTTACTCCTATACCAGTTTCTTTTCAGACTTCAGAAACTCCTGTATTCTGCTGACAGGGAGCAGGAGTTCAATAATGCATTCAAACTCCCCCATTTAATTTGAGGTTTGGTCTTTTCTAATTCAAATATATTTCATTTGAAAGTGTTTTTGCCTTATAATAAACAGATAATAAACAGATTCTTGGTTTCCTGCAATAAAAAGAGAAAAGACTATAAACTTCAAACTTTTAAAAGGGCACACGGGACTGTTCTTTAATTTTACTCTTTGGCTGTGGAATCTATACTCATTAAAAGTGAAAAGTTGAGATCTGATTATTATTTGTGCTTATAAAGTTTGCATTTCTGCCCCCCAAACGAAAGGAAAAATGGGCTGATGTGCTTTCACTTTCCATTTTTAGATCTTTTTACTTCCCGTTGCAATGTGGCACCAAAATGCAAAGTTTGGATTTCCTAGAATGCAAAAAAGCGAGCGACTAACTCCATGTCTTTCCCTTCAGAAAGAGTATTTACAACAGTTACATTAAAAATGAAAAATATTTTCAATATTTTATAAACTGTGAATTTTGGCTACTAAATGATAGAAGGGCAGTAACATGGACCAGCTCTTCCCTTGCTATGAATCATCCTGATGTGCTGCTGATCCAAATATGTAATTCCTTCTCTGCTTTGCTGTGTTTTTCTAAAGAAGCATAAGATATATTAAAATAAAAAAAATATAATTGAGTTACAGACCTAAATGGAGATGGGATTCGTAACAGCTAGCATGAGATCTAACCAGATGGGATGGGAGAGGGCAAGAAACAACAAAAGTTTCCATCTCCTCATTTGACTGTTGGAAATGGGAACATGACACGGTATGTAAGGCCATCATTTTTAAGACACCAAGCTTCTGTATGTCCTGTTGTTGTATGATAATCACAGAATCACAGAATCACAGAATCCTAGGGGTTGGAAGGGACCTCGAAGGATCATCCAGTCCAAACCCCCTGCCAGAGCAGGGTCATCTATAGTCCATCACACAGGAACGCATCCAGGCGGGGTTTGAATGTCTCCAGCCAAGGAGACTCCACAGCCTCTCTGGGCAGCCTGGTCCAGTGCTCTGGCACTCTCACAGGAAAGAAGTTCTTCCTGAGATTCACATGGAACCTCCTGNACATATTTGTAACCATGGATGAGGTCACCCCTCACTCTCCTTTTCTCCAAGCTAAAGAGCTCCAGCTCCCTCAGCCTCTCCTCACAAGGGGGATGTTCCACTCCATCATCTTTGTGGCTCTGCGCTGGACTCTTGAGTCTAATGAGTATTCCAAATGTCTGAAAAATAGGATTTTATCTGTAGATAGGAAAGGAGCAGCAGAACTGGGACCCACACCTTGGGGATGAACAGCTTTCTGGATCTGGCTGGAGATGTAACTGTATCTGCACAGCATCTCCCTGCTGCACCCCAGGCCCAGATGCAGCTGCCGGCCCTGCCCAGGCCGGGGCACACCCTTGCTCTTACCGCACTCTGCCAAGTCTGAAATGTCGAGCTGTCTGCTCACAGCAAAGCAAAATAAAATCAACAGCACATGTATGAGCTTTCTCTGCATGGCCCCCACGAATTTCATTTGCTTTGCCTGTAGAGTTCAGAACGTCCCGTGCTTTAAAGGGTCTTTGGGAGCTCAGCTTTCTCCTACGGCTTGGAAAAAACCCTTAAATTACTGTTTCATTAGGAGCTGTTATTTCAAAACTTGTTTTCATTCCTAACCAGAACCATAATGATCCAGCCAACACTCTCAATGCAAACACACTTAACACGAGATGGTGTTTAGAACAAGCCATACACTTCAAGACTTCCTGGTAATATTTATTATTACCAGTATATTTGTATTGCTGTTAAAGCAAATATTTTTCCATAGGTTTGGAGTCTGTGTTATCAGGGTTGCAATAAATTCTGTTATTCCCCACATAAAGACATTAAAAATAGAAAGGCATTTTGTGTCGAGTGAATTATTTCCAGTGGATCAAATGAATCCATCTCATCCTGATTTCCAAACTTAATGCTAAATATTTCTTGAAGGAAACTGAAAGTAAGTAAATCTGAACAATCATTTGAAATAAAAATATGCAGTGTGCATTCTGAAAATATTGCCATGAAATGATTGACATTATCAAAGGATCTCTTTGCCTCAAGGTATCTAAATGAAATTAAATTGTTTCTGACAAGTTCCTGAAGAAATTTTTAGTACAAATGAAACCATATTTTCGAAGAAAAACACTTCAGAGAAAAATCTGTGTTTCACCCATGTAGTGCAGAGTCTCTACGTGACTCATTAATAAAGGGGAGCTGTTTGCCATGCCCTAATTTTCATTCTGAATTTGCCTACTTTTAGTGCCCTGTGTCAGAACACAGTGGCAATTTGGGGATTTTGCTTTCTTTTTTTGTTTTGTTTTGTCTCAAGATGAGTCATTCATACTGTAGATTGATGTTACTGCTGTTTGTAAACAGTGGATAATGAGCTGTTCCTAAAAACTAGAACAGGTTTTACCAGAAGGGTGCCATACCTACTGTCTTTCCTTCAGTTTTTCTTTCTCCTGTTCCGTGTGCATTTATTTAGCTACACACTCAATTCCACATATTCTTGTAAGACCAGAATAAATTTAGGAACCACAGAGCTTTCAGCTTCCCCACCCCATTCTCACACGAGAGGTTTCTAAACTACTCCTTGCAGTCAGCTACTACAGATGTGCATGAGCAGCCAACCACCGCTCCAAGGCACGTCTTGTCTCCACGCTTATTTGCAGCATTTTTCTCAGGACGAGTCGCGTGGGGTAGATTCAAGGGCTGTTATTTATTTCTGCAACATGGGTGTTGTAAAACCAGGAGAAGTCAAAATAGTGTGTTATCAATAGAAACAGAAATGAAAAGCCAAATTAGTTGCAGAAACTCAACAGTGGAAACGCTTTTCAGGTCGTGGTGTCCAGTCCTCTCGGCACTCGGGCACTGGTTGGTTTTGGCAGCCCTTATGGATCAAGCAGCCCAGGTAGGTAAAGCATCTTGGCTGGATGTAAATACTGTAGATGGATTTCAACTTACAGACTTTCTAAGCCCTCCTTCAAATATTCCTTCTCTCCTCGAAGAAATAAGGCTGCTAAAAAATGATGGAAGAGGCCTTAGAACACTTCCAGTAAGACTCCAGCAGCTATAGTGCACGTTGAGCCTCTCTCGTGCTGTATCAGCATTTCTGCTTCCGTGCTAAAAACTGGAAGTGAAAAGCCATCTTATTAGAATAACCCATAATCAAGAAGAAGCATGGAGCCAGGTTGCAAAACCAGGAAAAAAATCAGAGGGAAGTAGGTGACCAAAAAGGAGGAAGAAGATGGTTTCTCAATAATGCCTGTATCTGCCTAACTGGCTAACAGAGTTACCAATTAACCAGTCTAATAAGGAAATCTGTATTTTAACCCTATTTCTTATGGCAATGCATGGAAACGTCTCCTGTTTGAGTCATTTCCTTTCCTCAAAGGTGTCCATACCCGTCTCATAAGAATCCTGTGAAATTCAACTAGCAAATTTTTGTCATATAAAGGAGAGAGCTGAAGAGATGCGAGATCATTTTGTAACAATTTCTCAATAGCAAGGTTTTTGATCTTCTTAACATTATCCAGAAATAAAACAGATAGTTCTGCTCAGCTGAACCCAGCTGGCTGTGTGGAAAACATTTCAAAATCTGCCACAAATCTTTTTTTTTCCTGATGTCTGTTAATTTAGTTAAAACAAATCAATTAAATGTCCTAATTACAACTGAAATATATAATTATATTGTGCACTCAGTTCAGAGCATACTAATGAAGCAATCACCACCTTCATATTAGTCACTCTTGAAAACTAAACCCATCTGGGAGCTGAAAAACATTTTTCTGTATCTTCAAACAAGGAACTTGATCCATTCTTCACTTGTTTCTAAACTTGAAACTTGAGCAAAGCAGGCAGAAAAATATACAGGATCGTTAGAGAGTCTTTTTTTTCTTACAGTAAAAATTCAAGAGGAATTATCATCCACTAACGTGGATCAGGTCTCTTATAAATTAGAGACTATTCTTAACATATATGCTAATATTTTGCCAAAAACTTTTAGTAAATTAGCATAAATTGAAAAAGACAATACATAGCTCTTTTAAAATTACTTTGCTGTAATGTCTACCTCCAGGGAGGCTCCTGAACTGGCAGTGCTTGATTTTAAGAAATTGTAAACACAGTCTGCTGCTGGGTATTGACATCTATTGGAGGCGAGAGTGCTCAAACTACCCTTACCTGCTACCATTTTGTAGGTAAATCTTCTCTCAGCTACATATACATAACCCACATGACACCCACAGATCAGCCTAGCTGGAGGAAGAACAGTTCAAAACAAAATTTGCATGATTTACTACAGAAAATAGTTGGTGAAACACTTTACCAAAGGATTCTCATCTTAATACCACTGCAGCTCTGTCTACTTCCTCTCCTGCTAACAGCCAAAACCCAACATGCCAATACCATGAGAAGAGGTGGGTGCACACATATGTGGTCTGTGGCCTCCTTCACTCCACCCAGGCAGTGGACGGAGATGGGGCAGAGTCCTGTCCACCTGCGTCATGCGGCCACAGACCAGCTCTCCTTGTCCAGCCACTCCTAACGCCAGCAGTGGTTGGCATATGGAGATGGGGGCCCTGCACAAATCCTTCCTTCCCCTCCTCGAGTGGTTGCTGCCCTGGCTGTTGCCATGCCTGGTACTTCAGGCTGGACAGGCAGCAGCAGCAGCGAGGACATTGTGGGGAGCTGGGTGGGGAGGCGACAGCAGCCGAGAAGAACAAAAGGAGCAGGAGGTGTCTACAGCCCACAAAAGCCAACACGTGCCTTAGTGACACAAAACCCAGCACCCTCAATTCAGCACTCCCTTGAGCCCTGTATGGCTGCATAAAGTGGCCACGCATCTTTAGGATACCAGCTCGCAGAGGCAAAGGTTATCTTATGCAGCACACCATGCAATGGAGCCACGGTTCCTCAGCATAACAACACATGATAGATTGATAATAATTTTGAGGAGGCACCATTTAGACCCACTTGCATCACAAGCGTGCCGTGGAGAAGGAACCCAGTTGGCTGAGAACCTGAGACACTCCCAAAATACATTTCTGTGAGGCTCAATATTTTTTCATATCAGGAATGAGCAGCTCCAAACTCTTCATACCTTGGATGTGTCCTCTGCTTTGTGACTACTCGATTACTTCATCCCAAATCTAATTTAGGTGAAAAGTATTTTGGTGAGTGTGATTTGCCTGCCCAAAGAGAAATATTATAGCAGCTACTTAAATGGTAATTGATAAATGCATAAAATTACTACCATTCAAACTGCAAATCAGTTAGCAAAATTCAATGAAAGTTTAAACATTTCATTGCATCAATGATATAAATGCATAAATTTACAGAGAACAGCATCCAGGCATTTGGCAGCCTTCCACTGTATTTACTTAAAGGTGATAATGCATTTAAAAAGCACTTCAAGCAGAATATGTATTAAGCGCCACGGAACTTGCATAGATTTATTAGCACAAGCTTTTAGACTGTCTCTGCCCTGAAGCAAACTTTTTTTTATTTCTGGAAAATAAAAAAAGGAGAGCAATACATCATTTTAAGACACATCAGAGAGGTCAGTATGGTAGTTATCTTAAAATACTGTATTTCTTCGTGACAAGCGTGGTTTTGTAGCCTTCAGCTTGTATGTGACTGACTGATAGGGCTGCCTAAGAAATGCTGATAAAATCCACAGGGTGTTTCATTTCCACATTAGTGAAAAACTGGTAGTTTGGAAAATTGTCTAGCATCTCCAGAGGCTTATGACGTGACACCTCTAGCAACTTAAAGTGCCCTGATTTTTCAGACAGTGCTGAAATCCTGCCCATCTAGAGAAAAATCAGGTGCCTTTAATGGTGCTGCTCGCCAGGGTTTCCAAATTCTTTTGGCTGATGAACATTATTAATTCTCACAACAGATGTGAGCAAAGAAGCAAGAAAATATTTGCAGGTATTTAATGGCATTTGCAAAAGTGTTGTATTAGCATTTGCAGGATAGAGTGTGTGCAGAAAGAAACATCCTGAATACTAAATACATATCTCTGGATAAACCCCCGAGCTGGATACGTGCCTGCATGGCTATCTTCACCAAAGAGAGATCAGGAAAAGATCTTGGAAAGTAAGTGGCAGGCAGGGCTTAGGACTTCTTTCCGAGTTGGAATAAAACAACGTGATTTAAACAGTTGGTCAACCAAATCTGGGAACAGTGTGTGTTTTGTGTCTCACAACAGTCCCAGGCCATGGCAGCTTGTGATGGACTCACAGTTCTTCAGTTCAGAAACAGTTTTAGCAAAAAATAGATGTGGCTAAAGAATTCAATTCAAGTATCCCCATCCACTGTGAAGAGTTCACACGCTTTGTTCACATATGGCCTAAATGCACCTGAAGCTTAAACACAAAGGTCAGTGTCTTCAAGTTTGCACGGAGGACATGGAGGAAGGGTGGCATTTCTGGTCATCCAGCAACCATGCAAGGCACAGCATTCATGTCCCCAGAGTTCTGTGCCAGGCTCTCTCTGAAGGCCACCATGGCTTCCTAATTAGTGTTCTTATCACTGTAAGAAATAAATTAGCGAAGATTTGCCACGTGAACCTCCCCACTTCCCACTGAGGTCAGAGATGCTGGCCTGCATCCTGAAGTCAGCACAACTGCTCCAGGCTGCCATGAGAGAAGCAAAATAGAATTTCTTTCAAGTGCCCACATAAGAAATCTGCCCTCACCCCACTAGCTTTCTTCCCTTTTTTCCCTTTTTTCCCTAGAAAGCCCAGTGAACACCAGGCCCTGGTGCAGTGACACTGCTCTGTGTGCAAAGCAGTGCCCATGAGAAGCTCTGCACATCTTCCCTCTCCCTCCCTCTCACCGGCTGGGGCCCAATTCCCCACTGCCTCGTGACTCATTCAGGCAGCAGCACAGAATGCATGTGTAAACACAGCCCTTCTGATCTGCTGCAGATAGACATGTCCT
The DNA here is from genome assembly GCA_013398125.1 of Aegotheles bennettii. Classification (NCBI taxonomy): domain Eukaryota; kingdom Metazoa; phylum Chordata; class Aves; order Caprimulgiformes; family Aegothelidae; genus Aegotheles; species Aegotheles bennettii. The sequence goes on along the minus strand of VZRW01005856.1, from coordinate 529,338 downwards.
GCACTCACGTTTCTGTCTGTACTTCCAGTGTAGGCACCCTTCCCTTGGCTGCTACAGGTTCTGAATGGCTGAGCCGGAATAAGGAGATGACAGAGATTTCTCCCCATTTCAGTGCCCTTCTGGCCAAAATCCTCTCTAAGCTTCAACTCAGCAAGATCTTTAAATACAACTGAGAGCAGGATTTGGCTCAGGGAGTGCTTCCCTGTTTTTTTCCCTGCAGCTTTTCATTACCACCTTCTAAATCTGTAACGAAACCAGGAGTGTTGTTACGGTGCCCTGGATTAGAGCGTTGCTAATAAGTAGCTCCATTAAAAATAGTAAACATAAATCATTTATTCATTTTATGCATTTCTAAGTCCACTTGAGAATATTTTTGGCTGAGCTAAAACACAAGTAAGGGTGTTAATTATTATCTTACTACAGCAATCAGTTAATAAGGCAGTTATGAGAGATGTTTGTTAGGAGGTTCTGGGGTGCCCGGAGGCTACTGAAGTCATTGTCTGGGGAAGAACACCACCGCTGGAGCTAGCAGGAGTCTGATGGCATCAAACCAAACCCCTCCAGGCCTCTGTCTGCCAATTAGCTGAAAGGAGAGAGCAGACATCAGGTCTGAGCTGGGAACTGTAAACAAGCGAGCAGGTAGGAACTCCCAGCACAGGTTCTGACACAGCAGAGGAGCATCTGGGGCCCCCTTCGAGGAGGCTGGCAGGGCTCAGTCAAAGGGGAGGAGGTGGGAGAAGGACAGGCAAGTGGGTTCAGTTTATTTCCGCTCCCGCAAAATGGCAGTAGCATTTTCTGGGCTCTGCTGTCTCCCCAAGCCAAGGGCTCTGCACCTCTGCAGCTGGAAGTCTCTCATCGCTCCCCTTGCCAGCTCCCAGTCCCCTCCACAGGCACCTAAAGGCAGATCTTACAAAGCTGAGCTCCTTGATGCAGCTCTGCTTTCCCTGCTGGGCCATTCTTCTGCTATGAGGACCACAAATGCTTTCTTTGCCCCAGATAACCCCTTTATTCACTCTCCTGCTGCACCCGCTACAGGTCAACATCCACACCCATGTGATGATGACCAAAAGCCATCGACTGTCTGGCCATGGCTGGATGGCCTTTGCTTCCACCCCTACTTCCAGAGAGGTCAATATGACCAAAACCATTCTCATAACGGGCACCTTCAATCCAGAGGCCAAGGGCAGAACGCGTTTTAACATTAAATGCTGAAGCTGAAGTTCAAGGAGAGCAGCACACAGGGGCACCTTGCTGTTCTTCTGCCCGATTTCTGCCTGTTCAGTGCTCAGTAACTTCTATTTTCCATTCACCATTGCAGCAGCAGCAGGGGTGACAAGAGCTAAATACCTCCATTAGGGACCTGCAGAAGGAAGGGCAACCCAGTCTCCTGAAGCTGAAGGAAAACCACAGCTGTCTGTCCTCAGCCTAGGGTGTGTCGAGGAACCTGTCCATAAGGGAAGTGTTTCTGGTTATGAATTATATACTACAAAATCCCCGTGGCCCTATTAGAAATGCTCTTGGAGGTGCTTCAGGGGTAGCCTGTACCAGAAGCTAAATCCTCCCTGTGGGATGGAAGAAATATTATAGTAGTTACCGGTGAAGGGAGGGGAAGAAGCCACTTTCTGATGTACTTCAAAGCCAAATAATCCGACTCCTTCTGTCCAACATCAGCAGGGGATAATCTTCTGCAACTTCATAACACTTAAAACTGATTTGCAGCAGAGAAATAATTTATAAAACGTGGGTCCTTTCACTTGTCCTCCCTAATCCAGCTGGCCCTCAAAATATGGCTGTATGAGAGACATCCCATTTAACTTGCACATGGAAGACCCTACTTACTTGAGAAAAAACAGTCCAGGACTATATCCTAGATCCATCCTACAGTTTAGGATAGTACCTGAGTAGAGGGCTGTTCCTTGTCAGTGAGGGAAATACTGTCATTCCCATTTTGCAGATGTTAAATTGAGAAAGAATGGGGTTGAATAGCTAATCCAAGGACATGGGAATATCTGTAGTCAGGCTGAAAAGTGAACTGAGATCTCCTGGTTTCATCCAGTACAATTGTTGGGCAGATTATTTTCTTTCTCTCAGGAGATTCAGTAAAGCTTTCAACATGAAAGCTAGCATGAATGGCCCAGAGCTGACACTGCCCTGCGGAGCTCTTCCTCCAGTGGAAGAACCTAGATGGAAAATAAATATGAAATACATACAGTTCATTATTTAATAATCTATTTGGGTTTTCGCTGGAACGGCTTGCTCAGAAGTACCACCAGACTTCTGTTTGAATGGAGATGACAGGACAGGACTAGAACCTTGGTATCTGACCTCACTGCTGGAATTCATCTGGCAGGACGAGAGCTCTGTCTGCATATATTGCAATTTTTTACTAATCCTTGCATTCTTCTAACCTATCTGTGTCTGGAGCATTAACCTTTGGTGCAGAGGCTGTGCTCTCCTTCATACCTCTTCAACACCTAGCATGCCGAGACCTGGTTTTGGATGGGAGCTGCTCTACCATCAATAAAACAACAACAACAACAACAGGAAATTTCATTTGCTCCCAGAGGGAGATCTGAAGAGCATCCCTCCTTGGACAACCATTGTCTTGACATAGCTCCAGCATTTCTCTGCCTAGAGAAACACCTTAATATAGACAGTGAGACATTTCAGAACCATTACACAATACACTCAATTGACACTTTACAAGACAACTTCACTTTTAAAGAAATTTAAGTTGATTCCTTCCCCTAAATTCAGTAGCTACGCCTCATTGAGAAAACTTCATCTGACAAGAGTCATGAATTATAACCAGGATAAAATTTTTCATTAAAATACAGACAGGGGAACTTAGGAAGCATATTTTTTGTATGGATAAAACCAATTTTGCTTCAAAAGCAAATCCTTAGCCATTTTTCAAGTCAGTAAGTTGAAGTCTGGGTGTTATAAATCCACCATCAATGTTTTCTTACAGCTATAGTAGCTGACACATCTGAATCACTGGGAGCTAAAAGCATGCCAGAAGAAACGAGCACCATGAAAACACATCAGGAGGAGATGTATAGCAATTGCTTCTCTAATGTATCTGACTGCTGACGGAACAATATTAGCCTGCTTTCCCTGAGAGTGGCTGTGCGTAAAAACGAGTTCATAATGAACAAATGTCTGTCCATGAAGGAATTGATTTAAGTATATCAATTAAAAATTAGCCCCAGTATCACTAGAGAGATGGTTTTAAGCATAATTAATGCAAAAAGCTTAATAGCATTCTTCTTGAGGTTCGATCAAGTATGTCTGATGATGGTGCATATGCACCACTTCCAGGGGAGTGTAAATGACTCCCTCTTGCACTGATCCATTTAAGTAGTTGTAAAATTTTGATCATATCCATGTAGCCTGGGTTCAGTTCAGAACAGAACTTCTTAGAAAATTATTCCTCCCTCACCCATAAAGCTTTACCATTTCATTAACAAAAAAAGTTGAAGGTGAAGCAAACACTTGTGGATAAAATCATCTCCAAGTTTTTGTTTTTCTGGTAAAAAATGCATGTGAAAAAGGAGCTTCTTCCTCAAACCATTCAAAGGTCACCTTTATGTCTGGATTCAAGTAAACAAATTTGTCAGTAACATTTTTATCAAGAGCATTATTTGCCTTAGGTGATAATATAAGTTAATTCACAACCAAAATGAGTTTATAACTTTAATTTGTGAAGGAAGAAAGTCCTAGAGGTTACTACTGTACTACCAGTAAGTGTAGGATGCTTGTGCAAAAATACGTTAGGGACAAGAGTTTCAAATGTGTCCAGTAAGCTAAAATACCCTAAAATAGGGGTTCCAACATCTTTTGGGTTTGAAACTGGCTTTGCCTCATACACCCACAGTGCTTGATATTTTTGCCCCTTTCTGCTCTGAGGCAAGACAGTTGTTCCTATGTGCTGCTGTCTGCAGTGGACACGCATGATCTCACGACACAGAAGGGCAGGTGAGGTCTCCAGAAAGAGGAGAGCTCGAGGTCAGCTGCGTGGCATCAGAATAATTCCTTGTGATAACTCACTGTCCATTGCAGAGAAGACCCCAGGATAATACAGAGCAAAGCATGAGCTGGGGGCTAGGAGAATCCCTCTGGCATGTGGTATTTCAGATCTCTCTTAGCCCTGTGCCAAAGAACCCATTCTTCTTCCTCTTCCCAGAATTTCGTGATACTGGCACATAAATAATGAAGTCAGAGGAAGTTGTGTCAATGACATCTGTAAGAAAGACTAAAATTCAGTATTTCTTTTCATTTTTTTCATACAATCTGGACAGAACTGTAGGAATCTTGTGGAATTCTGAGCTTCAAAATCTAGACTTTACAATATGTGTTTGGAAGTGTTCATAATACAAAAAACTATGAGGACATTTTGCCACTCTAAATGTGTCTATACTTCAGGTATACGATCCCACCACAGCTTCAAAAACAAACATCTGAAGAAATGTTTTTTTTTAAAAAAAGATTGTTGTGGCTTAATGTTAAATGATGATGTTTGAAGAAATCTGGAATGGTATTAATCATTTAAACTACTCATTGATTTAAATACAAATGTACTGACAGATGAATACATATCTACTGGTCACATTAACCTGCCTTCACCAAAACAGATATTTCATGTGATACAATGAAATGCTGTGAAAATGAGTCATTACTTTCTAAATCCAACCTAAACGATGGAAAACTTTTAAAAGCCATGCTTCCATATTTTTTGGAATACCATGCCTCCATTTTTCACATCTGATTTCTTTTAAGTTTTTAGAAATCCCTTCCCAGAGCCATTCAAAAAGTGTATTGAAAAGTCAGTGCCTGATTACTCAGTTCTTCGTGACTTGGGGCCTCAAAGCCCTCTGCAGCATCAGTGATTGTCACATCAGGAAACACGAGCATGAATTCACAATGCTTCTGCTCAGTACACTGGAACTAAACCAGTCTTCAGTGGGAGAGGACAAGGCTTGGGGCTCAGCTCTTCACTTCTCAGCCTACAAACCTGAAGCAGGGGTAGCGGAAGGGACACAGAGACATCTTTGGGCTTCCAATATTCTCCTTGGTTGCTGCATCAGTTCAAACAGCTATAATTACATCATGCTCATAGGAGGAATAGGAAGCAGTAATCTGCTTTGTAGCCACAGCTCCTATTTCATGGGTTCCACCCAATGCCATTATTTAAAGATTGGCTTGTGCAACTTCTCTATTTATTACTCGTTTGTTTTTCCTTTTGTTGCAAGAATCAAGCTGACAGTTAAACACGTGTACCTACAATATGAAATCATGCTCAACAAGAAAAAACTAATTAAGATGTTACACTCTTGGCCCATGCCCTGAACGCTGACAGAAACACACCACAACTGCACTGCCCTGAGCATGACAAAGATGCAACAGCAGAATTGCAAGATATGGGTACGTCTGCTCCCAGAGTCGTGTATGGGGGCCGGGGTTCAGGCTGCAGCAGCAGATGTGGAAGACAAGTTCAGGCAGATAGGATGATGGATGGTAAGGCAGTGATGAATCCAGGGAAAAGACAGACCTTAGCTACCAAAGGGACCTTGTCAGTACCTCTGAGCATGCCTTTTTGGTTAATCCTGGCATGAATTGCCTCATGTCAAGAGAGGCAAGAGCCTTTCTATCCCATAGATAGCAGGACAGTCTTCTTGGCATGGTCAGAGCCACCACCAGAGCCACTCTTCCCAAAATGCAGTCTGCACTTGACAGGGAGAACAGGAACATGCCACTTCTCATGGCTTTTAACAAAGCAAAGCTGAGAGCATAGCAGCAGAAATTCTGGTATGAGACTGCTTAAATTCAGCTGGTGACACCCTGACCCTTCCTGTGGACTTCTTAGTCTCAAAGTCTAGGGTTCTGTACAAAAGGTGAAGTCAGTCTTGTTCACATCCTGGGTGGGTTGAGAGGTGACCCGTGTCACAGACAGTCAGCAGGACTGAACAGTGTCTTTCTGCAAGCTCCCAGCACTCCCCAAGGTGTCCCAGCTGAAGGACTCGGAACCCACCACCTTATTGCAAGAAGATGACATTATTCCTGATGCAGTAGGAATAAAAATCATTCTGCATTGCAATGTGAACACAGTGTAGCCTTTTCACACAGCAAAAGCCTCCAGCCACAACAGCAGCAAGAATTAAAACCACACTTACAAGATGTCCAGATACGGCCTATGTTTTATCACTATTCTGCAGACACATGTTTTGTGTGACTTGGTTCATTTCTTTCCTCTTTGTTTTCAAAAGCCAACACATGGCCTCGAACAAAAATTACACTTAATGTTTTATTTGTTCAACGCAGCTAAAATCACAGCACTTGTTTTGTTGAGTTTTACGTAATAATGTGCTGTTTTGTATGACTTTCATATAATTTAATTTCAGTAAACTGGCCTGAAATCATTTAGAAAGTCTACAGGGAGTTTGTGCATTCAGTGTTAGGGACTTGCATTTTACACATTTACTAATGTCAGACTTAAAATTTGATTTGAGTGTGGGCGTTAGTTGCTTCCCTGTCCCTACATGGAGATAAAACCTTCAGCATGTGACAGGATAAATTCTTCCATCTTATTCAGGATTAGAAGGGGGAGCTGCTAAGCTCTGACGCTCATCTATTCAAATGGAAGAACACTGGGAAAAAAAGAGGTGGTTCAGGAAAACCATTTTTCAAGCACAGATTTCAAAGAACTGGGAACTGATTGCCTAATGGAAGGCTGGGGATGCCTGATAGCACTGATGGACAGACTGGATGAAGGAGATATGTGGAGGAAGGAGATACGTGGACAAAGGAGATAAGAGATGACAGTCCCTCACTGATCAGGCTGGAAGAAGAACAACAAAATGTCAGCAGGAGTAAAAGAGACTATATAAACCAGGGGTGAAGCCATGAGCTGGGGGAAACCTGGCCACCTCGAAGATGCTGACCAAGACCGACAATATATCACAGAGTGGTTTCCTCATTTACTGCTTTGTCCAGGTCTCTTGTTAATAGTTTTTGACAAACCTAAAAGATCTCTTTTGAACAGATCCCCTCCTGCCAAACAAGGCTGGACCTCTGGAAAAGAGTGTGCTTGAATGGGGGGAAATTAAGGGATTAACACAGGCTTTGAGGGGGAGGTGCTGTTTTTGTGGAAGGGTAGCACATATGCCCAGTATTCCTGAAAGCCAAGGAAAATGCCAGTGGTGCTGCACAGTAAGGAGAGTCTAAGAGAGAGGTGACCCTGAGTGATGGGGCCAAACACATCAGTCAAGTCAGGGTTGAACCAAGGGAGCTTCCCCAGCACTCAGAAACAGCTCTGCTGTAGCTCAGAAATGAGACAGAAGCCACTCACAAAGGATGAAAAAATTGACCGTGGGCATCCAAGGCACCAGGAGGCTACACAGCTCTGAAACCCCCCCAGTGTCTGAGTGCAGCAGTAAGTACCCACACGACATTAAGAAGTTGGTGCTAGATCACTTTTGAAAACACCAGCTGAGCCTTTCTGAAATTGTTTCCCCAAACCCAACTGTTTCTCCTGAGGAAGCCCCTGGAAAACAAACGAGCCATGAGAATCCTAACACTTGAGACTCCGTTTCTTGTCCTCATCCTCCTCCGTCTGCTTTCCTTCCTCTTTTTTTTTGCCTCTTCTGCTTTTGTAGGACAACGTAGCAAGCAGTAGGATTCTGACCTCAGAGGAGAAGGCGGATGCAGCAGAGGGGGGCCGGGGGCTGCACGCAGGCGCTGCCCAGCTCCTCACGTAGTCAGCAGCGCTCGTCAGCTGTGACCGCACACCACGCACGCAATCACCGCACGACTGCCACCAAGGACTCTGTTCCTCCACTCCTGCTTCAGCTGAAGCTACGCTGCAGTTACCAACGTTCAGCAGTGCTCAGCAGGCATGGTTTAAATTACAGCTCATTCGTTTCGATGCGCCTTCTTCATGGGTCCGCAGACAAAACGACTGCGGCGGGGTTTGAAAGGAATCAAAGGCAGGTTTCCCTGGGAGATACACACCAAGCTATGCCTGTGTCTCTGCAGTGTTGCAATACAGCTCGTAGCAACCGGGGAGAAATTGGTTCTCCTTTCCACAGCAAGGGCTTGAAAAACAAAACAATTTCTTGTATCTTAAGAAAAAGCTCCAGCGGATCGGTTAAGAAGACTTCCCCTTCTTTTTGGAGGATCGACCAACATCAGGACCACAGCTCCAGCGAAGCTAAGATTAAACCCAATCCTAAGGAGATCATTATTTTACTTAGATTTCTATCGAGGTTTCAAGGTAGCATGGCAAGAGTCAGGGGTGGGGGCAAGAGTAATGGAGTTACAGCCCTTTATTGGACAAATGCAACTGAAGACTTTTTTTAGCATGCAATCTGTCAGCCTGTCTGGCAAACGTCTGCCTGGTAATAATGTATCCGTCTGCTGAAACAAGCCTAAATAATGCAACACCATATCAATAATTGATGGGCACATAGGTCCACAAGTTCAAGATTGTTACAGGCACAGGAGATCTCAAGGCGATGGCAGCTGCCAGGCCCCACATGGCCAGGAAAGCCAAGGCAGGGGTGTTGGCAGCACAAACACCAGAGCTCAGCACGCGGGGAACACGGCTCCCCATGCTGCTATCTGCTCAGTACATGCTTCCTTACAGAAACCAGGAGCCCACTGGGGTGTTCACTTCCCAGGGAGCAGGGGATTGTTTGAGGAAGAGGGGCAGAACCTGCCTTTTGATTCCTACCTTCACTGAAATTCCCAGAAATGCTATGTTCACCACCAAAAGGAGGAAACGGGTCCAGTTGCTGTTTCTACCATTGGATGTACAAATCATAGAATCATAGAATGGTTTCAGTTGGAAGGGACCTTAAAGATAATCTCGTTCCAACCCCCCTGCCATGGGCAGGGACCCCTCCCACCAGACCAGGTTGCTCCAAGCCCCATCCAACCTGGCCTTGAACACTGCCAGGGAGGGGCAGCCACAGCTTCTCTGGCACCCTGGGCCGGTGTCTCACCACCCACCTAATAAAGAACTTCTTCCTAATATCCAGTCTAATATCAGTCCTAACATCTAGAGTTCCCCCTTGTGCTATCACTCCGTTCCCTTGTCAAAAGTCCCTTCCCAGCTTTCCTGTAGCCCCTTCAGGTACTGAAAGGCTGCTATCTCCAGGCTGAACAACCCCAACTCTCTCAGCCTGTCTTCATAGCAGAGCTGCTCCAGTCCCTGATCATCTTGTGGCCTCCTCTGCACTCACTCCAACAGCTCCATGCCTTTCTTATGGTGGGGACTCCAGAACTGGACACAGTGCTCCAGGTGGGATATCATGAGAGCAGAGTAGAGGGAAAGAATCCCTTCCCTCGCCCTGCTGGTCACATTTCTTTTGATACAGCCCAGGATACTGGTGGCTTTTTTGAGCTACAAGTGCAAATCCAGCACACGAGATCATTTTTTCCCCTTTAAACAAAAGGGAGGCTTTACCTCATCTACCTTTACCTGTCTGACAGTTAAGGTGCCAGACACTAGCTGAGGCTTTCCCTATACTCAGAGAGACAGACATGTTCAGACAAAAACTCATGTCACCCCAAGGAAAGGTTTCTAAAAGGGATGGGAGGTGCACCCTCAGAAGGTGCCCCTCTCCACAGAGGGAGACCAGACAACTACCTTGGACTGGACAGCTTTTAGAGAAGCTAAACACAGTCAAGCAAATGAACCCCAAGCAAGATGCCCAATTCCACATCCTTCCCATGACTGAGTGGTCCATGGAACATCAGTGAGACCACATCTCCTGGGATGGTGGCACGTTGATCTTCAAGCCTCCAGACATGCACACAGCTCCAGTGAGCTCTGAGGCACTGTGGCACACCCCACCAAAAACAGGAGTTAATTCACAGAAGAAAAAAGCAATTAGAGTATCCCATGTGCTTGATTTGGGAATCATCTCTAAGCACATTTCTTAGCCCCAGGTGAAATGTGAGCAGAATTGGTATTAATGATTTTAGTACAAGCTGGCAATAACAGTAGCCAAAGTCACCACAAAAATTTGTGCCTGAAGTAACCTGAAGTATTTTCAAATGGAAAGAGAAGAGAATCAAACTTAGCACATGAAAATGAAATAAAAATCAGAAGAAACATCAAAATAGAAATACGGAGAATGAGGTACTAAAACAGTAACATCTCTCTTCTGAGAAGAGTGCAGAAAGTCACAGTATTTACTAACTGCAATTCCTCACCACCAGTCAAACCAGAAGGGTGGGCTCCCATCTGGCACAGGAGCCTCCTGACATTACTGGGGATCCAGGGACATAAATGCAAGATGGAGGTTGCTATTTGTAAATCCATGGTGGCAGACCATGACTGCAAAGGCTCCTTCACCTGCACCTATGGCCGAGCACCCACCTACCCCGTGTGCAAGCTGACCAGTGCATGCACACGTCCTGCACAATGGGACCCCTTGGCAATAAAAATCTCAAAATATGCACAAGCACAGTGTGGTGTGAACACACAATCCCAGTGGAGCAATGACACTGTGTACGTTAAACTTCTCTTAACAATAGTAACTTAAATGTGGGGGGAAATCACTACATTTTGGCTAGGTTTTTTTTGGTTTGGTCATTTGGTGTTTCCTGGGGTTTTTTGTTTTTGTGTTTTTGTGTTTTGCTTTGTTTTTTAACATAGGTCTTGTATAAGAAAACACAGCAAACATCACAGCTCCATTTTCAGAAAACCACAGCCTAGTTACAACTGAGGCAGTACAGAAGGGAAACTGAAAGTAGAAAGGAGAATCACAAGCTGCAAAGGCAATTCTAGTAACAAGTCATTTTAAAAAGCAGATGACCAAGATAGAAAAATCCCAAATTTATATTTACAGTAAAGTTTGCCTTTAAAGTTGTGTGATAAGTTAGTTACTGAAGATTCTGTCACAGGGATTTTCTTCAGTGAAGTCCTAGAGCGTATGGAGGCTGCTTTGTCCTTTAGCCTGTTTCTAATTAGAAAACACTGATTCTGGTCACCCAAGGAATTCCACCCAACTCAGAGGAGTGACACCAACAAGTGAGGTCAATATGTGATCCACTTCTGAACTGAGATGAATTCATAATGGGAAAGTCATGCAGTCCCACAGTTCATACAACCAAGGCTCTCAAGACTGCATTATGAAACTTCAACAGAGCACACAGCTTTTAGGTTCAAGTGTGCAAAAGCACCAGAGGAGCTGTATGCATCACCTCATAGTCAAGAGACATAAGCATCTGGGAGTAGATACTACAGACATTAGTTCCTAAATGCTGGAGCCACTTTCTTCTCTCAAACTCTCTGCCCAGATAATGCTGTGCTGCTTTCTCAGGAGTTCCTGACCCGTCTAGGGATCCACCTGTGGCCATGGCTGAGTGGGGCTGCATTCAGTCAGAGTGCACACCCACTGAATTATGAAAATCTGCATTTAGCCTCATGACTGGAAGCTTTTACAATAAATACCAACACAGTTTATTTCTGTAACTTGCCTCAGGACAGAAGTATGCATTGCCCAAGGAGGATGGGCCCTGGAAAGTGCAAGGGGCCCTGGATTGCTGGGCAGCGATGGAGCAGGAATGCCACACCCTGCTCCTAGCAAGGGCAGTGCCTCCATCCCCTCCCAGTCCCCTCCCAGTTTCCATGGGAGCAAAATCAGCTGCATACAAGCCCCATTTATATGTCCAGAATCCTGCAGATGATCCTGGACATGGTTTAAGAGCAAAATGCACCACTGAGAGCACCTACAAGTGATTCCAAGACGCGAGACATTGAATAGGAAAAGGAAGTATCTGGCACTTAGACAGAGTGTAAATTTTCCAAATTAAATACACAACAGTTCTATAGAAATGATCAGATGAGAGGTGTAGGCAAGAGGTGTAGTATGTAATTTTATAAAGAGCCTTAGGGATGTAGACACCCAAGTTGCTTTCATTCATTCCGAATGGCTAATTCCCTTCTCTTCCTTTGAACATCCACCTAGGTTACATGGGATGTCATTAGGTTCTCTGCTTCTCTCCTAAGGGTAAAATAACGAAAGCTGTGTTTTTCCAATGTATAGAACTGGATTTCCAAGGTTAATTTCTGGAATAAGAGCAATCACCCCATAGTTCAAAAGTAATTACTTGTATCATAAAGAAACCTTTAGCTCAACTTAGTTGTCCTGAAATCAGAAAGCACCTTCTAATGGTACACACGGTCCTCACCATCTTCTGACTCTTGCACAGTTCTAGCTCTCTGACCTCTGTTTATGCCAGCTCCATTTTTATTGTACAAAGTTCCTCTGTTTCATAATGCAAAACACTTTGCATCAATTTAAACAAAAGAACTGGGCTTCAAGAGGCACTGTGTTCTCACAGCAGAAGTTTGGTAGCCAGCAAATTCACATGGTTCATTCTGTATGTCCAGTTACTTGATCCCAACTCCTTTCTCACCCATATGGTAGGAAGGATTATTCTTCTATTCATGCCTCACAGTCTTTTAATGGATTTAGGGCACAGCTCTTAAAAATGTATAAGAGAGACAGGCATCGCATGATTTTGCTATGGATATTTAATGAGAAAGTCTGGGTGCATGCTGTGTGCTTGAAACAAAAGGCTGCATGATTTCCTACCAGGGCAGGATCTGTGTTATTATGTCTTGCATTCAAGGCTTCTGAGAAGTCTTGGGCAAGAAAAACAACAAAACAAAGGCATGGGAGAGACACCATGTTCTAGTAAATGGGTCAAGACAGCACCGATACGCTGCATTCATTGTTACAGACTTATAATTGTTATAAGACTTATAATTCAGTCATTTGTCAGAGAACAAATCCGATTTAGGAAGCAGCAGCCCGGCCCATCCTTTTTTATTGGCTGTTATTTGAGGGTTGCATTCATCAGTTAATTAACTTAATCTACTATCTTGAAAAGATGATACCACTAACTAGGGGTTTTTTACTTCTGCACCTGCAGCATCCATCATAAGATGTTTTGGTACCAGGAACCACTTCAGCCATTCTTTATCAGTGGAGTAATTAATTTACATCTGGAGCATAGACTTCCACTGCTACTGGACTGATTAAGGGCTTTGGTTAACATTTTTCAGAGTATTCAACTGACAAAGGAGGCATCAATGATGTTCAGGCACCTCAATCTTTCAGAGGTATTTTCAGAGAAACACACCTAAGGGAATCTCCTCTCCTGAGGAAGTTGGGATGTGCTTTGTACTCGGGTACCTTTCCATTTCCAGCTTGACTGTAATCCCTTTAGGGTAAGATCACACCCACTGAGGCTTGGGTCTACCAATGGTTATTAAATACAATAGGTTGGATGCAACCTTCAGCCCAGCAAGCCCTGAAAACTGCTGATGGCCAGATGCTGGGAGGGCATCCCAGGAAGGAGGGCTACATTCATGGTTTCTTACCTCCTTTCCCTAAGTATCTACAATGACTGCTCCCCTCAAGACAGGATCTGGGTAGGGTGGCCCCTTCTCCTCTTTCATATTCTAATCACTGTGACCTGCATGAGCAAGAGCGTGATGAGTAAGGACAAGATACTGGATTCAGACCTTCTCCCCTAGGGAGAGTTTCCATTGTATGCAACAGCGACAACCCACATTCTCTGCAGCTTCAGCTTGAGCTTGCAGATGCTGGCAGGTGGTGTTTTTCCCGTGGGTTGCAATCTCATTTATCATGAGGGGCCTTGATACAAAAAATTAAGAACTAAAGCTCTTGCAGTGCTTAATCTATTCCTTGAAAAAGATGGACACAGAATGGAGGTAGGGATACATGACCAAAATCCACTGCTCAGCAGCCTTTCCAAATATACCTCCCTCACCATTATTGCAAATACAGCAAATGCTATTTATGTTTTCTTTATTCAAATTATATAATTTTCACTAATAGTTAACTACAGAGCACTACAATCATGTGGTCCATCATAACTGGAGAGATGAAGGAAGCTGCAAAGCTAAGTACCAGTAACAAATACCCAGATTCTAACTGCAAGCAATGCATATACAGGCAGCACCCTATCTAAAGCTAAAAATCAGTGTTTTTCTTGTTACCTTCCTTAGAAATAAGCTTTGAAAGAACCAGCTCTACCAGAGATTGTGGATTCAATCTTCTGTTTCAGTGCAGCCTCATCACCAGGGAGGGCACAAAGGAATTTTTACACATTACTTTTACACGTCACTATCTTATTTTTCCTGCGGGGAGTCTCTTACAGTATAATCAAAGGATCCACAATTTATACAGCAACCCCATAAAAATACTCAGAACATACACAGTCTTTTGTAAATATTATCTCATTATACCAAACGTGACTTCTATTTGCTATCTGTGGGAATGCTTTCTCAAGATGCTTCATAGTAGAGAACTGTAAATACCTCTGAAGTGGTAGTTTCTATAGAAACTTATTTTTTCCAGTGAATTGTAGAATAAACAGCCTAATTTTCTACTTTGCTTTAAATCTCACAGAAACCTGGAGCATCTTGTGGCAGATAATAATATTTCGCAGCTCTGTAGACGTTTATGTCTTTGAAGCTTGCTGTAAATATGAACTCCTTACGCCTTCAGGAGTACCCTTATGTAATAGCATCAGTCTCACCAAGAAGGGGGGGCAAAAGAGCAGGTAAGAGACCCCATACAGAGTAGGGTGTCACTGCCTAACAGCTTGATGTGCACTCACAGTTTTATTGCTGGCTTTATGGCAGTTCCCCTTATCCCAACCTCAGAAATCATCAGTTTCACCCCCAACAAGAAAAGGTCTCTCAGTAGAAGCTGCAGAGTGCTGAACACAACCCCAGAACAGACAGCAGAAGGAGCAGTATTTTTCAGAAGCTCTGTTGGTTTTGCCCAATGGATGTGTGAGCAGCTCACAAGTTCATCTCAGGGCTGACAGTGTCACTGCACAGCAAAGCAGAGCATGAACAACACTGGTCTGGGGCTGGTTTGTCTACAAGACTTCTGGCTTTCAAGAAAGCTGATACTGGGAATCCATTTTTCCTGACATCGACGCAGCCTGAAGAAGTTCCCACAAGAGTGACAGTGAGGAATTTCTGTCCTCCCCTCAGCCCATCAGGGAATGCTGTGCCCATCAGGCCAGTTGAGGAAGGAAGCTGAAACTCTGTTGGGCTGAGCAGCCACTTCTGATTTTTTCATTACAATGCTTTTTTACAGGGAACAAGTCAACAACATTTAAAACACAGCATGAGTGCAGAGCCCCCCTTGCCCATGACCAGTACATTCCAGTAAGGAACCTGCAACAGAAATGTGAGTCCCCCAGGCCCCTTCCTGCTGCCCTGGGGCAGTTTCTGCTCCTTAGGCTGCTATGGAAAGCTGCCTGGGCATCAGGCACTTCATCCCCCAAGGTGTTTAGGTGCCAGCTCTAATTGTGCTGCACATCCGCAGTACTGCTGTCCCCAGTCCCGCACAGATGCTGTATGTTAGTGCTGAGATCAGAGCTGTAGGAGTCAGCCCTCCTCCACACACCAGATGGTTGGCTCTGCTGCATTTGTTTTTAGTGCTTACCTATCTGCTCCTCAACTTCTGACAGTCATGTGAATTTGAGAAGGGAAAAAAGAAAAGACTTCCCCAACAACTAACAAAAAAAAGATAAAAATCAAGAATTTTCCTTTTTGCGTGTTGTCTCAAAACACAGAGAATATACTCTAAAAGCATTCTGAGACTTCTCAGATAGGAGAGAAACCAAGAAATAGGGGAAGTCTGAGATGTGGGAAGTTCCTCGGTACCCGAACGGTGTGGACAGCTCGGTCAGTGCTCCCTCTGCTTCAGAGACAGCAGGAGACACCTCAGACCAGCAGGCTCCATTGCCCAACATTTTGGCTGGCTTCCAGTTTCACTGCGTAATGAAGAGCAGGTATTTCCCACTGCAACCTTCTCCTTCCTAAGAGTGGTATTTAAAAGACAGTAAAGCTCTCTAAATACAGCAATCAGAATCTCTCTGGTTTCACTCTCACTTTTAGGAATGGACAGGTTTTGATTTTATCTAAACAAACCAGCCTGTACTTCTGCACTACCTTTGCAGTAAATAAACGTGTAAATACATAAATAAGTAGAAACTAGTTCAAGTGAGGCATTTTACAAATGTGTGCTATTTCCTCTCTGGACCTTTTCAATCCAGTACAGTCCTACTAACTTGTGATTTATTCTGCAAGTTGAACAAGATCCAGCTCCTGGGGGTATATAATTATGTCTAAAAAAATTTTCTCAAACTTGATTGCATGAAGCAGCCTTAAAGTGCGACCCATCTGCATTCTCCAGACTTGCAGGCAAATGGGGAGCACTCCAAATGAGTTTTTACAAAAGCAGCTTAGAAACATCTTGCAAAAGCCAATCTATCTCAGATTTGTGGATTCTTGATGTAAACGAGTGTGGTAATGGTTACCTGCTAAAATAAAAGATAAGCCATTTCATCCCCAGAGCCTTGGATCATATAGCAATAGCATTGGCACTGGTGGCAGCTCCCAGTGCTCTCCAGTCACCCTCACTTAGGATGATAAACAAGTCGGGAGCAAATCTAAACCACAATGGGGACAAATTGCATCCTGTAATCAAGTTGTAGTGAAGGAAAGCAATAGGAGGCAACAGCTCAGTTCACAGCAAAAGAGGTATGGCAAAGTATGCATTGAAAGTAGGTAGCTCTGTGATGAAAACACCCTCAATGACCTAGGCAAGCAGAGCCACCTTCTCTGATCCTTTCCTGCTGCAGATCTCGCCCACCTCCTGCTTTGGGCTTCTCAGCTTCACTTCAGTGCAAAGAGCACAGAGAGGGGTGATGAGTTCCAGGTGCCACCAGTGGTTCCTGCTTCCTGCAGTGAACTCAGAGGGTGTCCAGTAACTCACAAGAGGTGATGGCACTGCTAATACCACTGCTGTGGCCTGCATGGATATGCCCAGAAGTGCATCATCTCTTCCAGAGGGATATCAGTTTGGGAATGAACCAGAAAGACAAGCGTTACCTCAAATAGGCAAGCTGGGTATCCTCATGGAAAAAGCCAGGCTTTTTGTTTTACCCATCACTATATTGTCCTCCATTTTCTTCCTATGGCTAGGGCTTGATGAACACCCACTTTCCTTCTCCCTAGTGCTGATGACCATTGCTCTCACATCACAGTCCCACTTAACTACATTCACATCTTTCCATACCACAGAACCCCATTCTCCCCATCAGCTGTTTCATTTCCTCCCCCACTTCTCCCATCACCAGAAGCCCTATCTCCTCCTATTCCCAGGGAAAAACGCTTTGCTCCCCATCTGATTTGAATTCCTCCCTCCTTACGTGGGTGATGAATCATTCAGAGTAATGGCATTTTAAAAACTCTGCAGAGAAGGTAGGTAGACTCAAAACTGAGTGGGAGTGCATATAAAGTACAATGATGTTAGTGGGTGCCTTCAACCCTGAGACCAGAAGTTCCTAAACTTCCCTGATGCATGAACAGTGCCTAAGGGCTGGGTGCTTCCTCCTGGACATAGGTCTTGATGGCAACTACCACAGCCCAAACCAGTGCCTTGTTATATATAACATTTAATATTTGATCTTTATTTATCATTTATCGTCACTATATCATATAATTACACGATACCATTACCATATTCTAGATCACAGAAGGTTCAGAAAGAAGTTAGTTAGAAAGATTATATAGAAGAAAAAAATAAGTAAAAAAATTGAAAAAGTGTATTTCCATTTCATTTTAATATCTGGGGGGACAGACTTCTTACCATGAAACGCTTCTATGTCATTAACAGTGCCCCTTCTACAAAGAACCACTGAATGTGACATTTTTCAACTCGTAGCTTGCCAACTGTCTTTTCTGCTGAAAGCAGAGTTTAATTCTCATCTTAGCCCTGCAGGGACTACCTTAGCTCATGCATCACCAACAAAAAACTCTCCCAGTTACAGGGTGATTGGGAACAGTGGTCATATAGTCTCACTGCAGCCCATGCCTCAGTGACATTTTCATTCTGAGTCACAATTTGATTTAAGGCAAGAAATAAAATCTTTCCTGATGGAAGTTCTGCAGTATTCTTTATCACCTGCGCACATGACACAGAAAAGCTACAGCATGAATTTGTCCAGAACTTGATGTGCTTAACAAATAGTATGTCGTTCAATGACTTTATTCAGAACACCTACATGTTTTGTTCCTGTTAGTTGTGCAGCTCTCACATGTGACAAAGAGACTCATTTTTCAACAGAAGAGGGAGAAGGAGAGGGAGCAGTTTATGGACTTCTAAGCACGTCTTTTTTTCTGAAAGGAAAATATAATAGCAGCAATATGGGGCTCCATACCAGCTAGGTCTCAGTGACTTCTTTTAAACTTGTTTAGACTATAATTGAAGGATAATTTTTCTTATTGGTAACTCTGTCAGCTCACACTGACATCAGAAAACCCAACGGTGTTCTTCTGTCTTATGTTTCATCACCAGTAAAGAATTCTGAAAACTAGATTTTCACAGAATCACAGAATCCTAGGGGTTGAAAGGGACCTCGAAAGACCATCTAGTCCAACCCCCCTGCCAGAGCAGGGTCATTTTCCTCTGTGTGCATGAGTATAATCCTTAAAATGATGGCCTGGGTTATATCTGCACAAGACCCCGTACCCTGCAAAAGCTCTGTGGTGCATACGTACCCCATCGGTCACCATACACACTAGTGTGTCCTCATTCCTGCTCCAGCCATGAAGCTACAGCTCTGCCCCCACTGAAGTTGCCTGTTAGCTCCATTGTGATTGATGTTTGACGTTCCCCAGCACATCCCTGGAGTCAGCTCTCATGTAGCTCTGTGTGCCTCTGGGATTTCGGCAGGTGCCTGCCTGAAGTGAGCATCTTTAGCTCAGGGAAAGGTGCACAACATATCTGCACTGCTATCCAACTTCCATGGGTACAGAGCTGTTCCAAACACCTTTTATGTGCTTCCTGCCTGACCACGATGAACAGGGACAGAAATAGGGAACTGTAGAGCTAAAACCTCAAGTCTCTAAAGAGCCACTAAAGACTGGTGTTCTCTATGCACCCCAAACAGTGCATCATAAACAGCCTAAAAAGAGTTCAGGCTGACATCAAAATCCTACAGTCTGTTACAGGACTGAGAGAAAACTTTGCAGACAGAAGGATGTCTTGTTGCCTTTTCAGAGGAGTCACCTCTTCTGTTGAAAGATCTATTTAAAACCAATAAAACTTCTGTTTTCCTTTGGTCATGCTTTTTCTGCGTCTGATCCTGCCACAGTTCAGATCCTGATGGTGCAATTAAAGAGACCACAAATGACAGAGAAAGCAAAGTATGTGCAAGTGTTACATATAAAAGTATTGAGGATAGAAATCCTTCTAAAAACTCATTTTTGAGCACACTGCAGTTTTTTTCAGTTGGATTTCAGACAGGGGCTAGCAAAATTTACAGTAACAAACATTTTAATTCTCACTCAAGTCAGAGAGTGACTCAGCACTGCAAGGAAAAGCAAGACTAAATGTTGTGAAGTTTTGAAAAACCCAGCCAAGGAATGAGCAAGCAGGAGTCCAACTTGGAAGCAGACACAGAGTTTACATCTGAGGAAAACTTTGCTGATTATATTTTGAAGGGGGTTTGTCACAGGGCAGCCTCACTGCAAAGTCAAATCTCACGTGTATATTGAATCCAGTGCCAAGTAATTCCCTTCTGGGTATAAAACTGGTCGAAGAATTTCAGGAAGCCCTTCCTTACCAAGGAAGCTAATTCAAAGGCCCCAAATACATAACAACAAAACCCAAACCACCAACTTTCCTTCCATATTTCTCCATCACAGGCACCTCTTTCTGGCTCCAGGGCAACTCTACCCCTATTTTCAGACTTCTCAGCTTTCAACCATATCCACAAGACAGCTGGCCCTGATGAACTCACCGGCCCAGCCTCTCCTTGTCTCCATCTTGGGATAATTGTACAGCTTGCAGATACTGTTTCTGGAGAGTAACCCCTTAGATAACCTGCACACTCAGATAACCCCAGCTCCCTTCCTGCATCTCTTGACAGATCTGTCGATTCGTCCAGCTTCTGGAGGACATGCTCTGAAACCAGGAACAGAGGGGTCAGACCAGGGGTGTTGGAGATAAGGAAGATGGAGGGCTCTGGGGGAGGGCAGGGGGAAAGGGAGGAGGTTACGCAGGACCAGAGGCTGGAGCTGAATCATAATGTAAGGTGCTCTGGGGTGAACTTGCAATGTGGCCTGCAAAGCTCTGTGACCAACCCAGCTGGCAAACCTCTGAATTAATCTCTTTAGCTTCTACCCTTGTACTTGCAAAAAGAGCATGAACATTTTCCTTCCTCTGGCTAATTCTTATTCAAACAGAGGCAAGGTCCAGTTACAAGAAGCTGCTGCTTCCTTTGTGCAGGTTGACCCCAAGTGTCTGCTTCACAGATACCGACACGTGCACACATCACCACTGGGAAGAAATGCTTTGTTCCACATCCAGGCTGGAACAAGAGCCGAAAGCTGGTGGACAGAGCAGCAGCTGGCATAACCTCAGATCTTCAGGAGAAGCCATCAAGGGACACTAAGACTGACCTCTTCCTCTGTCTATTGCAACATATCTGCTGGGACTGGGATCCCAGGCCGTTCCCTTACTGACCAATGTCAACAAGCAGCGTGTGCTTTTGAAGGCTGTTACATGTGTCCTGCTCACGCTCACTCCAGAGGTTCCTGTTTCATATCCTGTTCTGATTGCTCTGCATTTATCATGTAAACTCATTTCAATACAGACAGGGGGGGGGGAATAAAGTTGATATGCATAAAGGTTATAAAATATGAGAATTTGTTCAGAGTTACAATAAAGCTCAGTGTTAAAATCACACTCCCACTACATGAATACACATGGACACTACACTCCATGAGTTGTATTTCAGATGAAAGTTAAGGCAGAGAAATATATTTCCAGCAACCTTCTAACACGCACCTCCAGAGACCTCCCAACTTTCAGAGTCCTCACAAACCAAATGCTACAGCCAGCAACTCTCACTCATCCAAATCAACTGCGTTGACATGAGTCCTTCAGAGACAATGAGGCAGGAGCAGTGGGCAGTGACAGGGACAAGTGCTGGCTTCAGTGAATTTGAAGCATTTCTCTCAAACAGTTGGAACATGCTGCAGAACTTTGGAAATCTCATGTTTCCTACCTGTGTGAAAGAAATGTTTTAATTTCTAATAAACAGATCTCTTGGCATCTGAAGGCCATACTGCTGCATGGCCATTGCTCTGCCAGGGCAGGCTACTGCAGCCCATCAGAGAGCTCCCTAGGGCTGTGCTGCCTGTGCCTGCTGTTCTCGAAAGCAGTGATGGGGTTACAGGTTTCTGTGGAGTGTCCTCAGCTCACACCCACAGAGAGCCACCACGCAATTCTCTGCCGACATGATTTTTCCTACCATCTACTCCTGTGCTGGGCACTAATCCAGAGAAGTTAAAAATCCCTCCCCCACGACACCCACTCAGCGCTACAGTATCTGTTTCCCAATCCTACTGATAAGTTTGCCTGTGATTCTGTTCTAATATTGTCCCCAACACAACAGTATGGCCCTAACTGAAATGGCAACGGAGGAGAACTCAAACCAAGCATTTACCTGCAAGCAGTTTTCCAACAAAAGGTGTAAAAAGATGATAGCCCAGCTCAAACCCAGCTGAGCATCACAGCCAGCTCTTAGTGCCTGTGATCCTCTCCTAACAGTGCCCATGCCAGGGCATCGAGGGCTACGTTCAGCAGTCAGACTTGAAATATTTCATGCAATAAAACACCAGGTGCAGGTCGCTTGGCTCTAGTTTTCGTGTTGTAGTTTACAGAAGTTTTGACAAATTGATCTGCCTCGCAATCAGTAAATAAGCAAGTCCTAAGACACTTGATGTGGAAACTGTATTTCCCAAATAGAAACACATTCCCTTACCGTCTCCAAAGGGAGTGTAAATCTTCAGTGAGTAATACAATAGTCCTACTCCTATAACCCACTCAAATTGTCTCTGTGTTACCTATATCCACCGAGCAAGAACTGCAAACACAGTTCCTGCTGGTTTTCAGTAAGATCTGAGAATAGACCAGACTCTTTGAGTAACTTGGTTAACTCTATTGCTTACTGTGCTAGGGCTGTGCTCCTATGAGCAATGCTTAAATCTTCTTTCAGCTCCAAAGATGCAAGAGGTAGAGTATTTCTGGTCCTAGTTCCTATTTTAAGGTAATCTTCATTAACAAACAGCATTTCTTACTGTGAAGCTGAGCTTTAGGATACACATGCATCTCCTCCCGGACTCCCCAAGCCAACACGAAGATCTCTGAGGGAGAGAAAGAGGGGGGGTTGTACCACCATGAAAAAAAGGGTTCCTCCTGCATCATCAGTTCCCCTTAGAAACTTAGAGGAGACTATTCTGTGTACACAACAACACTGTTACAGACTTCTTTAAAGTCTGAAGAAAGAGATGTTGTGAAAGGGAACTCCTACAGTGTCAGGGTGCTCAGTCTGCCTTCAGGTCAGATGGAGGAGATAGAGCCCTCACAGCTCGCTTCACCTCCGTCTCTCCCTTTCTGGGAAGGGTTTCATCAGTGTCACAAAGATGTTCAAGGGTGCTGCATTCTTGAAGCATAAAAACCCTCTCATTTCACTACAGGCACAGCAGATCCAAGTGGACCCCAGGGAAGGTTATTTAGGCCTATTTATAGCATGTCACAACTCAAATGGCTTGAAGACCAAATATGCAAATAAATGCATCTGAGGACCCAAAGAATACAGTTTTCTCAGCCACCAAAAACGTTCTGCTCTTTTTGATCTCCATTTATGCCTGCCTTCCTATCTCCTAAAAGAAACCTTGCATGTTGTTTAGATATTTTTAACTGTTTCTAATGTACTATAAAGAACAGTGAAGAGTTTACACTTCTCTGAACATGACCTGGAGGCTTCACATTTATTCAGACAGGAAAGTGCATACCTTTTTAAAGACAAATTATGTGACTACAGAATCAGATATCATTAATATGGTGCATCCTCAGTCTCCAAGGGGGAAAAAAAAAGAGAGATTATCACCATGAAATCCCAGCCACAGATTAGATAGAGTATGAAAGAAAAAGATTAAAACGTGGATTGTGGCTCTTGTTCAGATACACATCTTTAGCAAAGTAAGTTTCACCTAATAAGTCATTTTTGCTCCATCAACCAACCACTAATCTCTGGTAATGGTGTTCCAAGTTACTGACTGAGTTGAAATCCATGGCAAATGAAGGCAGAGTGCAGATCCTGGATACCTGTATTTGGGACGCTGTTGACACAGCAGCGACTCGGTGTGCTCCTGCTGCAGCCATGTTTCCTGTTTCTATAAACATGCTCTGTTTGAAAAGGGGCTACTATGGGCACACATGTGTAGTTTATAGCTAGTTTTGTGCCAACATAAAGCAAGCCCAAATGCCATCTCGGTGACATAATGTAAGACTTATGCTTAAGGGAGTCCACATACATAAGTAAGTGGGTTCCAAAGTAATTAATTTGAGGAGTCCACTTACATTTCAATCTCACAACCAGACAGGCTGCCTTGTGGTTCCCTTGGCTTTTCAGCATCAGATTCCCCAAATTTCACTCTTCCATTTCCTTCACTTCCTCACCTTTCAGGGTCAGAGCTTAACACCACAAAGGGAAATGAAACAGAGAAAAACAAAACAAAACAAGCTGAAAAACAGATTAAAGCCACATTTGGCATTCAGGGGTACATGGTTCCTTTTTCAGCTACAGGTATGAAGCAATAATAATTTTGTATCCACAAATTACATTATAAACATGGGTTTTTTTAAAAAGGGAAGTTGTCTAAATGCATCCTCACTCAAAAATTGTCATGGCTTCTTAAATGTATTCTATTTAATGTTCGAGTCAACTGAATTTTAAATTTACTTTTTTTGGTTTTATTCTGCTTAGAAATGGTCTGGGAAGTAGACAGAAACCCTCTTACACTTCCCTCAACTCTTGGTGCTCTAAATGCACCATCTTTGAGGGGAAGGTGTTTGCAAAGCAAGCCACAGAAATGTGTGCTTCTGCTTGTTAGAGAGGATGGATCAGCCCACTCTGCTCTGTCTACCAAATGTCTTCTCCACATTTGGGACCGAGGAATTGCCATCAGGCTGTGGCTCTTGCAGAACTCCTGCTCTGACTGCACCGTTAAGCAACACCCCCCACACAAGTTTGCTTAGAGAACCCAAGCTGCTAACATCAGGGTCCAATTCTTATCCAAGAAAATCAGAAAATTAACTCCTCCTACCTTCTGTGAAGGCTGGATCAAATGTAAGAGAAGAGACACGCAATTAGTCATGGGGCAAAATGTCCCATCCAGCTTCAAGAGGAGAGATGTTTTACAGGAGGCAATTATTTTTGCTTGCCCAATTTATATAGGCTGCCCTGAGTCAGTGGGCATGAGGCTATTTAGCAATTCATGGGATCAACCTTAAACCAAGGATTCCCATGCTTTTGAAGCTGAGAAAGCTGGAACCGTCTCACGCAGCCAATACAAAGGTTATTAGCTTGGTCCCACATTTCTCCCTGTGAGATGCTCAAACCTTGTGAGGAGGTCAGAGGGATTACATCATATTTTTGCAGATCCAAGTGCAGAACCTGTTTCTGTCAGACAGACTGCTTCAGCCTTCATGCTGTTTAAAGAAGAAAGATAATGGTAATATGGACATTTCTAATGAGATCTCTTCTGGTTCATTTTAAAGGTTCAACCTCACTTTTGGAAGGGATTTCAGCTCTGTTTCTGATTTAGTTTGATGAATGTGCAGCAAGTGCCAGGGCTGCCTCAATATTTAATGCATGTATTTCCAGGAGTTTCTACAGGAGTCATCATTCTAGCATGATTGATACATAATGAAGGAACATGAGGAGCCAGTAAGAGATGTCAGACTTCATGGACCTGCTGAGAAAGGCTCAGAAAAAGAACACGAAAGCTGGTAACAGAGTATAAGAAAGCATGGCAATGACTAACCCTTCCTGGTGAATAAGTGTTTACATAGCTAAACTTTTACTAAACTACTAACCAGGCAGAAATTAAAGACCCTCACTTCCAAAGGGATTATTGCATCTCTTCTTCTTTCTCATTTTGGGATTTAGAAAATCAATTTTCAGAAAATGATGCCATGGTTTTGAAAACCCTAACGCAATTTCCTGTACACCAGTGGATTTTCTACAACAGATTAAACAGACGTACAACACTTTCATGAAGATCTAAGGGAGGAACCAGATTTTTCTTTTTTCTGGTTCTACTTTGAATTCTTCTTCTGTGCATGTCTTGTGTCTGAAGAGATATAAACATAGGAGGGAAAATGTGGCTAAAGGAGTTATTCAACAAAATAAAAAAGTGTGCCTGTATTCTTACAAAGAAAACATGTAGAGAGAGTTAAATCTCCTTTATTTTAGAGGAGAAAATGTAATGATTGTATTATCTTAATGTTTATGTAAAGATAATGAACAGGCAGAATGACTGAAAAAAGCTCTTTAACAAGAACAAACTTCCTAGATACAATTTAACTCAATTCATGGTCATACAGGACTCTCTTGCTCATGTCAGAAGACAACCCAGTCTTCAGAAAAATCAAAATAAATGTTCAGAGTTTTAAAGAGTAGGTCTGTAGCTCAGAGATGAAGCTAAATTAGTTTCTTAACAAGTCATCCCAAATTTAGAACCAAGTTCTTCTTCTATTAAAAGGCAAATAGACGACTCTTCCAACCCGGAGACGAAAGAGTCCTGAAAGAAAACGCACTGCAGTAATCAGACACATTTATCACAGTAACAAATGAGACTGGGGGAGTTAAAATGAATATGCAAGTAGGAAAGAAACTCGGCATAGACTTGAGGCTTGTCTAAATTTTTTGAGTTTTTAGAAAAGTAAGTGTCTTCCATCACATCCCGCCTCTTGCTTTCATGATCATTTTGCAATTTCCAAATTTTTATCAGCTAAGGAGAGAACAATACTTTGCACACGATGGTAGGACACCCTATGCTAATGAGATTATATCCTCTGCCAGATTAGGGATCTCTCAGGTCCTTCTTGTATCTGTGGTTGTAACCACAAATAAAAATTTAACAAAAAAGTAAAAGCAAGTTTGCAGTCAGCAGCTATGGGCAAATCTGCCCACCGAAGTTTCTTTCTTCTCCCTATAAGTCAAAGCTTGATTTGCAGTCTGAAGTAATTCCTTTGCCTTACACAACTCTTCATTATTTTCAATCCTTACTGTAGTCACACCAAGTGTCCTCATAAACTAGATAAATGCACCTTTTTCAGGGTTCTCCTGAGTTCTTCCTGGTTATATTTTGCGCAATTAATTTGTTTTCAGATCTCGATACCTTCAAAGATGCCTTCATCAACAGCACATTCTGGCCTCACCACAAAGCTCCTGAAATGTGTACGTGTTAAGTCCAGACAAGCCGCTCTGAAAATGCAGACAGGTGCTCATAGGAGGGGCAAAAATGCAAGAATTTCCCACGGCCTCCCAGCCCTGCTCCCTGCCCACCAGCTCCTGCCACAGATCTACGCAGAAGAGGTTTGAACCCAACCAGTTACTCTTCATTACCCTGCTCAAGGGAGCACCCACCAGATACCAGTCCTGGGAGATGTGTTGTGGAAGCCCACCTTCCGTCTGCCCTTGGGTACCAGCTTCTGGCTGCAGATAAGTCCTTCAGTGAAGAGTGAGGGATGAAGGAATTGGGCAGAGAGCCAGCGGGGCCACTCCTTTCAGCTTCCACTAATCCCAGAAGATGTGCTCTTGGGGACAAGGGGCAGGGAGCCTGAATTAGTGGTTTTCAAGTTGAGGGAAGAGGTGGCACAACTCTTATGGGTATGTGGGAGGACACAGGAAAGAAAACTAAAGAACTGCTGATATAGATCCTTAGGTCAGTATAATCAGCAAAGGATCATGCAATAAGCCAGGAGTGAAATCATGGCTTGAGCAATCATTTTGTGCCACCAATAAAATCCTGTGGGGACAGGGTAGGCTTAGCCTGGGTTTTTCATATTTAGGAGCACAGGCAGTTAAAGAGCTGAGGGGAAATGATTTATGAGGACAGAGCTAAATGCTTATTGCTAGGTTAAACAACAAGTAAGAGCAGACATCACAGCCTACAAATACCCATAGGAACACATGTCAAGGAGTGTGAGGAATTGTTCTGAGCAGCAAGATAAACTGACTGAGGTGCAGTGGCTTGTGATACACTTGCCCAAACAGTTGAAGTTTTGTTGGTCACAGCTAGCCTGGGCAAAGCATGAGCAAATGAAAGGCAAGGAACAATCCTGTGTTGCTGGACAGGTGAAAGAGATCATTTAAATCTGTCCCATGTTCAGATGAGCTCCACTTCTCCATCACCAGAGGAGCTATCTGCAACGTTCAGTGAAGTATAGGAGTTGGAGACAGCATTCTGGAGACACACTGCAACTGCTTTTCCCATTACAGTGCTTGTGATAGCAGTAATTAGAGACCTTATTTCATCAAGACAGTTTCAGGTTGATTGTATAAATGAAGAAGTCACATAGTTGCTACTGCAGAGCAACAAGCACACAAAAACACTCATAGCTAGAAAGACGATCAACCACAGCAGTTTCACTACAATTACCATCAAATTGATCCTGCACCGAGGGTGAGTGTTGAAATTGCACCCTGTCTCATGCCCACTTAAGCCTCTGAGATAGCTCTGAAATGGACTTGATCTTTGTTCTGTGCTGAGCACCTACATGAGGGGTGAGATCCAGCTCAAGGTCGTGTTTGAGGGAGGTGAAGGTTCCAGCAGGAGGCCTGGGGGATGTGCCTGATGCTCCACGTGAGGGAAAAGAGATGCTGGGGCTACACTGAGCTGGAACACAAAGGAAAGGGGAGGAATGCAAGGTGAAAAACAAGCAAACAAAAAGGACCTCTGAACTTCATTTCACAGCAAGGCATTGCAACCTTGGCAGGGGCAGGATCAAGAAGTTACAACTAGCAAGGTAAAAAGGGAGAATGGGATCGTCTCTGAATCCCTCAGATTGCAAAATTATTACCCAATGAAAGGAAATAAATACAGGCAAGGAGGAAAAAAAGAGCTCCTACATAGTCTTGGATTGTGGTGAAGGGAAGGGAAAAGGAAAACTAAACCAAAGCAAAGGCACAGCCACAGGAAACAAATGTAAACCTAAGATACCTTTTATCTCCCTCTTCTCTGGCTGATGTCTTGTTCCCAGTCCCTGTGGATTGGTTTGTGCACTAAGGAGGATAAAGCAGTTTCCTTACTTCTTCCTGCCCTGTTTGAGACACTGGATCACTAATGCAGAGCGTTGCTCAACTCAGGGGTGGCAGGAACCTAATTCTCACTTAGCCCTAACTCCTGAAAACAATCCCAATGCTGGTGTCCAGTGATAAGAAAGAAGGGACTAACAGTCTCCATGCCCTTGCATGGAGTAAGAAGGTAAATTCCCTGTAAATAACCCTCAGAACTATACAAGACTTGACATTTTTTTCAAAATACAAAAGCGAGAGGTGGGAAAATAAAACTGAACCAAGTGTGATCCCTGTGGTGAGGAGGGGACTGTGAGAAACCCAGGAAAGCTGGGGGGGAATTTGTTTTGGCTGAACTTCCTTAGTCAGTCGATGGCTGTGTGGTTTCAACACATGCACAGAACAAAACACATTGCTCAAGTGTCATAAAGAGAAGAGATGGATTTCAGAACTAGCTAAAAACAAACTGCAATTTGTCTCCCATCTTAAGGCTAGGAAAGAGCTGACCATCCTAGAGGAAATTCCACCCAATGCCATAACAATATTTCAAAGCATTTTGGCAGTTAAGGAGAAGCTCAGATGCAAAAAAACAAGGCCAAGGAACTCCTTTTGTCAAAGGGTTTACAAGTGGCAGGAAAAAAAGTATCGAGGAAGAGAGGCCTTGTAATTAAACCCTTAACTTGAACTTCAGGTTCTTCTTCTCACCTTAGCTTAATGCCTAAAACACATTCAGAGCCGGAGGTACCTTATAGATTTGTAAACACAATGCTGCTGGAAGTTACACGATACAGTAGAACATTTCATAATCCATGGCATGCTGTGAGGAGGCTGACTGACTGTGCAGTAGCATCACTCCTGTGGTAAACATGTCTAAGAAAATTCAGGTAGTGTCATGATACACAAACTTGTGCCAGGGAGAGATTTTGAGTCTATTGTGTCTGTTTCTGTGTTGAGGAAGGAAAGTGTTTTCCACCTTCCAGGCTTGCTTGGGGCTTTTAAGTAGGAAGCTAAAACAATTACCTGAACAGAGCCATACAGATTGTAAACTCTGACCCTCCCAAAGAAGCATTTTCTGTCATACAATAGTTTCCAATAAGGTAGACACCTCTGCCCTTTACTTATATTTTATTAGTTTTTTGGTGTGCCACAACACACCACACTAAAAACAGAGGTAGGAAACAAAAGGAAGAAAAAAATCCTTATTGCGAATCTTTACTTTTGTCTGGAATCCTTTTCTGGATGTTTATGGCATCCCATAAAGTTGCTGAAACATGCCTGCTGTATTTTTAATCATCATTTTAAATGCCAAAACCCAGAAGTCTTGCTTATATTGTATGCGAACAGTGTCTGCTTATGTTCAAACCCTCAGGCACTTTAAATAACTCTACTGTACACAGAGAACGTTGTTCATTTTGTTTTTACAATTTTTGCCTGTGTAGAAGGAGCTCTAATGTCTTGAGAACATAAATGTATGTTCATAACCAAGGAGCAGGATCACAGCTGGAATCTACCTGAGCCTTGGATCATATTTCAGCAGTGGCATGAAGCGAAAAAGCAGCTTATTTCTCCATTTAATTTACAAGAGCTACAACTGGAACAGCACATACTAGACTTACTGACGTAACGCACAGGTGAGTGCGTGGTACAGGTCCACCTCTGTGCCTGATCCACAGGGAATATGTGACTGTTTCAGCCAGACTTAGGAGCTGTTACGGCTGTACCCCTAGAGGAACCTGCTCCGAACCCTGGTGTGTTAGTAAAGGTGGCAGCTGCCATAACAGACTTCTGTGTAGGTTACAAACTTGGGACATAAAATGGGGGTCTTTATTGATTCCAGTGAGTTTTGGATCAAGCCTCCATTGTTCTGTCTTAAAGAATAAACTATTACAGAGAATTCATATGCGAATTTGCTTTTTTCTTTCAAGGATTAAACAGGAGAAGGTCGTAATTTCCTTTAAATGCACCTATTATTTATCAGTATTCAATAAGTTTTATTATGAGTTTAAAACCAACAGCATATATATCTTTATACTCAATTCCAATCTGCTCCCTACGTGTGTTCTGAAACTCACATTTTATGTTGAGATGTGATTGACCATGAAAGTGACAGGGTAATATGTGTTCCCTGAGAAAAGACACAGACAAGTATCTGGTCAATGTTCATTTTTCACATTACTTTGCCGTAAATAATCTTGCATGCAATTTTGCCACTTCCTTTCTGTAGGAATCTCTGCAAGTAGGGCAGCATACTGTGGCTTGCAGAAAGCTGACATGTGGTATTTATGAACAGAGAGGAAGTAAATTAATTTCAATGTTTGATTCAACACTGAATAAAGGCTTTTTGCAGTCTTTATTCACTCACAGTAATAAGAGGAGGTGCAGTCCCTCCTCTAGTCCAACCATATCACCAGACAAGGAAAATTCTGCAGACAAGGGGTCAAAGAAAGAGACACTTCACTTCTCAGTGTGCTTCCCATACAGCCAGCCCTGTAATAGCTGTCATTACTTGCAACGTATGCACTAGAGGAATTGATGAAGAAATGAAGCCACGTACGTAAGGTAACACCCTTTTTTTAAGCAACCACCATTTTTTGCAATACCATGTACAAGGGTCACTTTGGGTTTTCTTTCCCTTGAAGTCTGGGTTTCCTGAGAGGAAGGAGAGCTGAAATACAGGAACAAGTGGCTGCACATCATTTCCAGCAGCGTAATAGACCTTCCTCATTGACACAGGTTTAGGAACCACATCTGAATCTCCAAACTTCCTGATGTTCTCCCTTTTGAAAGGAGGGAAGATGGGGAAGGAGATGGGTGGAGGAGGTGAAGAGGTGGTTCTATCCTTTTAAAGGCCTTGCAAACACAACGAAACTGCTCCCACACCCTTAAATCTACCATAAAAAGTAGGTTGCGATACAAGTGGGAAATACAAGGAAATGTTTCAGCTAATAAAATGCACTGGACTAGCACCAAACTTCTGCATAAAAAGCTGTCCATAATAAAAGATTACTTACAGTATCATTGCAAGATCATTAGAGGACTCGGAGATCGAAGAATACCTGGTTCATCTGGTTGAGACCTGGAAAACACAGTGTCACATATCAGCAAACAACATCAGCAATCAACGTATTTTTGATGAGGCCTGTTAGAACAGGATGAAACACTCAACCCCAGACTGCTGGGCCACTCTGTGACCTAATCCTGGCCAGAGAGAAGAAAATCTGCTGTTCACTAGATCACCACTGATAAAAGAGAAAAACTTCACTATTGAAGAACAACAGTTTGCCTGGGTTGCATTGCAGATCACTTCGAAGTCTCTAAAAGGGTTAATGGGACCCTAGAGATAATAAATACATTATGCAGCTGTGTAGGTGCTAGGAAGATGGATATAGGTTGATTTTTACAAACTTAACCTATGCAGAGTGAGTCATAATTTGCACTTTGCGTCATTCAATAAATGGGTCTTTTGAAAGTCAACCCACTGTGAATGGGCTGCTAGCTCTCAAAAAACAAGAACCTTGCTCTCCTGCCCACAGGCTGCCTAGTTGTAGGATCCAAAAAGCTATTCTCTCTAGGTTACAATGTGATGGCAATAATAGGATCCAAACAAATAACGACATGTTTGTGGGTTTGCTCTTAAAAGTTCAAAAGGTTTTGACTTAAACAAAAGGTTTTATATCATGAAAGATTCATTCTCAATCATAAATGTGAATTATTCTCATTGTTACTGATGCTGTGCCTTGTAACTTTATTTACTTACGTCTCACATCAACTTTTTAATTAATACCTTCTTCAGGAAAACCTTGAAAGTTTAGATAAATAACATTTGCTTTTGTGCATTTCAGTTGTAAGCTTCTGTGTGAGGAAATTTTTCTATTTTGTAGTCACCCAGGGGAAAGAAAAGCAAGTAGAGAGGAGGTCTACATGTTCACAGGGCCCTCAGCACTGAGGAAACAGAATAATCATCTTTTGTTGAATACGAAAATAACAAAAAACAAAGTAAACAATACTCTTTTGTTCTGCATGAGAAAGGCAGGGCTTTAATAGTCTTTAAACAAGATAGAAAATTTCCATCCAAATGGAACCATGGAGTAGGTAGACACATTACAACGTTTTGGAGTTCAGTGATTAAATTTAATACTGTGCCAAACAGTGATTAGTTGATGGAGGGCATTCATAAAAAGAATAGAAACAAGAAAACTGTGGCTCCAGCATAGCATTGGCCTCCAGTGCAGTTTGGTGTTGGGCTTTCTACTTTAATAACAGGGTCAAATGAAAAAACCTTTAATTTTATTTATTTCCATAAGGAAATTCAATGGATTGCAAACACAGGCTGACTGGTACATACTACTAAAACTTCAGCATTCAGTGTCAGATCCAAGGAAAGGGCTTAGGTACCAACTGAAGTGCAGAAACAGACCTTTTTCTTCAGCATTTTTCCGGCTCACTAAGTCAATCCCCCCACTCACACTACTGGTACATGTGAATCCCATTACTGGACACTGAATTCTCCCAACTCGCTGTGCAGGCAAAGCAGCATCCTAATTAAAGCTTCTGAGTCCCAGTCTCAGAGCTGGGTGCCTGTGTCCTTTATGGATCTTTGCCTTAGTGCAGTAAAATCCCCTGTTGAGCCCAATGAAACACATTGTCGTTAACATCGTACATACATGACTGATGATCCAGGAGAACAGGAGCACAAAACCTTTTTAACTTCGCTGTGGTCTCTCCTAAACCTATCCAACCCAGGCAGCAAGCATGTGGTGTGCAGAGAAGTCACAGCAATACAGGAGCTCCATGCATACAGACAGATCAGGTCGACTTCAGCAAATAACAGCCACTTGTTGTGCAGAGGAGGGCAAGCAAGAGAGTCCTCTGGCTTTATGAAATTAAAAATTACCCTCCAACTCTGAGAAGTGACCTTTGAAAATAAATTTTTCACTTCAGTTTCTGCTAAATGAACTGTTCCAGTCCATCGCAGTATTTTAAGTATCAGTATCTGAAGTCTTACAAAATACAAGCCAAATTAAACTGATATGTGTGCAGTAGAAGACTTGACAGTTCTTCTCTTCTTCCTTTTCTGTCATCACCTATTCCCACAGCCCAAGCAAATGCTATCATTGCCTCAATTTGAAAGAAGCTCTCTTACTTTAAAATCTTTTTTGGATCAGACCTGTTCTTAGCTGCATCAGTATAAATCTGCTATCTTCTCATGGACTTTCTCCAACTATACTCTGGTGTAAGCAAGATTGGAATCTTATATTGGTGATAAATTGTGGGGTTATGTTAAAGGTCAGCACTGGTGCAGGCCACAGATGTTGGTGAAATCTCATCTGCTTATGGGGAAAAGAATTTACACTTACAAATTATTATAAAAGCTACATGATTATTTTTTTTTAAATGATAACTTGTAGATAATGTTTCAAGCACTTTGCTTAAAATGTTAAACCCATCCATTAATTAACAATAATTAATCACCAAGCATGTTATGTGTGCTAAGTTAGCTGCAGATTTCATAATGAGAAAATAAAGTTAAGGAAAAACTGAGTTTCTATTTAAGAATTCATATGAATGGTTTTGTAAAGCTCCTATCAGTATCCTCCAGCACACACAACTTCCCTGAGTGCCAGGGGGCCTGGGAGCTTGTCCCATCGGTGGGCGAAGCAAGTGGTTTGTACCTCAGAAAAATTTCAGGCTTATTCTTTGCATATGATTTGTGTTCCAGGTGGTGGTAAGAGGTGAATCCTAGAGGCTTTCTCCACAATGATCGAATGCCAAGAAGTGGAGCAGCTTACTGGAACAGCAGCAGCTTCTCATGTCTTTGCAATGACAGTTGTAGCTAGAAAGGTGCAATATTGTATATTCTGTGCAGCTGAGCTAGACTGTTTTGGCAAAGAGCTTGTCTGCCTACCAAGGGTGCAGTAGGTATTTACTATCTATATGATGACTTCCTACTGCAAGTGGGTCAGGCAAGTCAAATAACCAGCCAAAACTGCCTTTGGTCGAGTCTGGTGGAAGTCTAGCCTGTAAGTAAATATGTCCCTCTGCTCCGGAGAGCACATCCTCCACCATGTGATGTCTCAGCCGTTTCCTGGTACTGCCACTCTACAAATACTTCACTTGATCTCCCCCCGATTGTAACATCGGCAGTTTCACCACTGAGGCTGCTGTTGCTGCACTTTCTGGTGTCAATGGTCTGCTGTGAACTGAAAAAATACCTGCTGAAAAAAAAAGTCAAGCACTTGAATGATACCAGAGGCTCCTTCTTTCCCTGCCTTTGTTGCAGCACACCGGGCAATCATCCAGTTTGTCAGTTCTGCCTGTCCAGCTCCAAACCAAATGTTTCAGAATGCAGCCTGCACAAATAATCAGGTTTTAAACAAAAACTGCAGCAGAAGATCAGTTTGCTGCATGTGATCAGTGTAATGCTTGGCTTTCCCTCAACCTGAGCCTGGATGCCTTACATTCAAACACGTGGATTGTGTTCGTTCTGGCATTTGGAGCAGGGTAAAAGGTATTGTTTGTGTGTGGTGGGGTGGTAAATCCCAAACTCGGCAAGATCGCAGAGGTGCTGCCTTCCACAGTGGTTAAAAAATAACTCATTTCTGGTTCAAATGTTAAAGGAAGGGTATGAAGTAACTGGAATGGTAAGAAATAACCAGCAGCTCCTACCCAGTTCCTGCAGGCACCAGGGATGGAGCAGGCAAATCCCACTTAGGCACAGCCTCCCCATCAGCCTGTGCAACAGCCCCTGGGAGAGCTGCTGGGAGAGGACGCAGCAGTTATTGAAACGACCCTGCAAGTATTCAGGATGTATCTGTTTGCCAAAAACATAGTGGTGTGGCTTTGTTCATCGTAAACATTTAGGGTAAGGCTGCTCATATCGTGTCAGCTCACTAAACTGTCTGGCTCTGAAAGCAAGCAGAAATGTTTACAAGCTTTGCAGAGAGTAACAGCAGTCGCTAAGAAAATCAAAGTTATTTCAGCAGAGTACAGTTGAACCACAATAAGAGAGGTCCTGAGGAGTGAGGAGGTCCTACAGATACAAGTCAGCATGACCAAGAGGTGTCACCATGTTTCCTAACTCAGTCCTTTATGGGAAACCAAGCCAGCAAAACAAAAAGATGTTCACAGAGTCTGGTGGGCTCTGATGTCTTCTGAGGAACAGCTTCATGAACGTTATCATGAAAAGGTTTTGCTGTCTATCATTGAAAACAAGCACACCCCTGTAAAGAACAATATTATGTCAATATTATTCCTAAATGTATTTGAAAATTAATACTGTAACCATGTGTCACTTAAAAGTACTCTGTTTTGATCTTCACAAGGTTATCCCAGTTGCTTCGCCCCATAAAACTAACCACAAACACAATGGTGAATGAGTCAGAATACAAAGCTGACTCTAAAAGAAGGATAAATGCCTCTGGAGAGCACAGCAACCAGGAGGCACGAAGCAAAGCTAAGGGTGCAGCAGTGTGTGGTAACAGCTGAATGAACAGGGAATGGGCTAGAGAGAGTGCTTTTCTGTAAATATTCTCATTTATTTCAAGCTCCTCCGCCTCCCACCAAGGCAGCTGATTCCTGCAGGATCTGGAACACCTGAGCTGACGGACCAAAGTCTGAGCTGGAAAGATGTGAGCTACAGGACGCAAGCTCTGAGCAGGAAGGTGGCCCACAGGCTCTGGCACTTCTGCTCATGGGCTTTGAGAAGAGTTTCCAAGGGGCTCACACAAAAAGTCCTTTCAAAAGTGCTCCATAAAATACACCTGAAGAAAGACTGTTAGGAGGAGACTCGCTTTAGCTCTGTTCCCTTCTGTTTAGCTCAGGTGTTGTTTTTTCACCCACAGAACCACATGTACAGACTCAGTGCACCATACAATGCCTCACTAAAGTCATCGAGTGGTGGTTATAACTTCATCCAAGATCAACAAGGTCTTTTTCCACAAGCAATCCTTTGTGTTTGGGAAGTCTCTGCCCTGAATTTTACTGTCTCCCAAGCAACTAACAGGTGCTCTGCAGTCAAATATGAGCTATTTAAGGGCAACCTGCATAACAACTTCCCAGGCTGCCAAGCAATCTTAACTGGTAGTTAGGTACTCCAATGGGCAAGTTTTATTCAGACAAACAGAAACACTCCCAATAGGAAAAGAATATGGGGGGAGGGAAAGAAGGAAAATTATATCTTTCTTGGTTTCTATTTAGTTTTCTCTTTCATATGGTGGCATAATTACTCTCAAAGAAGAAAACAAGGCTCCCAAAACCAGACACCGTGGTGATCTGACATTATACAGTGGTGGTTCTTAAAACTTTCCAGTTTTGTTTTGGTCAACGACATGATGTGGTGACTGTATCAGTGATATTTTCTCCACTTTCACAGGGCACAGATAGCCATATACTGCTAATACTGGAAGCATGATATTTCAGGCAATTTTATTTTTATTTTTTTCCCTAGAGAAAGCACTTTGGGGTAGGGGAAAAAAGTGAAAAAGCTCTCTCAGCCAGATGCCAGATGTGTCATTTTGCAATGTAACGCCACACCAGAATTTCATAAGCCAGGCGACTGCCCATTTGTGTACCATTCCCATATCGTATTTTCAAAGTTTCAAAGGATTGGTGCATTGTATGGCATAAAATGTGATGTTCCTCACACAGAAGTCCCTGCTGAGAGCATTGTGTTACACTGCCTTATGCCCCCCGAAGGGCAGAACCATACCCCGGGTTTCTTTGGTCTAATATCACTCAGGAAAGGCTTCTGGATCCTTAGAAATTCATGTGAACCAAAAGAGGCTGCTGCTGTGCTCCACCACTGAAGGTCTTCAAAAAGACTCGGAGGATGTGAGAAAGGTGTCAGTGCCTTGAAGTTCATTCAGATGAGGAAACAGAGAGGAGAATAACAAAGAAAGACCAAAAAATGCCTCAAAGTCTGGTGTATGCCTCCAGTAACTTGTTGAATTCCAAGGTGCAATGCAGTGCTTTCACTTGGGCTATACAGGAGTGAGCAATAGGCTCCCATCACAACCCCATCACAGCCCCTCCACTGGCTGAGGCAGAGGGCACAGGGTGACACGTGCTCTACAAGCTGGCTCAAAGGTGCATGGGAAGGCCTATGCTAGTAGCATTGCTGAGAAGAAGTCTTGTGGTTGACAAACATGCACGAGAACTCGTGATCTCCTGGATGCACCCAGAAATACCCACTTGCTGAGATGCTAGACAATTACTCAAGAGTGACATACATCCCTGTGTAAGGGCTACGTTTCCAGGCAATGATGGGATTGTACTATTCAGGAGCCAGTGGCATTACTGTAAGTGCCATCGTTTCTGCTACTGTAATGTTTCAGTCTGCATAAAAACAAAACTCTTACCTCTTCCCTGTCCTCTTCTTCCCCTGTGCCAATACACAAGTACTGGCACTGCAGCTCTTTTAGATTTAATCATAACTATGGATATTTATGGGGCATGCGAGTACATGGGCAGGAGAGACAAAGAAGAAAGATGCTCACAGGCACTGCTGGCTGTGAAACAAGAAAAGCTGTGTCACAGGGAGCATGTCAAATCCATAAATAGCACCTATGGTGTTATAGTAACAAAAAAGAAGAGTATTTTGCTGTGTAGTCTTAACACATGTTTTACCAGGCCCAGTAACACACACACATAGGAACGGCCATACCAGTGAGAGCCAGCAGAGCTCCAGGAACCATATTCCATAATAAAATCCATGAAGCAGCAGGTAGGCCACAGCTTCACGAGCAATGGACAGCACCTTCCCATGGACAATGGCACATTTACTGGGCTATATCGATCTCGGCATGTCAACTGCCTCTACTTGCATCAAAAAAAGGCCTCTCTGGTGCCCAACTGACTAATGGTGGGGCTTAGATAGGCTCAGGAGACAGCAGCTTACATCATTTAAGCCTGGCCAGGCCTGCTAGACAGACTGGAGGTCAGCAGGTGCAGAGACTTGCTCTTTGAAGGCTCTTACTCAGTATCAGTTGTGCAACAGGTTATCAGCGTGGGCTGCTTCCGTATACGGTCATGACCCAGAAGAGTGGAAAAACTTGTTTTGTAGTAGTGGAGGGATTTTCCTGAACTAGGTTCAATAATATTTATTTAACTAAAGCCTGCAGTTGCTGGAGCTGCTCTGGATTGACATTAGCATAGCTGAGATCTTTAATCTTCTTTCCTGTGCCACGATGCAGAAAATCAGTGTCCATTCATTTTTGTATTCATTCAATGTTCACGCACAACTCAGAACTGGTTTTCTGGATCCCTTGATCCTTCAGACAGAGGAATCTGACAATTTCTCAAACCACAGGAAACTTAAAAATAGCACTTGTTCCAGCACAGCTACACACTGTTGGCCTTGAAATCCGGGTTAGAAAATACTTCCAGGCTCTAAAAGAGAGAGGCCTGAAGCGAAGCGTCCCTATTACTGCATTCCTTTATTTAAACCATTAACCCTGTAAATAGAAGAGCTGCTGAAGCTAGATCTGCCATTGACTTTGTTCTTTGAGACTAATTCCTACATGGATTCCCCAGCCTCTAGTAAATGTTTCACCTCCAGTGCAATCCTCGCCTGGGGAGAGCGGGAGGTGCAGCAGTGGGAGACACTGCTGGGGCTTCTGCACCATATTTGACTTTTTATTTTTACTAAACGTACAGGATTTTATGTTCAGGACCCCTACTCTTCTAATCTGAAGAACAGGTTGAAAAGTTACTGGAGGAGAAACTCAGACATTTCTTTAGCAAACCATGGCAAATATTCTCAGTTTTATCTCCTGAGGGAAGCTGGTGCTAGAAACAGTTTTGCAGAAATCCACTGGAGCACTTTTTAGGATTACTTTCAGGAAAGCAGAATACAGATCTCACTTGGCAAAAATTGACAGTCTCTACTGAATGCAGCAATTCTGTATTTATTTAGCCTGCTGCCTCATACTTCAGGGGAGCTAACAGTGCTGTTTCCCCTGGAGGAGAAGACCCTCATGGACTCACCTAAAGTCAATTAACAGCTGCAGATTTCTACTGATATAGATGATACCATGGAGTGCTCCTCCCGGCTAAATATGCCCACCAAAGTGTTTTATTAGCCCAAACAGCTGCCTCCTTTCTCCCTACCTGAGCACACTTGCATTTAAGGATCTTCCCAGCCAGCAAAATTAGAGACATGACATGTCCCAGCAACTAGGGTTTGGTACAGTCTAATAAAACAATGAAAGAAGAGCAATGGATGTGTCACCTTAATGCAGTTTAGGGACCTACTTCATATGCATTTGCCTGTTTTAAGCATCCTCTCAATATTAAACATTTCTTCTCTCGCCCCCTTTTTACACTTCAGCTGCAATATTTCAGCAAGTAAGGGGATAACTTTCACTGCAAAGATGCTAAACAATATTTTCAATTACAGTCTGCTTGTGAAGAGCCTACAGCATAAGAACCAAACACTTCTTCATAATTCTTTTTAAGCACAGACTACTAAAAAAGGCCTGTGAGTGCCCAGTCAGAATCTGCACGGAGTGAAGAGGTTATGATTTGCAAATGATGCTTCTTTTCCCATGTAGGTGGATCAGCATTCATTTGGGAGTATAGCTGCTATCTTTTGGGAATGTTTCCAGTTAACTCCATTCTAACCACACTTGCTTTGCTTGGTTCTGCTTCAGGAACTGAAATTAGCTTGGCTCCAGCACTAAATAACTGAGCAGGAAACAGCAGAAGGTTTCTCATATACAGGCTGGCCAGGGGTGGAGCGATATATTGCACTAAAAATACAGCAAAGATTGGTTTGGGGACATTCAGATTGGTTCCATTTTCATTAGGAGATACACAAGCTCCCAATGCTGGTGATTAAGTTATCTTCACTGAAAACACATTCACCTAATCAAACATCACCATGCTTCAAAAAGGGAAGTACTGAGACATAAATGCTTAATGCCTCAAAATGAGGATCGGGTAAAAAAATGCATTCTGCACTTTGTCAGTTTGTCTCTTGTGCCCTTTAGCAGCTCGGGAACCTCCCTCTGCCCCATCCCACACACAGGCAATGGGGTTAGAGGAAACTTTCAGCTGCACATCAGAAACTTCTGTAATAATGCTAATCTGATAGGAAGTTTAACCATGGGTGGGGGTGGTGTTTATTTTGAAACTGAGGGAAAAATAGGAATAGCTTCAACCACTCAGATGAAAAGTGGCAAGCAAAATACATTGCTGCAAATGCAATATAGAATTTGAGGACATTTTGGCAAGGGAGTAATTGCAAACCAAGTCCCAAGTCATCAGCGGGAATTAAGTACCAAAATATTCTTACAATCAGAACTTTTAATCCTTCAAGCTACTGTCCAATCTTTTAATGAACTTGTTATAAAGACAGAATAAAAGAGAGTTTGTTTGTGCTCTTGGCTACCACTGACACGCACTAAGGCAGCATCAGTGCAATCAGGGAATCAAGGCAAAACGTGCAGAAATGAAATCCAGTTCCAGACTTGGGTAGCAAACTCTAGGTTTGACCCTGTGTTATTCTTTGAACAATAAATATTTTACTGTCTTCTCTCTGGAAGAACGAATCCTACTCCAGTTCTTAACTGGACTGCAAAAATAAAACCTAGACAGCTCATTTATTGATACTGCGAAATATCCAAACAAGTCATTTTATTGCTATTAAGCAAAATATAACAGCTGGAAAAATAAACCCCAAGCTGTCATTGAAAGTTCAGCTATAGAGAAAGAAAGTGAAATGGGTGAAACAAAGAGAAAAAGCACTTCTCAAAGAACGCTGAGAATGGGGTGAGCTCCAGTTGCTCTGATTGCTGGCAGATCCATGTGGCTGTTTGGTTTGATGGATGAAGAGATAGGAAGTCAGGTGGGAAAGTGCCCCCATGAAAGTAAATCTGCATTGTATCTAATCCACTAGGGAGGGAAACTGTGGGAAAAAAACCATTTTTGGCAAAGTATGAGGCACGCAAGCCTGTTACATTATTCTTGCTGAACTTCAGAGGAAAACAGGAGCATAGATGTTAACACAGGGGTCTCCCCAGCCTGGAAAATAAAGGCAGCAAAGAAAAGAGTGCCTATCCAAGAAAGTTTCTCCTATCATTATAAGTCTTTCCAGTTCTATTTAAAGAAAGCAAAAGAGCCAACAGAAGAAGCTGTGTTGTGCAGCTCTGCATAAACCCCCGCAGATAAGGGTGGTACC
Source organism: Aegotheles bennettii (assembly GCA_013398125.1). Classification (NCBI taxonomy): domain Eukaryota; kingdom Metazoa; phylum Chordata; class Aves; order Caprimulgiformes; family Aegothelidae; genus Aegotheles; species Aegotheles bennettii. Next base: position 487,937 of record VZRW01005856.1, on the reverse strand, counting down.
AGGTGTCAGCTAGCCCTGCAAAGTCACCGAAATGTCAAGGATTGTTTTTCCTCTACTCCCTTTCTCTTTCCTCCGACTGGGAACTGCCAATGTTTATTTAAAAGATATCCCTTGTATTTGGCAAGAATGCCAGCGGGGCAGACGTTAATGGATTATTATTTGGAGCTGGCAGCCTGCCAAGGTGATAAGGATAGCCTGCCTACCCAAAGGCCCAGAGCCGTCCCATTAGCAGTGGGAGGCAGAAATGAAACCGTCCCGCCAGATGCTTTGCTATACTGAGTACAGCAGAGACTTTAAAAGCGAGCTGCCTCCAACTTCTATTTGATCTGACCTATAAAAATAATTAAATAAGTGAAGAGGCAGACACGGGCAATAACGGGGGACTAATTCATCTGTAAGACCCAGGTCTGATTCTTTTTAGCAGAGGCACGGAGAATTTGTTCAAAGCACCATGAAGTCGCTGCGTGTGTTTCTGTTCACTTCTCTGCCCTTGAACTAGATCCCAACCTGGAAGCTCTGAACTCAACTGCTAAAAGCGGCACCAGTGAGAGACCTCATTGTCCTGCTGCAGCTCCAACAGTCAAATGACAACAGAAACACACCTCATTTTTAGCTCTGCCCCAAGCAGGAGGAGAATGTCTCTGCGTGGCTATCCCCACGGTTAATGCCAGTCCCCCCTGAGAAGGCAAGCCTGAAGGAATGTGGCATTTTGTCTGAGATATATTTAGATTAACCTTGTTTACTATTAATCTTCTCCTCTGCAGAGCCCTTTCTTTCCCAACAGACAAAAACCAACTTGTATCGCTCCACCCTTGTTATCATACGTTCTTTGGAAGATGACCTTTTCTGTGGCCCATCAAACAGCAAGCACTATAATTACAGTTCTTATAACACAATTCAGTAAAAGCAGGAGCTGGGACACAGTAGCATTTACTGCTGTGATTGAAAACCTTAAAGGTTATGTGGAATTTACCAAGTAGTAATTTTATCTGTTTGGAGCTGGCAAGAAAAGGAAACTTTGTGCTCATTTGAGAAGTTGGTCTGCCACTAATGAAGTCCAAGTAAATAGAGCTGCTTTCCTACTTCTCCTGAATGCATGTGATGAAGCATTACCCCAGACAGGTGTTCCCTCCAAAAAGAAAACATGCTGAAAGATTTAGGTAGTTTTTTTCTCTGGATTTCTTTTTTCTCACCTTAAACATGCCTAAGACAAACCCACAGGCTCACACAGTTACCTCAGGGAGAACACACAGCACACCTTCACTGGTGACCTCTCTTGGCTCTAATGTCAACACCAGTAAAACCAGGTTCAGGACATGGTGACTTCCTCACGTAGAGCAGTCATTCCATACGAAGAGTGATGGCCAATACTTCCAAAGGCAACTCAGTGCCAAAATAAAAATACATTTCTTTTCTTTACTTATTTCAGACTTCCACTGTGCCTTTGTGCAAATGCTCCTGAGGTTTTCCAGCAGGATTGTTCTCTGAAACAGAACTCTGCCAGCAGCACAAAATTCAAACATCGGGAGCTGTAGAGCCATCCTCAGTATCTAGGAAAGCATTGAGTCCACACGTCAAGAGAGAACTAATCTAACAGCAAACCTGGCATCTGGAAGCTGCTCCGACTTTCCTGCCTGAGAGTCCTGCAGACACCTGAGTGCTTGCCCTGTAGCTAGGGCAGCACAGCTGATTCGGAATGGTTCTGCCCTCTCCCTATTGTCTGAAAGAAGAATAAGGAAGGAAACAAAACCCCTTTTTCATCTGATATTCCTGTCCAGTTTCCTGATGGGAAGGTATGTGAAGTTACAAAGAAACGTCTTTTTGATGGATGTATCAAGAATTAAATGAGACTGCAGGTATTCTACTTTCTGAAGGTGATTTACATTCTTGGATTAATACCTAATCTGGAATACACAATTTAACCAACTCTAGATTTGTTTTACTCCATAGTCCTCAAGGAGAATCGTCACAACAGGAAGGTATTAATTGCTGAAACTCTACTGGCTTGTCAACAGTGAAACTTATTGAATTCTTGGATGTAGTTTCATATTAACATCCATTCTTGTGGTGATTATTCAATGTGGAAGTTGTTTGGTATCTAAGTGACCTGGTGTCATAGCCATGAATTACTTGAGCTTAAGAAAAGTAAGTCACCCATGCGTGTAGTGCATGAGGTCTCCAGGCTGTGATGGAACAGGCAGAACAGTTCACAGAGAAAAACAGCACTGCTGCAAAGAAGGATAAACAACTCGGGCCTGTAAACAACATTTATTATTGTTTCTTTATCATTCACTAGGAAACAAAGATTGTGTTTCTCAGCAGCAGTTTTACCATCACAAATAGCAATCTGATTCCATGGTATCACAGCTTATTCCTAGCACTAGGAGTGGGTGCACCAAGGAAGGACAGATGGAGGCTGTGCCACAATCAACATTCAGTAAGGGTGCCTGTCCTCACCCACTCATCTGCCTTCTCATTCCTCTCCGACTGCACTGGGACTGCTCTGACCCCACCCCGTAAGCTGTTTCTTCCATGCTGTCTCCTTAGTTGTTTTTCAAGAGCTTTCTTGCTGCCCACATGTGTCTCCTCCTCCTCTTGGATGTTGTGTTTGCTACAGAGGCAACAGATTGCTGTGATGTTGTCCTTTTGATCTAATGAGATCAAACTCCTACAACAATGATGTGCATGTGTTTCTTTCCACATTATTTAGCAATGGGGCTTGGAGGCACCCACCCCTCCCAGGATCCTGCTTTTTTTGTGGGTTTTACCTTTACTGCCACTTATCTCTCAGCTTAAGAAGCTTTTCTCTCCTCTAGCCCTAAATCTGCTCTCACCATGCAGCCATCAGAGTGTCCACACTTTGCTTGCCCTCCCTGGGGACTGCTGCTACTATTCTCCAAGGTAAAACCTTTTATACACAGCAAGTGCAGGAACAATCCTGATCTCACCATGCATAACCTGATGCACGATGCTTACCAAGTTCTTAGTCACTGCATATTTGTCCATGGCTTGAGCATAACACAGGGTTTTCTGAAGTCAGGCACAAAAGCCTCTCTGGCTTCAGCTGAGGCAGAATGGGCCCCAGGGTCACTGCTAAAACACCATACAGCACTTGTCCATTTTCTCTGCTACCCCAGCTCTGACAACAGCTCATCAACAGGATGAGCTCTTTGTGGTTGAGCTTTAAAAGGATATCAGCTTTCTTTCTCATTTTCACTCACGATCATTTCTGAATCATGGACTGAAGGATGGATTTTAAAACTGGCAATGAACATTCCTTGTACCGATACTGTTCTAAGATCTCAAAACCCTATATGCTCACACAAATAAACCCAGCCTCTCAAATCACCTGGGGAAGATAAGAAATAGTTGTACTTGTCTTGCTACAGGTAGTGATGCAGTGACAGATCTGCCAAAAGGCAAACCTGGGCGTTGGTGGTAAGAGAACCCAGCTCTAAAACTTGCTCTCCCAAACATGCCCTAAATCACTCGGAGCACCAGCTAACAAATCATCTGAGCCCTTGTGCCATGGTTAATCTCAGCAAAGAAAGCAGCATTGCTTAGCACAAAAGTTAAGGACCCAAGGAAGTCTAAAAGTGCATTTTCTTAGTAATTCGAGTTGTACCTATCAAAGGGAACTTAGGACAATGGACAGGATCATTTCCTTGCCTCTCATTCCCTTCAACACACCACAGCAGTATCGGTTACTTTTTAGAAAAGTCTCCTTTACACATCTCACCTTCTTTCTCAGGACTTTACTGGATTGCATGTATTTCTCTGTAAATTCCACCTGCCTTGCAAAGTCTCCTGTCTGTCCCACAACAGCACTGGTGGGCTCTTTCTACCACTGGTACTGACTCAGCCTGGGACCACGTATGATTTGCTACAGGTCCCAGGGCTGCAGTTTGAACCCCATAAAACAGCTACTTTGCTTCTGGAGGCTTGAAAGACTATGTATGCCAAGTGCTAGCCCAGCTCCTCCCATGCAGACACCTGATGAGAGGGTCACCAACTAATAAGTCAGAAAAGCAGGTCTGATATGGTGTGGAAGATGTGCTGCACACACAAAGGCTGGCTCCTCAGATGCCTCTCCCCAGAGCTCCACTAGTGAGGCCACAATTAATGTATGTGACACACCAATGTACACACTGGGGAACCTCATGGAAGTGAAGTCCTGTAAACTCCTGTGCAGAGCCACTTTGAAACATCTGGCAAGCTCTAGGCACAGCAAGGGCAAAAGGGTGTATGTTCATACATAACTTGTTTGAACTTACTCTGTTCAGCACATGCTGCAGAGTCCTCTGTACATTCAGGGACCAACCATCAGCAGGCCCCCTGTGTGCTGCTGCTGGGGATGGGGGAGAAAGTCTTCCAGATTGGGGATCCTGGCTTTAAGAGAGCACCACACATGAGATTCTTATCCAGGAATAAAGTGTCTTTCCATCACTGCTAAGCGGACTGAATCTCTCTGAGAGGATACTGATGCACTACAGAGGACAAGCCTCACACATGTGCATACCTGTACTCTTCCCAAACTTCAGAGTGCCCGTGTTTTTTCTGGTGTTAAAAGTGTCTTTTTGGTCCCAGCAAGGCAGGGCTGTGAGCATCCATTCTGAACATACTCTCTGAGAGGCCAACCATGTACTCAAACTGCTCCCAAGCACTTCATTAAAGTGGAAAGAACAAAGAGCAATGCTCCTGGAGCTCAGTTAGGTCAAATAGGAGGTTTCATTGGCCTGTTTGCCTCATTCTGCCGTCATCCTGAAGGCAAAAATAGGGGGTGGGAAGGCACCAGGAGAGAAGAGCATCATAAATCATCCGCTGTATTAGCAGGAGGCTGGATCGGCGAGCCTTGCTCATTTAGCTACCTTAAACCTCATCCAACCTGCTTATCCCCCAGCTGCAGGAATAACAGACCACTTGAAAGGTAATATTTTTGTTATTAGTGAAGAAAGGAAAAAATGTGATCTTTGCTGTAGCATGGGAATAATTTTTCCAGAGCTACATAGAATGAGCCCGAGTGAATATTGCTATTTTTGGCAATAGCCCTCCTGCTTAGCTCACATCAATAATTTTAATGCTTTATTTGTGGTTTGGGCTGTAAGCAATGGTGAAAGCCTGCAGAGAAAAAAAAAAAGTGGCAAAATTTGCTAAATAATTTTAGGTTCATGACATTCATAAAAACACACAAATGTTTTCAGAATTCTTAGAGTCCATACATGCTCATAAAGCTGAGCTATGAAAGCATTTTATTTTACATATTCAAACATCACTGAATTACTCTTTATGAGGTTTTAATTGGACCTTTAAGGTTTCAGTGGTTACAATGACAGACTGTCAAACACATTCTTAGATTCCCGTGTCTTGCAATGTCATTAATACAGAGAATCTCATGTTTTGTCCCAGTAGCGTTTTTCTCAGTATTTTTCACTTTTTATATCACAGCAGCACCCCTCGCTCAGAGGTCAGGGCTCTGGTGTTTCAGAGATAACACAGAACTACACCAGACTTTCAAGGTCTCAAAGCACTTTTCATTTTATGTGGAGGTATTTCACTAGAACGATTCCAGCTTATGTTGTCTCACCCTCCTTGCACTCCTATAGTGATTTTGACCCCTATGTAGGTGGCCTGCTCTTCAGAGCTGCAGAGATCCCAGTGCTCCCTCTCACATCACTTCTCCTCCTACGTGCCATTGCTTTTTTTTTCTCTTCCCAAATCTCCTTCAGGAAAAAAAGCCACTGGATTATATTTGAAATAAGATGTACCATAGGAGGAGACTTGTCCAGCCAAAAAATATGTCGTCTCCCAAAGCTCACTGCAGACTGATCACAGGGTTTAAACCACTAATTATTTCAGAAGAAAAAGCTTGATTCTTAACTGGAGTAAATCAGCAAAGTTCAAAGAACCTACACTGATCAACTGAGCAAAAGCATTTCATCACAGAAAACCAGGTAAAAACTGCAGGCAGATCTGAATACCTGGGACTGGACAGAAAAGAGCTCTCTTGCTCTGAAAAGTCTTTTCTTCCTCTTTTCAAAGAACTTATCAAAAGTATCTTTAATTTGTCAAAAGTCCACAAAAATGATGTAGTTGACCATTGCTACAAAAAACACATTAAAGCGTGAACTTGCTCATAACAGTCCCAAGCAACCCAAATATTCACAACCTTGTAAGTACAAGAGGAATCCTACCCTAGTTAGTCATACTACTCAGGTTACTGTAGTTAGGCATGCACTTAATTACTCAGTTGGATCAGGCAAGGAAAAGTATTAGCTGGGGCAAAAATCAAGAAATGATGATACTATTAGCATCCACAGAATAAAATAAAGATCTTATCATATTTTTAACAGGTAAACAACTACACAGAAGTATCAAATCAGGCTCAGCAGATCCAGTTTAGGACTGTTGCTAAGTGAGTAAATTAGGCTAGAAGAGGAATAATGATTCTTTCTACTGCACAGCAACTCTGTTTTTTTCCTAAAAATTCCATGTGTAAGTTCTGTGAATTCTGCAGCCAATGTCAAATTCAAAATGATCACATTTACAGAAGGAAGAGTAGAAGTGCAAGAAGTGAAATTCTGGTGCTTTCCTCCAAGTACACATCACCCATGCCAGGCTGAGACTTGGGCATACAGGGTTAAGTAACCAGTAAATTGTACTTTATTTGTTAATTGGAAGCTAACAGGGTAGCGAGGCCATCTGCATCATGTTTGCAACCCCATGCACTGGGCGCAACTAGAAGTTGTGGATTTGATCATTAGTTCACTGGTTTAAACACAAATGCCTTGGCTGAAATACAGTCATACTGGGTTTAATAGCAGCAATCGCAGAGTGCATTATTTTAGTTCATGTTAGTACCATGAAGTCTTGGGGAAAAACTGCTTGGCAGACTTTTACATCTTTTAAATTCAGTGGAGCAAACAACCGACATGCAGGCTCCTTGTCTCTTTATCAAAGTATACCCAGAAAGTACACCTGGGACGTCTTCCCAACTGGGCAGTACCACGTTTTTGGGGTTATAGCCCAAATAAGCCCCTTCTACTTGTACTCCTCCCCTGTTTGACAAACCTCAGAAAGCAGCAAGCCAGACAGTAAGAACGAGAATGACCTATAAATCAGCAGCACCTCGAGGCCAAGAGACCAGTTCCAGTCAGTGATCCAGAAACACAATGTTCTCTCTTCAAAATGAAACCCAATCCTAAAATGTAGAGATTAAGACCATTCCTGGAAGCTTGAAATGCAGGTTCAAGTCCCTCTGGAGAAAAGAGACTAGGACCAGCTTTCCTACGGCCTGAATTAGAATTCTCTTTATTAGACTCTCTAATTTTTAATTCCATGCATGGCCACCTTGATCAGTTGAGTGTGCCTCCTCAAACATTCATAACCAATAACTTTGCAATTGCAGCAGGATCTTTGCTTAGAAGACACGAGTTTTCACAACATCCCTCTCCAAGATGATGTCTTTCTTTCACCATATTGCAACACGTCCAAATTGCGTAGACCGTCCTCCGCCCAAGAACACCCCTCCCTTCTCACGCATCTCTTTAAAACCAAAATAGACATTTTAAAGTCTTGTAGCTTTGCTGCATAACCTTCCAGCTCAAGCCACTGCCTGAGGCAGTTACTGTGAATCATTACATGGAAAATTATTACCCAGCACAAGGCAGCAAAAGGACATTAGATAGAATATCAGCATCTCTACACCTAGAGCCTGACACACCAGAGAGCTGCTCCGTAGATTGATGAGAACAAGGGGATTTACAATAGCATAAAGCTGGAATAACAGTGGCTGAAAGAAACTAAATAGGAATCAGCCTCAAACTGATTAGGGGCCATAAGGGAACATGTGGCCTCAATCATGACAGCGCTGGCTTCTGAGAACAAAAGCGACTTCTCCCTTTCATAGGGACACTTCTTGAATTACATACTCCTTTGAGACAGGAGGCATGCTAGGCCATGATACACAGATAACCACTAGCCTAGGCAAAAGACTTCCTCCTGCTCTACAGCACTTTAATTATCTTAAGCAGGATTTTACAAATAAAAAGCACTGCTTCCCAGCCCCTCATCTCAGTATATCCCACCCATCACAATATATTCCAGGGATCACGAACGACACGCTAAATATGCCCTCTGACTTCAGTTCAAATAGCATATGGCCAAGGGTTTCCGAGTTATTATTTGATAATACTGAAAGGTATTACAGTGTGTGGTCCATCAAAGGCAGCTGAACAGTTCATTCATCCCACAGCGAAGGAAGGTCCTCCCATGCTGGTATATTCCAGCCTGCCAGTAATTTGAAAAGGATGATTTTTAGAGCTGGTTACAATTTAAAGCTTCCAACTTTGAGCACTTTTTGGACTATAACGCCAATGTTCATTAGGGAGGGAAATATGAGAAAAATTCCATTAAATTCTAGAAAGTTTTAGATGGCTGTATTTGTTTTACTTCACACTTGGAGGGCTTCAGCATCCTTGTACAAGTGGTATTACACAGAGTAAATGCAGCACAATGAACTCTGGTTAGGAAGGGGAGCACAATTTTATAGAGTCAAAATTATCGTGATGTCTCTTTACACCTCAGAAATTTACATTTTAGCCTAACGTACAAAAACATTATGTAAATGTGCTTTCTCTCTCCCATCCTTAATAACTTTCAAACCAACTAGCAGATTTCAAAGACATTTAACAGAGCAGAAGTTATTCCTAAGATATTAAAGTTCTACGAACTGTGTGAAAACAGGTATGTGGGTAGACAAGAAAAAGGTGATTAGTGCTTCCAGCAAGGGAAAGGTTGCAAAATGGGCTTGCACTTAATGAGACATTGCCAATGATTTTCCACACTGGAAATGAGAAGTATGATGCTTTTCCCAGTGGTGAGATATTTAATTACAGTTTTGACCTTATATTCACTATAAAAAATCCAACACAGAAAACCAGAGTCGATGTATTTTACTACTCCTTGTTTGGACTAAACTCCTTGTTTGGAAAACAAGGTAATGAGACAACTTTCTCATTAAAATAGTTAAAATGTGATGGTTGACCTGCATGTGAAAGCAAGTGTGCAGACAAAGAGAAGATAATAGCAGCATTTTAATTAAAAAAAAAAAAAAAGAGCACCTGCTAAGTTTGATCAGATTTCCTCCTCTCACCCCAACCTGCAAATATAAACAGATGGGGTGCCTCAGGTGAAAAATATCTGGCAGCATGGGAAGATCTCTTCCCACTGGTAATGAGTAGATGGTTTATTTTATCTTAGTAACATAAATATGATTTTTAGCCAAAATGTCAGTTATATTTCATGGGGTTTTTTTCCTTCCATTTCTGAACAGATCACACTGGGTTCAAGGTGAAATCATTTGGCATGTTGCTAGGATTGATCTGTAGAAAATTATGGATTAAAAAACCCCACCCAAACCAATAGCAAATGACCAAATGCTGCTGCTGTCACACATTTCATTTAGGTCATTGCTGCAGCCTCAGACTTATCTTTTGTACTGGGCAAAGACCTCCTGATGCAATTAATTCCTCTGAAAGAATTGTAAAGACAAGTAATGTTCATGAGGTTGAGTGCAGCGTTTCACCTTGCCGCTGTGCCAGAGTCCAGGAAGGCTGCACAAAGCAGTCATTCAGAGAACAGGAGGGCTCTCATTGACAGAAACACTTTCTAAAACATTCTTAACTGGAATTTTGGTGGAAGGTGTTACACAGCTCCAAATATTTGTTTCTTTGTTTCCATGGGAGCAACAGCACACTGGTTTAATAATAAAACAACATCGATCCTCTGAGTTTGAGAGAGTGCTTAATTTTGTTTTGAGTTAAAGATTGATTTTTCCACGGGTTTCCCCTTTCCCCAACAACCAACAGGTTGCAAAGTTTAATGCCCTTTCAGTACTTTGGGGGGGATCCAAAATATTAAAGACACATCTTCCAAAACTTGTATTACCCTGCTGTATATCACAAGTCAAGCACTGCATTAAAAGCATTGTGAGAAGTCTTTATTTTGTATATTCAGGTTATTTCATACCAGATCTTCAACATACACAAATGTCCAACCATCCTCTCTCTGTATTATGGAGACTTGACGTAACATCATTGGAGAGAATGGAATCCAGAAGTTAGGGCATAAAATGTTGTCAGCCCTTGAACTTCTAATCCAGGTTGCACAAAGAAGGGAGGAAGTTAAAAGGTGGTTATTCACACAGCTTTATTTCAAAATTTATTCTACCTAACTCAGACCTCCTCTCCGATCCATAGGAAGAGGAAAACTCTTCCAGAGGGTGATTCAGAGTAGAAGTGTACTGAAAAGCTTCTGCAAAAGGCAGCTCAGAGTTATCAACACAGAGCATCCAGAGACAGTGCCCTCTTATGTGAGGCACCTAAATTAATGTTTAAAGTTGGGCTGCATTTACATTCCCCAGGGATTGTGTGTCATTTTGCTCAAGTCACTGTACCTGAAAGGGGTAGGTTTATTATGTAAAAAACTGCAATTGTGATCCTCATTTCATCAGTGGTTTTGCGACTGAAGGAATCTTTTCCTAATGTGACAGCAAGGTGTGCTCATACCTTATTCCCAAGCTCAATGTACATATTTGAATATGTATAATTCTTATTAAAATATATGATGCCTGTGGGCCATCAGCTGGAAGTGGAGGTTCCCAAAACAGGCTCATGCCTCTCAGCAGGATGTGGATGTTTATGTACATTCTATGCCTTTCCTTCTCCTAGGCATTAGTACCACTAGAATTATTTTTAAAAAGATGGAAATTGTGGCCTAGGTAGCTGCTCTGCTAGAAGTCAATCTTGCATGATGGGCTATGGAAGGGTATAAGAAGAATCTCAGCACTGGTAAATACTAACCATGCCACTGGAAAATAAATAGACTGACAAATTATTGTTGATGTAATCCCTGTGAGAGTGTCTAGACTAAGGGAGTCAAACCTACTGTCCGTAGGCTGAAGCTGGCTCCCTGGAGTCTTTCCACCAGCCTACAGTTTCTTGTGCAATATCCACTGCAATTCAGCCGACAGGCACCTGCTTGCTCGTCGTCCGAGAAGGCCAGAGAGTGTAGACAGAGAGACAAGGAATGAATTCTGCTCCCCCCAACAGCTGTCTTGTCCTTCACTTGTGTTCCTCCAGTCCAGAAGCAATGAAGGAATCCCCCAAACATCTACTACCTCTCCATCTCTGCACCAGGCACAGCATCTCCAGATCTAGAGAGCATCTGATTCTCTCAGCTCTGATTTGTGTTCATAGGTTTACTTTTCCAAAGCAGTGTCTCCCTTTTGTCTCCTGCCAAGGGAAAAGAGAGTCAAGATGCAAAGGAAAGATTTTTTTTTTCAAGCTGAGATGAAGAGAAGGGTACTGGAAGAAACCCAAGCAAGAGCCAGGAGTTATTAACGTGGAGAGAAAGGCCCAGAACAATCAGAAGCTGGAGGAAAAGTTGGGACAGAGATCCCTTGAGGAAGCAACCTCCAAGGATTGAAAAGTAAAGTAAGAGACACCAAAATGTTTCATCAAGGCATTTTCTTCTTTAGGCAAAAAAAAAAGTCTTTTTTTTTACTTGAAATGAGATCTGTAGCATTCAAGAATAAATAAATCTCTCAGCAGTGCGACAGGAGTGCAAAATGTGCCTCTTCACTCATCACCCACAGGCTTGAACTGAAATAGTAATTTGGCCCTTGCCAAGGTGTACAACCACTTAAATAACAGTGCTGTAAATCCAAAGGTCCCTACAGTCTCCACATAAGCAAGAGTTTGAAGGTCACTTAGCATGATGCAAGAGTCAGGCATGAAATATCTCTAACCAGACCTGGTACTTGTACCTTATCATCAATACTGGGGGAAAAACATCTCCTATGATCCACCTGGGCTTCTTCACATCTCTCTGGATGGGGCAAGATAATGAAAGCAGAAGATAACAAATTGCTTCAGTGCACAGTCAGGTAGACAACACGGTACAGCCACCCTGCTAAAACATAACAAAATCAGCTTCCCCAAGCAGGGTGGAAATCGTAACTTCCCTGAGATTTGTCAGATCAAATACTTGTGGGCAGTTTTGATATTTCCTGAACATTTAAATCTCTCATCAGGCAGGTGACTTCATTCTCTATGCCAAGTCAACAATCCAGTGCTTGCTCACAGTAAAGAGGTTCTTGTAGTTACATCCATGCCATCACATCATCAACATCAAAGAGTAAGAACACCCCCTTCCCAGTAAGGAAAACACCCCAGTGCCTGTGGTAATTCAAGGCCTGATCCAGCTCCCATGGACAACACGGACATCACCTGATGCACGAGCTGCTGGAGATGGTGATTCCCAACACAACCTGCTTTGTTCTCTGTGACTCCATGTGGCCTCTGTAGCCAGCGTACACCACCACCATGCCATGAACAGACTTGCTGTTTCCCAGGCAAGTGACTATTGCTGCCAGTTCAATTAAATTACAGATGCTTTGAGAGGCTTTAGCAAATTATCAAAATGAGTAAAGCAATCAAAACTATAAAACACAATAAATCATTAATTGGCCTTTGGCTCAGGAGGAAAGAGGCTCCACAGATACTCTGAGTCTTGGGAATTCAGTAAAAAATCCAATAAAGCCCATTTCCATGGGAAACTCACATCTCACTCTCATCCCATCTTTCCGATCAGTCTCTGTTTAAGCTCTTTCACTGGACTTTTGGCTGAAGCCCACCACCTATGTGTTGTTTTCCCAACAGAGAAGGAGCAGCTGCTTTCCCAAGGCCTGAGAAGACCCGTCTGACACGTTATACTCGTGGCAGAACAGGCAGCCTACAAAACAGGCAGGGAACCCTCCTGACTCTTGGTGACATTACAACCAATCTAAACAAACAGACCTAATCTTCTGGATTTCTTCCAGCCAAACAGTGCTTGTATTTTTTTAGTTGCTTCCACCATCTCTGTGTTACCGATGACCAAGATCAAAGAGAAAAACACGTAGAAGGAAAACAAAAAATAACATCAAAAAAGAAAACCCTCTGTCAAAAAAACATTCCCTTTGCCAGAGTATGAGTTAACAAGTCTGATTACTGGAAGGCAATCTAAAGTCCTGCTTAACTAGACAAAAAAACCCACACCAAAACCCAACAACAATATGTGAATTAACTCCTCCTGAAGCTTTACTGGGTGCTGTAACCTTTCTGCAGAAGGAACTCTCCCTTTGGTTAATGTGTCCCCATTATACAAACTACGTGCATCTCCACCAAGGAGTAACCATGCTCTGAGGCACAGACAGAAGACTCGTAGATGACAAATAGATGTCACTCAACAACGAAATTCAGACTTTTTGAGTAATTTGGAGATTTTGTTTCCTGTTTACCTATATCTCAAACAGCTCCAAAAACATCTCAAATTCTCCCAATTCCAAGCAGACATGGCAGGGGTCCAACTTTTTGCTTTGAGACCTCCAGACGAAAGGCAATAGTCAAGTGCCAAATACCACAGGTTTCTAGTTGTCTCCAATACCCTGAAAATATGTTATTTTTAGTATGTGCTCAGCAGAGAAAGGAAGTGTTGAACCTTGGACCAGTATCAAATCTGACTGAAAATTAGCAGCTATGAACATCCTCTTTGATTATTTATTCCACTTTCCCATATCCGAATGGCCCCAGAGGGGTAGTAACGATGACAATCACTAGGAAAACACCTGATGGTAGCAGGTTAGTACAGAGCAATCACCTGGCCCTCCCCATGGAAACATCCTAGAGTTTGTTTCCTCGTTTTTGATGAGCAGAGTCTCGTGGCAAGCAGGATGGCTTGTCAGAAAAGAGCCCCTTGTGCTTCACTGCAACTCCTCCACTCCTCTTGTAAAAGAGCATGAGACAAGAAGAAAATCCCAGACAATTCACTTCCAGATGCCTTTATTATTTTCTCCCGGGTGCTTATGGTGAGACAACAGCCTGCAGAGCACCCAATCAAGTTGCTTCTATTTACAAACAGCACACAAAGTGCATTACCACTTGTCAGTGCTCATGGAGGCTTCAAGGCCTTTCTCCTCAGTATCTGCTAGCTTCTTTCTAAATTAAGAAACATGATCTGCTGCAGTTTTAACAGCATTTTGATAACTTGGCATGGTGCTGGGCCAGCCTCATTTAAATCACTGGAGTGCCTGTGAGCACCAGGCAGCATAAATTGGGAATTCACACCACTTGCCCGCGGGGTGGACACAGCCTAAGAGAGGGACAGTCAAGCAGGACACAGCTCTAGCATCATATTTCTCATTTATTCAATGCTAAATCAAAATTCAGATGTCAACACCACTCCTGCAGCACTCGGGGTTTGCCCACGCTGTCAGATAGCAGCTAAGACAATGGCTGTGAGCTCTTCAGCACCGTGCCCAACAACCAGCACATCCCCTGCACCGCAGGACAGCCTCACAGCTGCTTCCTGACCATCGTGTCCAAACCTCTCACGCCTGCAGTACCACACCAGGGTCTCTCTCTGTCATGCCCCCTGCCTGTTAAAGGCAACAGGCAAGCTTGATCTGTGAGACATCAACCAGCTGCATCTGCACAGGGAGTCACCATGCAGGAGGGGATCGTGGTGCTGCACTGCAGCTAGCACAGGCGTGTTTGTTCCCAAGGGGCAGGGTATACAATGGCATCCTTTAAAAAAGTCATTTTCTTACCAGCAGTCAGTGCAGAGCTATTTGGAACCTTTTCCCTTGGCAAGCTATGAGGCTTGGCTGCCATCTCCTCTCATCTACTGAACCAGCCAGGCCTACCATCACCATCAACTGGCTCCTAACAGCAGAGGTTTGGGTTTTGATTCCGGTTTTGGCTGCCTTGCTGTAGCAGAGATGAAGAATTATCTCCAAGATGCATGGAATGGCCTCTCCTGAACCACAAAGCAGCATTCAGACACTGTTCCTCATCCCCCCAACTCCTGGTGTGACCCCAGAGCATACTACGAGGTCTCAGAAGGGCAGATGTGCCAGGGCAGGGCATCCCCTCCAGTCAAGGACAAGGCAGGCGACAGTCGCACAGGCACTGCACCGGAGGCGGCACGCGAAGAGCTGCAAGAGGCAAGGGGAAGCCTGCAGTGCTCTAACTAATAAGGTCAATACAAACGACATCAAGTCCTCTAGGTCAGAACGAATGACAACCAGGACATGCCACAGAAGGCTGCACGGAGAATTCACAGATGGACAGGCAATCTCAATTAAATTGTCCTCCCCTCCCATTCTCCTCTGAATTACTGCTCTAAAACCCCTTAATTATCTAAACTCAATTAGTCTTAGAAAATTTGAAGCTTCCTGCTCAGACTAATTTCTCTCTCTTCCCTCATTTGGAGTGCTCGATTTGCATTAAAGAACACTTAGTGCCTGCGGTAGGGAGAACTTTACAAAGGCAGGTCAGGACTTCGGGGTATTCACAATCTCCCCTCTATCCTTTCAGTGCCTGAAAAGATCATGCACTCAGTCTATGCACATATCTATCCCAGTGAAATTTCAGCATTTCTGACATGTCTTTTTCTTTTTATACCTTAAGCCAAACATTTTCATTGCTAGTAGCAACTATCATCCATTGCAGCTATTTTCACTCCTAAAGATTTCCGTAGGTACCTTCCAAAACTATCTGCAAAGCGTAATTTTCTATTATTGCCATTATTATTCCTGGGAACAAAAACCACGGTGTCAATTCCAACAAAAAAAGAACATTGGTGGCAAAGCAGATAGTAAGACAAGACAATAGAAGGAGGCAGTTAAAAGATTCCCTTTCACTTCAGTGATGTGACTTCTTCGTGCAGACTGAACCTGCACATTTTCATTCAAGGGGCAGCAATAAAATCACTGAATTTGGAGCCTACTACTGTTTTAGCCTCTGGAATGATGGAGACCAATGCCAAGCCTTCTCTCACTGTATTTCCTTCACTTTCTATTAGAACTTTGTAAGAAACCTCACTCACAAAGTTTTGTGTCCCTCCTGAAGTCTGAGTATCTCATCCTCCCTGCAAAATATGCGTGAATATAGAGCCTTTCCAGACAGGGGAGCCTGCAGGATAGGGGTCCCAACTAACAGAGCTGTTGGTAGACTCACACCTCCAGGATTGCCTAGAAATTGTTTGATCATTTGTGTAGGGAGCTGGACAAAGGGTAGTTTCTGTCCCACCAGACTAGGTTTAGAGAAAAAAAAGTAGTTTTTAGCTGCAAGCACATGTGCATGGACCTGTCAGCTTCATTATCTTAATTCAATCAGATTATTATATAGATCTGTGCAAAATATGTACTCCGAGTTGAAAATTAGCTGCTTTAGTTTAGCTTAATCCTATTCCAAAAAAGCTTAAGCCAACCTTGAAATGGCTAGCTTGCTCAACAGGTTGTACTAAATGAGTATCACATCTGTACTTAAAGCAGTTCCCCGATGCCTCATGCAGGCAAACTCTCACGGATAGGAAACTGAAGCACAGACAGATTAAATGTATTGCTCAAGATTAAATAAGAAATCTCTGGGCAAGCCAGAACTGAACCCAGTCTGAGTCCCGATTCAGCACATTAACCACAAAGCTGCCTCCATTAGTGTACTCACTGCCTGTGCCATGGTTGTTGTGTGGGATCAAATGCAAACTGATTCCCAGTGAGCTCTATCAGGGAACCAGACATCTCCTCTGACGAAGGTGCAGTAGCAGGATTGCACTTTTCCTGTTTAAAAGGAAACCTCTCCCTCCAGCCCTCCACAAACAGAATTGTTCTGGCTCAGAACTGGCTGCAAAACAAGAATTCCATTTTGCAACCATTTTTGAGGTTTTAGCATTCAGTTTTTATTCTTGCATTGGGATAATATTGAAATGGAAAATTAGACTTTTTTTTTTCACCAAAGCCAAAGAGAAAAGTCAGGTAAAAAACAAAACAAAACAATACAGAGATGCTAACCTTTCTCTCTAGTGTCCTTAGAAGTGCTCTTACTGAGAATACCACCCATTCCCTGTACTCTCACATCCTCATACCCTGCAGTCTCTCCCCTCCAGGATTTTTACCTCTGAGTGAAGAAGGTCTCCAAGAGACAAACCAGTTTCTTTGAAACTAACACATTTCTACCTGAAGTTCTAACCTACATTTTTAACCTGAAGCAAGGCATATTTTTCCCAGCTTTAGAGTGGCATTTACCTTACACATGTAACTACAGGAGCAGGAGGAGTCCCTAAACCACATGCTATAGTCCTGGGCCTCAAGATGCAGATGAAGTGCAAAGAATCATTTTGTGTAGTCTATAGTTGAAAACATCTCACAGGCTTGCTGTCATGGAATGTCCCATCTACCTTTTCAGGTCACATTTTGGGTTTGTTTTTTTGAGTTTGGTTTGTTGGTTGTTTATTTTTTTTTCTCTTTATAGCTGTTGATACACAGGGAAATGATAAAATCTTTTAGGCTTCAATCTAAAACACACCCTTTGTATGAACCCAGCAATAGCAGAACTCTTTCAGGTGAGCACCAATCTGTTGTTGTGTCTATTGCACCTTTTACAGGGAATCTGTGTACAGAGTTTGGAAGAATGTGAACTAAGGTTCACAGTACAGGAGTGTTCCCACCTTCCTAAATCCCAGTTGGGCTCCAACAGCTATTGCTGAAAATGCCAGGCTGTCATTTTATCTGAGAAATTTCTGCAGTGTCAAATTCATATAAACTTCAAGCATGGCCCTACAGGTATGAGAAATGCTTTAGCTAAAATGCTGCAATTTGTGCAAATTATAAAAAACCCGTGAATACTGATTATCCCAGCACCCATCCAGGGATAAGAAACCTTTTGGCTTTGACTTGGGTAAGAGCCTCCTTCTTTCACCAATAAAACATTGTGGAAAAGACTAATGTAAAGCTGAAACTACATAAACCAAAGTTATTCTAACAGCTTGTAAAGACAGATTGAGAGTCGTTGCATTATTTATGCAGACGAGGGTACTGGGATAGACAGGATTAGATGATTTACCCAAGATCAAACAATGAGTCAGTGACACAGTTTTCTGCTGTCCAGTGAAAACACGGATGTACAGTAAGCTGAAAAGAATTCATTTATTCCTCGTATCAAAAGGATAAAGGAGAGAGCATTCCCTCTGCTATCTGAGCTTGTGGTTCCAATAACTGTTGATAGAAACTAATTTGGCAAGCAGGAAATTAGCTGCACTAGTCACATATGAAAAGCATTTGCTTAAAACAAAAATCCTGAGTTACTCAATTAACAACAGTTTTCACTTGCTGAAGCCACGGGTCTATCATCACAGCAGCAATTTACTCCTTGCTGCTTTCTTGAGAAGTCAGAAGGATACAACCCATTCGGTGTCCAAGGCACGGCATAGTCACGTCAGGACATTGTGCAATGCCAGAGTCTTGCCTCATGTCTGCATTCAAATTGCACCAACTGCCTGACTTGGTTTCAGTCAACACCAACTTGGATGGTGGGATTTTGAATTGTTCGTGGATCAGATTTTAGTGGGCTGATAGGATCAACCCGACGAAGGAACAATTCAGCTGAAGGCTTGTCAAGCCTCAGAATGCCCTGAAGTGGGCCATATCCTGCCATAAATATTTGCACAAAAATCCTGCTGACCTCAGTGGTGGTTCTCGGTACAAAATGATGGCAGGATGTGGTCACAGGGATCTTTCTAATAATAGGTTTTCCATTGAGATCAATGGACATCAGGCCTCACTCCATTGCCAAAGCTTGGTTCTGAGCTCTGAAGAGAGGCATTGTTTTCCTGCAGCAGGGAGCACACAATTGCCAAATTTACTTCTGGCAAAGGCAGAGGTTTATTTTTAATGCTGAATAACACCAAAAATGTCTGATATTAATTAAGTGAGTGTCTTCCTTATGCATATCTTAAAAAAAACAATCTTCCAATGTTGCTGTTGGAAAGACACACAGAAAACATGAATACATCCATATTTGAAGTCAGACATAAAATAAGTGAAAACCACTTTCCTGTTACCTGACTGCAATTCTAAGGTGAATTTTGCATGCATGGAAGTAGCAGGTGCTCAGCTCTTCAGGAAAGTTAAGTCAACGTAGTACAGGTGTTGAAGACCCAGACCCCCAAGTAAGTTCCTCACAGGCACATTCCTAACTCTGTAGGCAGCACCTTTCACTCCATTTTTCCTGAGCCTATTCCTCCCTTGGTGTTCATCACAGCTTTGATGCCTATATGTAGAAATCCTTATCTTCAGGATGCTAAAGGATGACTAAATGTTCTCCAGTGTTTTATTCATTATCTCAGTCCAACTTTAACTGATTTTAACCTTGTGGTTCTGCTAGAAAGATAAGAAGCAGCCTGCCAAGGAAATAAGCATTTCACAGGTTAACAGCACAACTCTTCTGAAGAGGAAGCAGGTTTGTTTTCTGCTTTATTTTCTGGAAAATGTTAAAACAATAAAATGAATGAGAAGCAGCGGAGAACAAGTTGTAAAGGAGCTAATTTCCTGCTCGCAGCAGCTCTGATAAATTTCAATCTTGGATGACAGGGGCTGTGGAGAGCAAGGGGAGGGGCAGCTCTCTTCCTGGAAAGCCAGACAGGATGGGATTGATTTGAGACATCTTCATGGCCAGAACAGCCGGTATTGGCTAATCATCAGAAAACAGAGGCTTCAACCTACAGGAAGCAGGGAGCAAGGAGGGCGACTGAATCAAACCTTCAGGTTCCAAACGTGTAAACGAACAAAATAATAACAAAAAACAGAAAAAAAAAAAGCACCCCTACTCACACACAGCCTTCCTGGAGCCTGACGAACGCCAAAGGAAGTGCCAGTGCCCTGACTAACAAAAGAATCCTGAAACGCTGCAAGCTCGGGTGCCAGCAGCAGCACCCAGTTACAAGTGGGTGGCTGCCTGCCGGGGCTGCTACCGGATGGAGCGACAGCTCAGCGTGAATCATGGGGCAAAGGATTCCTCCAGTCTGGGAGGAATCGGTACAATACACAGCCTGCCAGCTGTTTGCTGCTTTTTTTTTTTTTCCTCCTTTTTTTTTTTTCTCCTACTCCTGACTCTGAGACCAGTCGCTTCCTTCCTGCTGTGCTCTGTGGGTGTGCGACCGCCAGATGACTGCTCACCCACGGCACTGTGTGTGTGTGAGAGGTGCCAGGCTGCAAACCCCCAAGGACTGACCTCTCCTAAGGACTGACCTCTATGGACTGACCTCTATGGACTGACCTCTCCCAGGTAGCCCACACAACCACTGCTTGGACTGGCTGCCAACAGAACAGATCTCCCCTCCTCACCCTCTCAAGGGGACCCATTCACCCTGGTCATGTGCTTCAGTTACCATGAGTCAGCCCTACAGCAGATTTAAGACTTTTGGAAATCCTTCCCAGCAGGAGGAATCTCTCCAACTCCCTGGCCACAAGGCTGGAAACAGGGCAGAGGGTAACAGTATTCTTACACCCCTGCAAAAAACCTACAGGAGCTCCTTAATTAGGGTTACAGGCAAGGCTGGCTCTGGTTAACCAACTCCTCCTGCCCCAGAATGGGTTGGGGAAATGCTTCCATTAGCCTAACCATGTATCTTCATCCTTATCTCTGTGTGTCTGGGAGCTATTGGAACCAACCTATCCTGAGTTTGGGGAACCACTTGAAATTATCCTCCCTGGCCATTCAGATTCTTGGTCTCTCTCCACACCCCGGGTCTGTTCTCAAAGGTAACATGGTACCAGGCTCTCTTCTCCAGATAACTCCAAAGGGAGAACACTGGTCACAGTTTCCAGATAAGAGACCACCACTGTGGAAGTTAAGTCCAAAAGACCCACTCAACATTTCAACTTTACTCACTGCTATTCCTTCCTGACACGTTCCTTTAGACACATTGTGATTTTTGTGCTTTTCATAGCTCCCCTAAACATGTCAGAGAACAAGAGACTGAAAACACAGCCAAAGGAGAAGTGATTTTTAATCAGATATAGACTGATCCAACACTGCTGACATCAGCTGGGGTCTTTGCATTCCTTTCATCAGACTCTACATTAGCTCTATCACTAACTGGCAGGCTACTCTAAGAAGCAATTGTTTCGTAAGGTGGTCTCGTGCCTGCTACAGGACTGCCTGTATGGAGAAAAGAAGTGAGACCAAACCTGTCAGAACAGACAGTGCGAGGGAGAAGGTCTGGTCAAGTTTGCACCCAGCATTCAAAGAGCAGGAAGGCCACACTTCAGCAAGACACTGCGGCTTGACAAGGGTGACAGCAACATGCACCTCTGCTCACACCAGAAGGAAGTAGCTGCAGCACTGCTGTGTCTCCCCAGTCTGACTTCATGAAAGCTTTTTGTACCTTCCACCGCTCTACTGTTGAGCTTCCAAGTTTGGTCACTGCCTAAGTCTCTTCCAGCTTCACTTGACAGTGATCTTTCATCTGCTCTTTCCCATTAGCATTAGTGACATCTTGCCCAGATTCAGTCTTTCCCCCTACTTTCATCTTCCTTTTCTCCCATCAACAAGCTTGATTCTCTCCATGGTTTATTCTTGTTGGTTAATTCTTTTATTTCTTTTCCTTATACTTGCCTCCTCTTTTTGCAGAGGAAGTTTCCCAGAGACAGCCTAGCCCTGAAGGTTGATTTCCATCCTTTCTGTCCTGCCACCTTTCTATCACTAGAAATTCACCTCTGAAATTTAACTGTAACCCACATTGATGATTTTAGCAGCCTTTTCAGCTCCTTTGACCAGCCCTCAAAACTGTTGCTGCCCAAATACTCCCTTTCTTCTGTCTCCACTTCTCTCTCTGCATTGGACCTGACTTATCACTTCCAAGAGATAAACTGATAACTCACAATGTGTTCCTTTTCTTCTCTGCCAATAAGGCCCTCTCACATCCCATAAAGAAACCTCTTATCTGATTTCCCTCTAGTCCTTCCACTGATCCACAAATCAACTTTGGGGTTTTTTTTTTGTTCACCCTTACATATTCTATTCTGCTTCAGTGCTTATTCTCTTTCTCTCCCCAGTACATGCTTGTGTTTAAATTTCTGTTAACTTAAAAGAACCCAAATCCACTCTTTGCCCAGCTTTCCCATTTCAATATTGCCTTTTTTTTCCCTAAGATCACTGGGCTCACCACTTGCAACACATCTGGACATCTCCTCCTCCAGGTTCATGCCAGACTTTGTTCAGTCCACCTCCTGCTCCTTCATGCCACCTAAATATTTCTCCTCTGTTTCAAACATCTCTTGCCAAAATTTCAAATCAATACTCTATCTTTTCTCTCCGTGGCTTGTCAGCCAACCTCAGCACTCCTAATCAAGCTCTTTTGGAAGTCCTGTCAACCCTTGACTTACATGATTCTTTCATAACTTCCCTCCTCCCACTCCCATCACTCTGTGCACATGTCCTAATGAGGATCATCCACTGGCTTCTGTTACCCATCTTTTAGGGGCTTCTCAGTTTCCTTCCAAAGAAGAAAGCTCATCCACAGCATCTCTATGCAGACAGAGGTCCTTCTGCACTCCAGACCTTCAACTCGAGTTCAGGTTCCATCAAATAGATGCAAACAGCACCAAGAGGTTAGAGTTTGGCTTTAAAACAACAGGAAGGAATGTGATGTTCAAAGAAGAGAGCTTATCACCAGCTTGAAAACAACTACAAAACATGCCCAGTGCATATTATTGACCATATTCTTAACTGATTAAAACTTTATCAGCTGAGAAATGTTTCAAAAGTACCCAGTATCTGAAGAGTGGCTGCAGAGGCAGTCCATGCCCCTCTTCACCCTCACTCTCACCTTTTCCCACTCACTTAATGAAACAGCTCACAACTCACACTGCTCTTTGTACTTGTGTTTATCATGACAATCGAGTTCAGCAACAGCAGCAAGTTAATAGATGTACTTTGGGAAAGGGTGAAAGGAACAAGTTCTGGTTATGGTATCCCACACTGGGTCAGGATCTTGCTTGGTTAATGAAGTGTGAATACTGATAAACTTCCTGGTCCTGCCTATTTAGCCATGCTCTGCCATGGCTCCTGAATCAATCCAGCGTGGGTGAGCTGTGGGTAGGGCAAAGTTCATGATTAATTGCTCACTGCTAACAGAAAAATGGTTTGCAAATGAGTTGCTATAATCCTGAAGTGTGTCTCCTGTGCCTACAATTTCTAATGGTTCCATTGTACTCTTAACAGGTGTTCTGTTTACACTAAGTAGTTCTGATTTCGTTAACAGTGGAGTATGCTGCATTTTTGTGCAGTGACAATATATCATCATCCTTTCTACCCACATTATTTTTCTTTCTGCCCAAATCATACAAAGATATTGATTGATCAAGGACCCATGGGTCACTTACCAATTAGAAAAACCTGGAATGATGAGTTAAATGTAACAGACTAAACAAATCGAAGTATGAAGTAAATCCTTCACATCTGTATTTCCACTATGTCTGAAAATTCACTGATTTTGACCTGCTGCAGGAGATAAGTCCTTATATAACAATATCACATAAACAATTCTCATCCCATTTATGTGGTTTCAAGAGTACAATACTCATATCCTCAAAAGTATCACTTTATCTCCGCATCTTAAAGTGATACAGTCCTTGAAAAACAAGAGTTCTGATCTGAGTTCATCTGACATTTCCAAATTTCATAGGAGAGGCTGAAAGAGAATATTGGCATTTACAACAAAACCACAACATGGTAGTTCCATAAAGCATGCCTCTGGCTTCTAAGACCCAGTTGCCTCCAGTGGACCACCACTTCAAACCTGAACTTTGCTGACTGGCTTAACAATTTGTTCCTGGTATCATGTGACAAGTTTTTGAAGCTTGCATGTATAATGGGGCATTTGCTGCTAGTACAAAAAGAAGAAGGAAAAAAAAGAACAGTGGAACATGAGGTTCCAATTGTCTGAAAAACAGAAACATCTGTTGGAGTCATGAGCAGTTGATTAGTGGAGTTCATTTCTAGGGTAAGGCTTCAGTAGATCAGCTCTTCTATCTAAGTATATCACTGTAGTCACTGGAAGCTTTATAAAGAGTTACAAAGAATAGGCAGTAGAGATATAAACAATTTCTTAGAGTACTGATGTCCTTAAAAGCCAACTATAATGCATCCATCTTCAGCACTGCTTTACATGATACCAGCATGTGAAATCAATAGCTGTACTTAAACCCTGCTTTTATCCACAACAGCTAAACATCTGCCAGTCTTTCAGTTATAAACCTATACTATTTTTGAAGCTTACAACTAGAGACTGTAAAAATTCTTTTGGAAAATAAAGCATAATGTACAAGCTGTCAGTCTGAACAGATTTCTTACTTGCAAAATACTCAGATCGAGTTAGGTTCAGTCTGCCAGTCAAGAAAATAACAAAAACGTAAGTTGTTTTTTAAGATGCTGCTTGGATTTCAACCTAAAGCTTTTCCAGCTCATTACACTAACATAAGGATTAACACCTTGGAACATTTGCACAAAAAGCAGAGGTTAATCAGAAATGTCCACGTGCACTGTACAGCTCCTGTGATACTGGATAGATAGCTGAGCTGTATATACTACTTTCATTAAGGCTGCTGTTGCAGATCTGTGCTCGTAACACCACAAGCCTTGGCACCCAGGAGTGCAAGAGACCACCAGGAAGAGGATGTCTGTAAGGTTAAGCCTCTCTTTCATTAGCTTGAATATCTAATTGAAGGTCTATCGGGAATCTCAGCCCTAGCTCTTGTTCAATTCCTGGTGTCAGTGGCCTGACCTAACCCCCCAGTTTCCTAGTGCTCCATCTGCATCCACCTGTCACCTCAGACATATTCCCCATCCAGGAATAGGGTACAGTTACATTAAAAATAACAACTAGAACTTGGTAGCAAGCAATTTCACCTCCCCTCCTGACTTTACTGGCTATTTTGTCTTTAACAAAACCATAAAATAATAAAATAACTTGTAAGATAGGTGGTGTTTGTATTCAGGTGCATAGTATGATTCTATACACTGTGCAACCCTACCATGACTTTGGGAAGACTTTTTTATTATACAGAAATTAAAAGGTGTCTCCCTTTTATCATGAAGGATGAACTCCAAAATGCTATAGCTGAAAATGGCAGCTACTGAGGGATATTCAGTGTTTTAAGTTGCCTTCAGTCTACCCTAAAGCAGAAGAAACAGTTTTTAAAGTAGAAACTGTATTCGACTGTGGAAACTATTATGAGGTCCCTAAAAGAAACTTTCTACATGAACAGATCCAATTTTTGCAAGTATTCCTCTACCTTTCAGCAGATATTGCACTCCCACCCCTGAAATCCCTTCTGTGCTTTCCAGTTCTCTTTAAGATTCTTCTTTTAATCTTCCTATCATTAAGATCCTGCTATGTGCCCATTTTCTCTTACCTAAGCTCACAGGCAAGTGAGGAAGTCACCTGGAAGCACTGTTCTTGAGATGTTAGTAAAAGCAGAGATGACCACTGTCTCTAGACAACAGAGCTGATCGTGCTTCCCTATTTGAACATGTTCTACTGCCAAACCCACCTGGTACAACACTTGGTGAGCCTCCATGGAGTGAGCAAAGTCCAAACATCAGTGTAGTTTGGCTTTTTTAAGCACAGTGTGGGTCCTCTTGCCAGTGCTCCTTCCTGAGAATTAGCCCAATTGTTTCATCCAGGTGCCTTGTGTTGACCCTGACGATTCGCCTGTTACTTGCACACATTCTTCTGTGTAACCCCAGCTGGAGAAGGAACCCGCCCCACTGTGTAATCCTGGTGGGCTTTATGATAGTGAAAACACAGAAAAACAGACCTGCTGTGGGTTTGGAAGTACATGCAAAGCTTCTCTTCAAAACCCAGAAATCAATTGTGTGCAGAGTACCTCGTCTCAGCTTCCTTATAGCTCTCGTAGATTCCCTGGGTTATATTAGGTCCTCTGTGAGGGCACAGGATTCGGGCAGAACATGAAATCCAAAAATCTACACAGGCACAGCCATATGCCTAATCAGCTAATTATTGACCTAATAAACTCGGGCTCTTTGCAGGGGTTATTGTTTCAGACCACAAGCTACTTTAACATAAGCAGTTAACTCTAATAGAAACAGTTTACACCTGGCTATCTTGACATATGGGCAGACAAAGCTGAAGCCCATCCACAAAAGACCAATAAACCTACTGTCAGGTCTGGAGACTTTCACTCCTTGTTAACTTTACTAGAAAAGTGCCACCTTTTGTCCAAAATTGCAAGCACTTTTGTGGATCACCATTAAGATTTAACAACAGACTTTGTTGATACAAAGACATCTCATGATGCACAAATTCCATTGCATCAGCTTCCTAATACCACAAAATTAACTCAAATTGGTATCAAAGACCTAAGTTCCCTAAATTGTTACTGCTGCTGCACCTCCAGCTTCATGATTAAGATGACAAGTTCTTAGCAAGAAGTAAGGGCTGAGATGAAAGGTCTTTGGTAAGCCACAACATTACCAGAAGCCTTGGGGACTCAGATGGAAGCTTTCTCTCCACCGTGATTTATGAACAATAGAAACCTCTAAATGATCTGCTCTCTGGTGAGTGAGCTGTGCTACAGCTTCTGTGCACCTTTGCATCAGAGAGGGAAGAAGATGCACTTAATCAGTGCAGGAAGATACAGATGTGGAAGAAGATACAGCTCTTTCTCTTCTTCACATCATCCATTGTGCACGTTCACTGTCTCTCACTCTGCAATAGCAGCCTTGTGCTACCAACGTAGGGTCATTGCTCATGCTGATACAGAAAGCACACACCAGCCTTGGATGAACAGTGGTTTGGGGGTATATCTCAATATTTGGCTTAGGAAGGGTAAATAACAACAACACTCAACTTCCAGGATCTGTCTCATTTCTCTCTTCTATTCCTGAGAACAAGTGGGAACGGCTCCTGTAGAAGCTTTGGACTAGACAGAACAAAATGAAGGGGCACATTCCTTCCAGCACTGAAAAAGCCTCTAGGAGCCACAGAGCAGAGGAGGGACTGCTTGGTTTCAATGTCTGTATCCGTTATGAGTAAGTCAGCGGTGCCCTGACAAGAAGGCCTGAAGAAACTGGGGTGTGGCAGCTACTTGGCACAGGAAGAGAGGGCCCAGAACCCTACACAGAGGGTTTCCTCTAGGATAGGCTGGAGCATGAGCCAGGGCTGCAGGTTCCTGTGCCACTGTGAGACAGGCTCCAGCCTCTGCCAGAGCCGTGTGACTCATGGAGGAGAGGGGAAAGCAAGACTTGGCAACCTGGGCTGTCTCACACAGTAGTAGGTTTTGTTCTCCATGGGGTAACCCAAGGCCTATGTGGCATGTGGTCAAACTCTTCAGTAAAGGACTGCAGTCCTTGTCACCCTCTGATCATCTTAATAGCAATGGACTTAATATCACTCAATTCTTGTGGCATACAAAGCTTGACACGTCCTGATTCTCCCCTGTTCCAGCTGCCCAAACGCTGGTGAGCAAGCTGCAGAGGAGCCATACTGGTGGGACTGAGAGTCTCCTGCTCTTTTTCCCCCTGCAGCAGTCAGACCTGCCAGGCCCCAGGAGCCAGCAATATCCGCCTGGGACAGGACGCCACTCCCACACAGCACGGCGAAACCAGGACTGTGATTCACGAGTGGAACCACTTCCCTTGGGATAGCTGTAATGGCTCCCATTTCCTGCTCCCTACCCTGCCCAGTTTTTAAGGTTCCCATCCTCACCACAAGAATCAAACAGCTTGCACAACAGCTGCTGTTCTGCTGTAGTTTACAGCCCAGCATTTCAAGGTGTTTCTGGTTAGTACCTTTAAAAGCTGGGCTGTACCATCTTGTGATGAGAGCCCCAGAAAATGCCACCTTCCTTTTGGTAAACTCCTTTAGTATCACCATATGTTGCTCTTAGGGCCCATGAAGAAACCTCAGTGAGTTGTATTAAGCACCCTGACACTATTTGACTACTTTTGCAATGCAAATGACATATAAATTGTACAACCTGGAGAACACAGAGAAGACATCTCATGTGCCTGGAGATGCCATATTGTATTTTCCTTCCCAGACCAAATGAACCCTGAAGCCATTTTTAAAGAAGTCTAATCATAGATTGCTAAGTTTTTGGCAGGCCAAATCAAATATTCTTAATGAAATAGTTTTTTAAAATGGGTAATACACACATGGTCCCACTCCTGCAACACTTTGAACACCCACACCTGTGGCTAGCACTACCTCGTGTGTAAAGTGGCGTATCTGGCTGAGTAACTGTGTTTAAAGGACAACATGACATCTGCTTACCATTTCCCTTCAGTGGGACTGACTGTGTGATCCCAGGCAAGCAGGTGGCAGGCAGGCACAGCCTTTTCTGAAAAGTGACCGTCTCAAAAAGATTCAAAGTATGATACACCAAAAGGAGAGAAAAAATAGCATTAATTGTTTCTACAAATCACATAATTTGTGTTGATAGGGACCTCAGAAGGACATCTGGTTCAACCTCCTGCTCAAAGCAGGGCCAGCTACGAGGTCAGACCAGGTTACTCAGGGCTTTAACTAGTCCATTTGCCTTTTGGATGTCTACTGTAAGTATTGAAGAGCTCATTTTTTTGTATTAAAATGGAAGGATTTGCACTTGGTGAAAAAGAACTTATAACAGCCTTAGAAATATCAATTAATATGATCCAGAGGCTACCAGGAGTCAGTTAACAATAAATGTTTTCCCAGTACTAACTCCTCTGTTTTGATTTCCAACATACTGTGCTAAAGCAACAAGATGAGCTGTGATGGTTGATTCTCTAAATTCTGTAAGTTTGATTTTCACAAGTGGCAATGACATTGACAGCTTAGAACACATGAGCTTGCACTGTTTATATCGAACTACACTTACTATGAAAGTGCATTTGCTTACTGACCAAATACACTAACACTGAAATGTTAGCTTTACATAAACTACCAAGCCCATCCCTGGAAGTAATAAGCTATTTGTTAGATTCCTTAGATTGTTGGTGACGTTGCCTGATAATGGTCCCACTTATAAGTACAGATTATACTTAATATGAATGGGTTTAAAAACATTAACTTGTTCTAAAGTGTGCTTTAACCTGTGTTATCACAATTGTAGTTGAATTCCTCATATGGTTAAAGGGCAAATTCAGATAGCTTTAGTCACCTTTTTCCACAACAAGTCTCACTGAATTAACTGGAGATTGATGATTAGAGAATGAACAAAGGGCTGAGGCTGCACACAGGGCTAACACGAGTGTTACCATCAGGCAGTGGGACTTCAGACCACCTCTGTGACTCAAAGGGCCCTGGGTTTTCTAAATTTCACCTCCAAAACATTCACAGGTCTTCACTGTTTTATCAGCACGGTTAAAGCAGTGACACTTTCCGAGGTAGGTAGGTTTATATTTTCTGAAATGTGATTCTACAACTCACCTTAATTCACATACTGGAGGAATTTGTCCTTGATTTCACTACAACTGTATTCAGACAAAGGAACACAGTCGGAATAGTGTAAAAAATAATACTAACATCACTAAAGCTGACCGAGTTGTTCTGCTACAAATTTGTACACAAACAAGGACTAGGAGAGCCCCACACAGGGCTGCTGCATTTTGGACTAAGAAAAGCAACAGAATCCCAGGTTGAGAATGGCACTACAGAGCATGAGATGGGGTTGTTAATTCAGATTGACTGTGGTTTGGGTGCATTCGAGTGCTTTGTGTATATACAGAACTTTTCCAACAGTCAAACAAATTCCATTTTTTTCTAAAATTTCTAAAAGACCTTGACAGTTTAATCTGGTTTAGTGGCACAGTATGGCAGACAGGACACTTTGCAGCAAAGTTCCTTTTTGCTTTAAAAACTACATGTAGGAATTTTCTGAATTCAGAGTAACTACTGTGCTTCTGGCAGTCCTCCCACTATCATTTCATCTGTGTGTCTTCTGAACAACACACATCCTCCAAAGCCCTGGGTCACAAAACATGACATGTGGTGTGTGTTGGGACCACTACCAGCAGCTAGCCAAAACTGCTACGGGGAAGAATTTCTTCAGAGAGTGGTGTTCCCTGTGTTCTAGCACAACCTTTTCAGGCTATCCCCTACTTGGTCTGGCAGGTAGGAGCACCCCTTTGCCAACCAGGATTTTTGATAACGTTCCTCTGTTGTCCAAACCCTGTAGCTGTAAATGGTTTTTCCTTCTAAATTATCAAATTCCCTAGCAATTAGTCAGACGTGTCATCTCCTGCCTCATCATACCAGAGCTGCTATCACCCTCTTCCTTACTGCCCGATCAACGTTTCTCTCTAATCACCCTCTTCCTTATTGTCTGATCTGTTTCTTCCTAAATATCTCCTTTACCACCATTCAAACATGTGAATAACTTGAGTATTAACATGTTTTACATGACAGACACATAAGGAACCAGCAGTATAAAAACATGAGAAAATACACAACAGATCTCAGCTAACGATGTGCATTAAATGAGTGCATGGCACGCTCTTTTCTTTTTTTATCTATACCATCAGTACTGTTAACCCCACCTACTAAATCCACAGGCACACACCTAGCACTGGTACAAAAGCAAAATGAGCCAGAAAACACCCCATGATCTCAGGAACAGAGAAGATGGGGATGGTATGACAGATTCATACAGAAAAGCAGTATTTCATCCTTGTAACCGTGGAGTCGGGTTTTGTAATAATAATTGTGCTGCTGACTTCCTTCAACACCTGTGACCCTGCTTGTCACAGTCCCACTGCCTGCTGGAAACTTGGCAAAAGACATGAGAAGAGATATTAGGGAACCAATGCTACATCCTGAGAGAGGCCATAAAGTCCAAAGGTTGACCAGAATTGCCAGGAGCACTCTGATAAACTAAGGAAGTATGTGGCTCTAAAGAGACAAACTGCTGTGCCCGAGAACAATATGTTCAAACTCTGCAAGCTGCACCCCAAAGTCTCACACGCCCCAGCGAGCACAATATCCAGGGACTTCTCCCAAAAAGCCCTCTTGAAAAAGAATTATTGTAAGCCCCTTTCTGAAATAAGTCTGTGACCGCTTGGTGCACCACACATGCCACAATTTCACAGATCTTAAATTTGAAAAACACTCCTCTTTATTTCTTCAAATTAAGATAGGATGATTTGTTGATTTAATAAAAAGAAAAAATCCTGTGTAAAACCCCTTCTGAATTAGCATATTCAAGCCTTTCCAAAATCTGGCTCCAGTAAAGAACTTGTCCTTAAAATCTATCAGACTGTAACTAAGCTTGTAACTTGGCATGTGAAATAAATAAGCCAATAATCAGATCCTTCAGAAATTTTCAGTTAAACTTGTAAAACCATCTAATAAAATATTCCTCACTTGAAGTTTTTATTCAGGAGGAGAGTACAGCAGCTTTGGTTTCATGTTAGGAAGAGCATAGGGCATTAATAACTAAGGGGTTTTTTCCCCTCTCTTTTCTATCCACCACACACTCAGTTGCCCCAGCACAACTTTTTGTGAAGCCACGCTATGAATCCCAGCAGAAAACTCTTTTCTGGATTTCAGAACAAATCAAACCAAGAACAGAGCATGGCCCCCACAAAGAACTGAGCAAGCACAAGCGAAGAGGCAGCACGGGAATGGCAGCCAGGGGAGGGAGGAAATAGGACATGAACTGCTTTGGGCTCATATTGCTGCTGAGTACTTTCTATTACCAAACCATAACCTCATACGATTTCAAGACTACTGCTCTGAACTCCTTCCCTGCATGGGACCCTACAGGGGTCTGTACCATTGCAGATATGTGCCTGTGTCTGTGCAGGCTCGGCCACCGACTTCTCCTGTACTCCTCATTATTAGTGCTTATTCACTAAACGAGAGGATAACCCCAGCACTGCTTGTAAACACAACGGCTTCCTCGAGAAGCAGCAGCAAACCCCACGAGTACAGCTCTCCTTGTAAGTAAAACGCCTGCCTTGGGAGGGCTGCCCTCCCCGGGGAGCTCAGCTGTGGGAAGCAGGAGCAAGGAACTGCCTTTTTAGGACTGTGGCTGAGCACAGCCGGGAAGCGCCGGGCAGGACCAGGGCTCCCGCAGCAGCTCACGGGCCTTTTAAGGAGAAAGGCAGGTATTTCCCAGCACTGCAGAGCCAGGGCAGCCAGGTTAGGCCAGGTAGGACTCCCCAGCCAGGCTTGGCCTGACACCGGCCTGGGGGACCCTTGGCCACAGCCACGCTTCTGCTCGGCGCAGACCTAGAGCCCTGCCATCCCCACCTCGAGCATTGCAGATAGGCCTTATTAGGAAGCAGAGATGCTTAATTAATTGAAAGATCATTTTCAGATCTGTAAAGCCAGATGGTTTGTGGGTGAACTGTACTTGATTTTAATGTGACATTTTAAGGCATTCAAGGCAACATTTTGGAGCACGAGTCTCTCATGTCAGGTACCTCTTTAGCTACCTACATAAGAGGGCAGGTTTTCAGGTGGTGTGCAATTAGATTTTCTGAAGACTTTAACAGAAGGGGGAGGATGCTCAAAGCCTCAGACACTCAGCAATTTGTTTAAGCAAGCTTTAGGAACACACATGATAAAGACTCCTCCCCAGATGCCTAAAAAGTAAGGCTGCTTGACAGAAAAGCAAAAAGATGAGCATGGTCTGTCCCATACTGTTGCTCTTTTAACTTTTCCTGACTCTGGTTTTTAGAAGTAAAAGAGGAGGCTGTGAGTAAAATGGGTAAAAAGTACCATTTTTCCCATGTTTAAATTTGATTTTTAAATCTTTCTCAGAAAACGGCAACAAAAATGGAGCATCCTTGAGTATTTTCCTTTGGTGCAAAAAAAGTAATTTTCCTTTAGATATGGTTAAAAAAATAATCTACAGTATAACATTAAAATGAGACACTACCCATCCAGGAATAATGCAGCATCCCAGTTCTGAATAGGAAATGGCATATTGAAATTTAAAGAATTACCCATGCATTTTGCCATCTTAGTTCCTTGAGGTTAGACTCTGATAACGGCCTGTCTTGTCACACTGAATAGGACAGGTTTAACTGAGAGCAGCAACTTTTAATCTAGAGATATGAGAAGGGCTTGATAGTTTCAATCTGTGCTGCTTTTTAAATGTCTGCTGTACATCACAAACCACCGCCCTCATTAGTGCCTTTAGGTAATCATCGCAGCGGGAAGACCAACGCTTTGATTAATCTTGCTGCTTGCAACATATTGGCAAGAAAACATGGGGGAAGTGCTAATTACCCATGGATAATCACAGGGATTCTAGGATTCCTTTCGAGAGGCCCATCATGAGAAACGAGGCCACAGACAACATGAAAAATTACGTTAAACAACTGAAAAATATCTAGATATGTGACAAACTCATTCAGTATGAGCTCAGATACTGTGTAGGACTTTCTCCAGTTGTTGCTTGGGCTAAGACTATATTTCTATAGCTCCAAAGGAGCACTAGGGTAAGACTACTTTCACAAAAGGAACAAAAGTTTTGACACCAGGTTTCATACTGTAAATTTCTCCTTTAAAATAACTGGCTTGCCAAAGCGGTTCAGCTGCCAGAAAGGGAGAAAAGCAGGCAAACCATTCCCTTAAAAGCAATGACTGTGCTGTGCTGCTCAGGTACACGAGGCACCGCTCCAGAACTAGGGAACGTTGGCTCATTAGGAGCAATTAAAAAAACTCTGAGGGGATTTTAAAAACAACAACTTCCAAAAACAAAACACGCATATATACCACATGCATTTGTTTACGCAGCTGTAATGAGTGATAAAATCCATTTATGAGCTGAAGTCACAAGATTCTAAGCAGGTCTTTGTTTAATCTCAGTAAGTCATGACATTTCCCTACTACTTATAATAATGCGATTTGGATCAACATTTTCAAACTCATGCACCTGGTTTTTAACAGTGCTTACCAACTGCATTTCTCATCTGCTTCACTGGAGACTGAACAGCCTGCTTCTGAGCCACCACTCTGATTCAGCGTCCTAAAGACAGATATAGAAACCTTGGTTTAGTTTAACATAGCCTGTAATTCCTGGATTCAGCATATATTCCGAAATTCTTACTCAAACTGAGACTCTGCAACCTGCACAGAGGGTAAATAAAAATCAATGAGGCCATTAGTGGAATGAATACTCACAGCATCAGCCCTTCTATAACCACAAAGTCTATCCAGATGGATGCCCTTAAAAGACTTAAGAAGGTTTGCTACAGACAATGGCTTTCATTCCAGTATGTTGCTGTGACTTGGAAGAATAAAATGAAGATAAATGCAGCAGTTTGCTGCTTACATTAATGCAGCATTAGTGCCCTGCATAACAAAGGTAGGGCAGAGAATGCAGGGAACAAAAAAGATTCAGCACAAGTAACTATTAAGTTACATATGTTTCCTGTTTATAAACTGTGCTAGGCTTTAGATGTATTATTATACAGCTATAACAATATACAAATTGGTAATACCGCATATAAATCAAGACTACATTTTTATAGTAAGGACAAAAAAAAACAACAACAAAAAAATATTTGCCACTTCTGTCTTGCCATTGAACTCTTAGCTTTGCATACAGATCTGATGTTCTGTGAGGATCAGGTCAAAACAAAGCCAATCAAGGTCCACCTTTAACAGAAACAGAGTGACTTTTTAGTATTTCATTTCAGGGAAAAAAGATTAGACTCCTGATCTGAACAAAAAGTGGATCTACCTAATGCTCAAGAGCAGGACAGCCCAGACATAGGGAAAATTCTCTTAGCCTGTAAGGTCTGAAGGAAAGGGTCACTCTCTACACCCATTCTCCATTCTGTTTCTCATGTTTGGCTCATTCACTCATTGCTCTCCAGAGTCCCAAACCAGCCAGGAAGACAGGTGAATTTTGCCTCATGTCACCAAATCAAGCTGGCAGAAGGATATGGGGAAAATGCAAGGATCTTTCACCTAGAATGTTTTGAGGCTGTTCCTATACCTTGCATTTTTTATGATCTGTTTTTGTTGACACAGGCAAATGATACGCACGACTGCCAGTGCCTTTCCCAATGTGAAAAAAAAATATCTAATATAATTATCCACACGAGGCAGCCA
Organism: Aegotheles bennettii; assembly: GCA_013398125.1. NCBI lineage: Eukaryota > Metazoa > Chordata > Aves > Caprimulgiformes > Aegothelidae > Aegotheles > Aegotheles bennettii. The sequence continues at coordinate 452,984 of VZRW01005856.1, read as the reverse complement.
GGGAAGCAGTTTTTCTGCCTTTTTCAGATACATGCACCTATTGGATGTGTTTTTATGTTACACCCAAGCACTACATTGACACAGGAAGAGAGATGACATTCTCCATGGGACAGTATAAAGGCTTTGTTGGCTTCCACTTTCTTAGGATGACTGCATCCCTCAAGTCAAAAAGTCTCAGAACACATACAGCTGTATCAAACAAGAATCTGTAATATTCTTAATGCCACATCGATTTACATATGCTAGACAGATTCGTGGGAAAATAAACTCAGATGGAAAATAGACTTCCTACCCAAATTCTAAGTCTATAGGGATTATACTTTATACTCCTCCATTTCCAAAGTCCTGTTCATCTCTTTTCCTTTAGCTTTTTGGGATCTACCATACCAGTGTGCCAGAAAGAAAATGGCTGTAACTCCTGAAGTCAAAGTAACAACTGAAAAACACGTATCAGTAGAAAACATTGTTTAATATGCTAGCCCATATGAACTAAACCCAGCTTAATAGCTCTGAGAAGGCACATTAAAAAAAATAACTGTGAGAGTGTTAAATAAACAGTTCCCTTACTGGATTTGCTATAACCAACTAAAGCCTTTCTTCCCCTTTCCACATTAAAGGAAAGCCCTAAAACCACATTTTGCATATTTTATTAGTTCAAACCTTTTCTAACGTGGTTCCCAGGGCAGAGCAAGTCTAACAAACTTTAAAAAATGAATCTAACGTTGTTCTAAAATAACAGTATTAGAATCTGGTGGAGTGTGAACAACAGGACTATCAATAAATGTCTGCTCTTATTCCCAGAACCAGAATGGAATTCTAAACAATTTCTAGCCCCTAAGATTCACAATTTATTGAACCTGAACTTGCACACCAGCTTTAGTAATCAATGTTACCCATCTCATGCCTCTGACTGCTTTCATCGGAGAGAAGAATTGCACATTTGGAGGAAGGAAAACATTTTTGTGACTGTTTTAAAAACAGTAGTTGAAAGTTTCTTGAAAGGTCAGAAAGCTACGAGTAATTCTGCTAGAAACAGATCAGCAGGCAGAGGGTAGGCAAGGTGGTCAGGGGCGTATGGGAAGTATAATCTACCAGACTGATAGCACCACTATGTATATGGTACAATTATATCTTATCTCCCCAGCCCTGCAACCAAAATAAACCACAACGAAGTCTTGGAGTCTGATTCTGTTGTCTTTAAGTACACACCCCTTAGGGTGGTGACCCAGGACACACCACACATCTTTTACTTCATGTAAGACAAAATCAAAACAAATATAATCAGTATTTTTCATTTTAGGACTCTCACTGAGAGCCTTTGATGTGTTTTCCCTAATTGTTTTCTCTTTTTAATCATCACACTCGGGGGTTTCTCTGAGCTTACAATGGTCTAGTTTTTATGTAACCTCTTCCAGGCGGGCACCTTCCCAAGCTCCCAACACAGCAACTGCTGTAACAGTACACAGCAACACTACACCGAAGAATACCTTGTCCAAATGAAACCAAAAGGGAAATTTAGATGAGTACATTCTGCTTAGGTTGGAATTTTGGCTCCGACACAAGAGTTAACACTCCTGGTCTTGCAAAAAGAAGCTCTAAGGGAGATACTGAAAATGAAAGTATCTCTTCTACTTCAAAGCTGAAAATCTGTCCACTTCTTTAACACGCTTCTCTGCTCTGGGAAATTTTACTTATCTGTACCCATCCACGAAGGGGAAATCCTTGGTCCTACGAGTTAGCAGTGGGCATGCCATTCACTGGCTAGACCTAAGACCCCACCAGCATGATTTAGTACTCGCAGTATAAAAATAAGTCAAATTTCTGATTTCTATCTGGCTGCTTGCCAATTTTTCTTCATCTTAGGAGCAATTATTCACATTTACATTTTATCTCGATTTTCTTTAGCAACATCCCTATTTACATAGAGAATCCTCAAACACAATACCACATTCTTTTCAGTGTTACCTAAGAGGTGCATTGGTGTCCTATGGTTTTAAGACTTTCCAGATCCACTATTAATAAAATGCCTAAACTTAAAATAGGCACCACACAAAACTGGCGTAACTGGAACACCTACAAAATGCCCTGTAAACAGCTGCCTGGCATCTAAGCTTCCAGTAGATTCAGGAGGTTATAGAGTTAATTTCCACTTGCTCACTAAGCTCTACTGATACCACTGATACTCATTTCTGTTGCTCTCTGCTGTGCCTTGTCAAGACACTGCACATGGAGGAAGCAGGAGCTAAGACAAGGACTGGAAACATTTCCTTCACGTGGGAAGGTGCCCTGCTAAGAAACTGCTTATTGAACCTGACAGCAGGAGTAGAAACAACATCAGAGGGAGTGCTCACACATGTACTCCCAATAAAGGGGAGGACAGAGCGCTGAAAGTCAGAGCTATTACAAGACAAATACAAATTAAAGACACTGTTTTTATTCTCCAGGACACAAAAATGTTTTTGAGAGCTCCCAGTGTTTGGGGAAAGAGGGAGTGAGGGAGAGAAGGGAGTAAGGGGAGCACTAGGCTCTGCTGAGACCTTTCTTATGGTTTGTATCATCTTTTGTGGGAAAATCACTCTAGAAAAAAGCAACAGAGGATTTTGAAACTAACAGAAAAGCACTTGCTAAAAGGTAGCTTGCTCGTTGTAAAATTTCCCATGAGGCCTGAAAGAGCACCCCAAGTATGCACTCTACCAGACAGCTTTGCATATGAAATGATGTGTGTCGTGTATTTTTTACCAGGGGGGTTATTCCTGTCAATTGTCCCCTGATTACTGATCTATGAGAAGCAAAAAAAGGAGTCAGAGCTCCCACAAAGATATAAGCATAACTATTAAAGTTCTCAGGATTTTCTATGTTCTCCCCCCTTACCCTGAAACTTTAACCCCTGAGTGGATGCTGCCATACATATTTCCTTTGGCTGCCTGCTGGGCCACCTGGAAAGCAACAGCACTCTAAGAAGAAAACTGCTACTGTTTATTTAGAATCTCCTTAAAACAGAATCTTGCTGCCCATGATCATTTCCCAGAAAGGTGTATTGTTCTGTCACCACCCCTATCAAACCCAAGTGCAGAGACATGTTTACGGTACGTGCAGCGGCTCAGATAGGCTGGGGCTGTCGCAATCCTGTGCAGAAAACAGAACCTTAGCACTGGCATGCTGCTCCCACGCCCTCCCCTTTTCAGGCTTTACATTAACTCAGTGACACCCTGCTAGGCAAAGGTTTACTTACACAACACAAAGTCTTGAGACGAGCTTTTGTTCCACTGCAATGTTGACAAGGTTTATGGAGCACTGCCAGCTATAGTAAAGGTGTATTAAGAATGGACTGAGGACCACGTATGAATGAAATGTTTTGAAACTCGTTTGATTGAGTTGCCAGCTGCAGTGCAGTTCTTTTAGCCAGAAGCTGTTGGGACACACCAGCGAAGCTCCTGGTGTTCACCAAGATCGATGAATTGCACCGTGGTGGCTCCCCAAGGACTTTAATCCAGGATATACTGGTGACACCCTGAAAAGCAGCAAATGCCTCTCTCCCCAGCCATTCAGGTTTTTTGCTGGGATAGATTTGAGCGGGATGTATTTCCCAACACACTTCACCTCATGGCTGTGTCAGCGCAAGGGAGGGGACAGCGTGGGAGCAGGAAGAGGGCAGGACAGCCTCTTTTGTCAGCAGTGCCGGCCGACAGCACTTGGGGAACTAAGGACATTGTAAATTGTGCTGATTTACAGCTGCTAACCAGCACTCCTTAGTTTTCCTTAAAGATGATTGCTATATGTATAGCATTTACAACTTAACATACGTGTAAAAACAGACAACAAAGCTTAGGTGAAGATTTATTGGGTGGAAGTGTCTGAGGGGGCTGTAGGCTTCACCTCCCCAGGACCAGCAACACTCCCTCCTACAAGGAGGCAGTGGCTGTTGCCCCCACCCTCTTCCCCCAGGGGTGTATAATGCAGAAGAGTTCCTGTGTTTCGTGTGATCAGCCTCTTGTGAAAGTTTTGGACTACGCGTCAAGGCTTTTTCTTCAAAGAAACTATCTGTGTGATTCTGGAGAGGTGCTGATCGCTGTGCCTCAGCTCCCCCCTTCTGGGAAGCTGACATGTAATACTTCCCCACACACAATATTTTTGACATCAACAGTTCCAAATCGTTGTCAGAGCCTCTCACAGCAGGGACTCGAAATGTAAAGAAAAAAAAAAACAACAAAAACAAACAAAACTTCTCCAAAAAAGCGAGCGCGTAAATGGAAGACATTTGGTCAAAATGTCACAGTGACCAGGGAGTGAAAATGGCATAAATTTAGGTGCCAGTATATGCTCCACACGGTCCCAGGTCAGATTCAGAATGTGCTACAAGGCTGATGAACCTGTGTCAGTGTTTGAGATCCTAAACGTAAGTGGGGCCAGTAAAAAATATTTTGTACCAATAAATGAACCCCAGATCTTCCAGATGAAATCCCATTCTTTTTCTGTACCTTTTTCCTTAACGCATTTTTAAAAATAAAAATAGTTCATACCACTTGTACAGCATTTATTTATTTCCCATAGATCTGCATGTTTTGCTAAAACGTCACCTCATTATGCCCATTTGACAGGCAGGGAAGCCAAGCCACAGAGATGCCAAAAAGTGATTAAGGGTCATCCAGCAGGGAGGCGAAACTGCAGTTGTATCCCATTTGAGTTCATTCTGCTCTTGTGTTTTTCTCTACTGGTCTACAGAAATAAGATTACTTTTTATTAAACTCACGAGGCTACATTAAAGAGGTGAACAAATGTTTGCTTCACTCCATACATTCTCTTGGTTGTCTTGAAGGGATATATATTCCCCACCACTACTGCTGCAGGGTTAGGCAAATACTTTGCAGACCAGTAACACAAACGTGGAACACACCACTGTTCTTATTAATATTTATGTAACCATCTAGGGCTGAAATTTGTTATCATTGAATTGACCTCAGATCTCTGACATAAATGCCTATTTGAAGCACCTGGCAATAGGCTGTAAGCATCCACACCCAGAACTGCTTTGTCTGGGCTTGCAGTTTTGCCAGCCACACACCTTTTCCTACACTGACTGTGAGGAACGCAGTAACTGGAAAACATCAGCACAAAACATGCTTATATAGAACAAGGCTACGTTGTCCAATTAGCTCTTACAACACGCGTGCTTAACCTCCCTCACATGACTTACCTGAGTCCACAGCCCATTCTCAGCTGAGCAGAAGCCTCTGCAAATATGTGCATGCTGCAGCTGGTACCCAGATCTCTAAATACCACACAGCCATTTTTGGAACATCATTCTAGCTGTACTCCCTAAAAAAAGAAAAATAATTAAAAAATGATTAAAATTTAAACAAATCTGATTTTCAATTAGCAGCCATCACAACCCTTAGGCCTTTGCTTTATTACTGTCCTTTTATCCTAAGCATTTTCCTCCATCTGATGAACTTGTTTCTAGTATATTCAAATGTTATGTCTTTTTGTATTTCCTATGTTCTCAGCAGACTGTGTAAACAGTCCTGTGAGCTGCCCAGCACATCTGCCAAGTGCACTGCTCCTGTTCGTGCAGTACTTCCTCCAGCACATATGTGAGCAACGCTCCTGAACCCATTGTAAAAAACAAGATCTCAGGTAGGGATCAATTCTGGACTAAATTTTCCATCTCTGCTTCCTTCTGAAACAAGGGAACATACAGACATTGCAGTGTTGGCAACTGCATACAATTTTTACTGAAGAAAATAGGAAAGAACAGCAATTAGGAGGGTTTTGAGTATCTTGGTTCTTCTCCTGTGAAGTCCTAAGGGGCTGTTGTAGATCAGAGCAGGACGTTGCCATCCCATGAGGGGACGGGGCTGCCCAGAGCAGCGGGGAGCAGCTACACAGTCGCTGTGTGATGTGTCAGCTGTGATCAGGGATCAGGTTGTTTATTGTTAATCAGATGGCCTGAGGAAGAGCAGCAGTTTAGCAGCATCTTCTCCAAAACTGATGTCTTTAACTCTGCTTGTGCTTTCAGGTATTGCCCTACCCAGGCCGTGCCCTTTCCTTCCTGCAATGCCTTCCTTGGCTATTTGGCAACCCTCGCTGCTCCCACACCATGACTCCAACACAAATGACTGTCATCCAGAGTGAGTGTTTCCATTTGCATTACATGAGCAGGCACTCAGCAAACTTCCCCACAGGCTCCGCCACTATAATCCCTGGGAAGGAGCGACCTGCAGGATTTACTTTCACTGTTCAATGCTTTCTCTGTTTATTGCCACTACTGTCAGAAACACTACTTGAACTCAGACAGGTGTCCTTACATCTCTCAGCCACCAACTTCTGGTGACATCCAGCAGCAGGAACTGACTGTCCGTGCCCAAGCCTGAACCCCCAGCACAGAGCAGGAAAGCTTGGTTGCTCACTGGAAATCCCTAAGCCCCATGGTGCTGTGCACTGGGCATGTTCAGTCTCACGCAGGCTCACTTCCTTCCCTTCTCCTGTTGCAAGCACTGCTTTAGCCCAGGTTGCCAGGAGCCTACTGTTCCAACAGCTGCTAAGATAGAGTGAGGTGTCAACTTTGACAGGACGCCAGATCGCTTTTTAATTAAAAAGTCAAGCATTTTGTATCTGTTCTGAGACCCTAATCAAAACTGAGCTGTTTTACCAAGGGCTCTGGATGGTCAAATCCAGTTACTCTGAGGCTTTTGATCACAATTGGCAACCATAAACCAATGCATTTTGTTGTCACTACTTAGTTCAATCTGTGTGTATTGAAACATCAGAATGTCAGAAGCTAACTGCAGTTCCCCACAGTGAAGCTGTGTCTCAGCAGTATCTGAACAAACGCACACTTCCAGCGGGATCTTTGTCCCCAAACACAGTAAATATCTTTTCAAAGGTGTTCATCAGCCTCCCCACCACTCAGCATTACTGTGCTTCTACTGGTATGGTACATTTTTTCCTGCTGCCAGCTCACCATGCCAAGCGCAGCCGTCTGCTTCCCATATGCCACATGTCCCCCAGTGCCTCCTCTCCTCCTTACCTTCCCTCTTTGGGCTCCCACTGTGGATCAACTGCTATCCTGCCAGCCACCTTTGCGTGGAGAGGATTTTTCCAACTGTAAGCTCCACAGAACAGGAACTTTGCCCAGTTCTCCATTTCTCAGAGCACCGGCTATGCTATGGTATAGAAATAATGAACACAGACATTAATAGTGTGACATTTGGATTTTTAACACCCTAAAAAGCATGAGGAGCAGGGCCCCAGGTTCCTTTCAGACTCATCTCTAGACAATGCAGTTAACTTCTACTCAGTCGGTTTTTTGATCAAAATTATACAATATATAGAGTTGTTTCGATAGAAAAATTATACTTTTCATTATCTATTTAAAAATGTATTTCTAAGCACTTGCAGTGACCACTGAAATCCTCTACAAAGCTTGCTGGGAATGGAAAAAATAATAGTGAGAAATCTAGTATAACTAAACACTGGGTAAGGAGGAGATCATCCTGTCTACCTTAGGGACAATCGTATCAAATCTTTCATTCATACATTGCTGCACATAAACATTCAGGGTTTGAATTGCTCAGACAGCATTCTTAACAAAATGGAAAATGTTTTTAGTGGTTCCTCCCTTACTTCTGCAGTCTTTCTCTGTGTTTACAGTCAGTGTTGTTGTCCTGCCCTAGAGGTAACCCAACAGGTCTTGCAAAGTCTCCGAACTGCCCCATCTCCATCATTCACAATCTTGCCTCTCTAACCTACTCATTTTCCTCCATTCCACAAACTATTAGTTTCAAAGAAATTCAGAGATTAATTAAAATGATTGGTGGGATGAGTAGGTGAGGGGGACAGGCTAAAGGGCTTGACAAGAAGAAAGATGAAAAGGACTAAATGCGTATAGCTTGGTTATGCGATGACTAATTGAGGGTGGAGGAGATGGACATGATATTCATTTACAAGAGCCTGTAGTTCTGAGCAGCATTTTTCATGTGCAAACTGAAGACTAGCTCAAGACTAGCATGCAATCTTGTACAGACCTGGCTCCAGGGTCCTACCCTTGAAGCTGGGAACCCCACTCTCCCCCCAGCCTATCCATCCCCACCACTCCCTTGTATCCTCTAATATTTTTTTAATTTTTTAATTTCAGCTCAGCTTTCAGTCAGCTTCAGTTCCTGGATCTACCTGGCCACGAGACCTGCTGGGAGCAAAAAGCAAAAGGAGAGGCCATGGAAGCTGAAGGTGGATGAGGTGGCACCTCCTTGCCACACCCCCACTGCGCTGCAGACTCAGGTGGACTTGAATGGACTCAAAACACACCTTGAGGAACCAGGGAAGAATTGGGAGCAGGAGCACTTGTGAATTATTTTACTTCCACTTAGCCTAAGGAAACTCTGTTCCTTGTGCCCTCTCACTCCCAGCTTCTTTTACTGATGTAATAAATAACAGAAAAATACTCATTCCTTCTGACTCTTCAAACTTTTGCCTCCCTTAGCTGGGGAAACCTGCTCTATATCATTTCTTAAGCAAGTGAAAAGCAGTATGAGAAGATTCAGTAATTCCCACTCTTATTCACTCCATGCAGAGGTGAAGCAGAATATCACATTTGAAAACATGAACTGAGTAAAAAAAACAAAAGAACTATATAATAAAAATAATTGCCTATATAATTAAAATACTGTGGAAACATCTTTGATGAGGAGAAAAAGCAAGATGGTGTAATATATCTAAGTTTAAAGAAAAAAGAAACCTGTATGAAAACAAGCATTTTCCTTCTGTAAGCACTGTTTCCAATATAGAAGAGCAGAAAGTGTAATTTATCCTTTTTTGTTTTTCAAATGGTCTAGAAATGAGCCAAAAGCATTTGCCATACAGGAGGGAAACAAAACAATGAACCCACTTATTCCTGGACACCAGATATAATTTAGACGGATGTGGTGTGTATAAGAAATTTTAATTTGTCCCTGAAAAGCCATTTAATTATTCAGACTATCTGATTGCCTCAGCCAGTCTCGTATTGATTGATTGGAGAACTTTATAAATCAAAATCTGCATTATTGCTGCTCAACGCATCTGCCTCCTGCAGCAAGAGAGATGCAGAGCTCATTCCCAATCCCTACCCACACGTTTGTTTATTAAGACATGTAAATGGCCGTGGTTTATAAATGGGTCAGTAAGTGTTCTTTCATACTACTGAAGGAATATTTACTTAAGGACATCAGGAAAGGGGGGGGAAGCCCTAAAGTAATAGCTGCTTAATAAATCAGGGCATAGTCACCCAAATTCCCAGCTTCCTGGCTAATGGCCATGCAGGATCACTGTGTCTCTGTTCGTGGGGCTCATTTCTGGTCGGGGGCACACAGTGAGGCTCAGGTGGTGAACTTGGGGCACCCAGATGAAATCCAAGCTGCTGAGACCTCAGTGAGCACCCGCTCACCAGCCGGTCCCAAATTAGGCAGAAAATCCCCTTGGAGCAGCCAAGAGCATTTGTCTTTGATTTCAGAGCTCTCCTGCTCCGCACCACCTTTATGATCAGCTTGACTGTCTATTCCCAGCTTCGACCAAATAACCCCTAAGTGAGCAGCAATTAACATAATGAGTGGACTGATGGGTGTCCCCCACAGCTACAGGCCCCAGCAGCAACACGTCTCAGGCAAACTGGAATGTCTAGTCCTGAAACTCCACCTCTGTGAAAGGAAGGAAGTAGAGAACTGAAATGAGTGGAGGATAAAACAAAACAAAAAAAAAGACAAGAAAAGAAAACAAATTACTTTAGATTAATCCCTCCAGCCTGATCCAATGCTCACCAGAGCTAATGAAAAACTTGCGTTGGTATCAGTGGGGCTGAACTGGACAGGCTGTAAATGAACAGTGTTTCAGATTATAGAAATGTATTAAATAGAGGGGTTAAAGCTACACTGAGCACGTTCCTTGTAGTCTGAACCTGGCTTTCTAGGACAAAAGAAACTTGCAGGAAAAAAACCCAGAAAGATAAAGCAACAAAACTCTAACAAATTAAATGTGTCAAAAATTAATCAGGACAAACTCAATTATTATTTGTCTATACAGAAAACTGACTACAGCAAATTATTTGCATGGGTCCCTATGTAACAGAAACCAGAAAAAAAACCTTTTCAGCTGGATTTTAAAATAATTCTGACTTCACAATAAACCCCTCCACGCAGCAAACTACTTAAAATTCATGTCTTGCATTTCTCCAGAGTTTCTTCCTTGCATAGACAAGCCCTTTATGAACATCAAAACTGCACAGCGACACAACAGAGACAGAGCACCCACAGACTGTCTTGGGGGAGTTCTAACCCAGCCAGAGCCACCACATGGGCTGTGAGTGGACACCCCATCCCTGGCAGGTGGGCACCTGGAGGCACAGCAGCCCGGGGTACGCACACAGCAGTTTGGCCCCAGGATGCTCTCCCAGGCAGAAGCTGTTTGCAGCTCTGGGGTTTCCAGAGCCAGAGACACACTGCATCTGATAGCCCTTAAGTGATTTCTTGTCTGTGGGTTCATCTGATCACTTTAAAACCCCTCAGTCCACACAACATTCTCTCCAAGGAGTTCCACAGCTTAACTGCAATTCTGTGAAGATGTTTCTCTGGTTTATTCTGAACCTGCCAGGTTCGTTTGATACTCTTGTGCCAGAGGAGTCAGTCACTGGCCTCTATTTATCTTGTACATAAGGATTAAAAATGGGTTAAACAACCACTTCTAGCATTCCCTGCATTAATGAATTTCAGAGATTTTCTTATGCTGCTGTTTGGCTGAACTACTTGCAGCTGAAGCTACCACAGCAGCTGAGGAGCTTCAGTTACCTGCAGCACAGACAGATGCTGACTCCATGAAGGTTGTGAGCACACCAACAGCACGCAGCAAGCCCTCCCTGCCTGGCCAGAACTCTGTATGTCCTACCACGGAATGTTCATCACACAAAGGTACACAGGAACGCATGTGGTATTGGTGTAACAGCAGTCAAGAGCACAAAGCAACACCAGTGCCCACCGTGTGGCCAAATGAATAGTGGCAAAGGTTGGAAAATGAGGAAGAAAAGAACTCTACAACTTCAAACAGGGGAGCAGACCTTCACTTTTCTTTCACAGCTGCTTGTTTGTTTGCTCCATTGTTGCCTCCTATACTGTAACTGGTAATTATGTCATTACATCTAGGAAAAAATAGCACTGGAGAATTTGGAACTGCCTTCTCAGACCTAGCTGTGAGTTTGTCAGCCTCACGTATTGTCAAAAGGGACTGAACCTGACAGAGGGAGGTAAAAGAAGCTGGACCACCCTCCATCAGCCAGCAGCAGCTCTGTGTCGCCAGGAGCACTTGTTGCGCTGCTGGCAGCGTGTGACACCCGCACAGCCCCCGGTCCCTGTCCTACCCCGCACTGGCACCCGCCTGTCCTTCAGCAGCTGCCGCACTTTATCCCCTCGGCACTCACACTCGCACACCCAGGCGCGGGGCGGGTGCGGGGCCAGGTGAGGCGGGGGAGTGAGGAGAAGGGTTCCGTGCGGGGCTGAGGGGCGCCCCGCTCCGCACAGGGCAGCCCCAGCGGGCACCGCACCGCCCGGCAGCCGCTCCGGGGCACGGACCCTTCCCCTCCACCGGGGCCCTTCAGCTCCAGCCTTTGCTCCCCCCCGGACCGGCCCGCACCCCCGCAGCGATACTGGGGCGCTCTCGCCGAAACTCGGCCGCCGCCGTGCGCTCCCCTCGCAGGGCGCGTTTGGAGAACCCCGGCTGGCACCGGGCTCCGCCCGGCCGGGTTTTATCCCGGTGATACCGGGAATTGTCCCCCCGCGCCGCTGCAATGGCCCGGCCGGACCCCTGCGTGCACCCCCGCAGGGGCCGGG
>VZRW01005856.1:413361-437317 GCA_013398125.1 Aegotheles bennettii | reverse complement strand
CCCATATTATATGTATTTTATCATATGAGGGGTTGTTTTAATGTTTAAAATACAATAATATGGTAATCTCTTTCCACATTGTAACCCAAGTGTCAAGGTAGGCACTGTTTGGATGGTGTTTGCTGCTGTCAGAGGAATACACTTGTAACAACACCAACCAAACAAAGGGTTACTAGGAGGATACTGTACTTTGCCAAGAGTACATTTTGCTGATGTCAGCAACCCGGAAGGTAAGTTGATTTTGACCATATGTAGGAATAGACAGCAGAGGGATAATACACAGCACTGCTGGGTGTGGTTTTACAGGGATTTAGCAAGTGCCAACTAGCAAAATAAGCAGGGCAAGGAGATTAATTACATGCAAAGGTGCATGTTTAACTCTTGGTAGCGCTGGGTTATGGAATAGATGTTACTAGCAAGCATTTTGCTTAATCACCTAATTACGTAAAAAATAAATACATTATATAAAATACTATGTTAATTAAACACAGCTGAGTGACAGTCTGCTCCACCCGATCCTAATACGCACACATTTAGCTTTGGGGTTATGTGTTTTGTCTCTCAAGTGTGACATTGTGTAGCCCAGGCAAAAAAGTCACTGAGCAATAGCACCGGTGGCCAAGCGGGCATCGTCTGGCGAGTTGGTCTCTGTGACCTGAGTTATGTGCTGACCCGGTCCAGCTCAGGAGGTACCGGTGTCCAGTCAGAGAATCTACTGTCAAGCAAAGTGGGTTTTAGTGCCAGTTACGCACTAGGAGAGGAAGGGGGATTTAGATGAGCCTTTTCTTTGGTCCCACATCTTGTTTGAGGATCAGGCCTAAACCAGGGCAAAGTAAGTTTATGTTCCCTCCACCTCCATCTGTTTTGTAAACAGTGTGGTGAGCAGCCTGTTGCTATCTGGTTCACTTCAGCACAGATTAATATTCAGCACATAGACTACTAGCAGTATACTACTGGATCGCTCTGATCAATACACAACTGCAATGAAAGACACACGTGCATTTTCATGTGGTGAAATGCAAAGTTTTAACACCTACTTAACTGCCGAGATTGAAATTGCCTAATGCACTATGTGCCTTACTTCTGTAAGGAATAGGCAGTTCTCTTCAGGATTCAGAGAGAAACTCTCTTTTTGTTGCCCCAGCTGTACTCACAAGGGAATATTTTGCAAATAACAGCATTGTGAACATGTATTTTGTTTGGCTGCGAGTGTTGTCAACGGATTCAGGAAGTGAAGTCAGAAAAAGGCAGGGTTTCAAACAGGGCAGGCTACACAGAAATGCCTAGGCAAAGCCTCTAATCAGAACAACATGTTTGGGACACAGAAACATTAATTAGAATTTGGGTCTGTACTAAACCCAACAAAATCCTCACACTTCTAGAAGTCAGTGACAAGGGGGAGTTTGACCATGATTACTCACTGAATAATTTTAAATCCAAAGTACTTGTCATTAGAGAAATCACAGTGACACCCTAACTCAATTCTCTCCCTCCAAAGCCGTGTGAAAAATGACTGCCAGTTTTGTCCCATGCAGAAGCCTAAGAAATCCATTATAACAATCACTTTCTGAAAAAGTAGACAGCCCTTGCAATGAAGTGGATTGCTGCACACACACTAATAACCTTATCCCCACAACTCTGCAGCAAGCAAAGAATTTAATTTACAAGCAGCCAGGTGACTCTAGAGCAGCTCACATCATTTATCTAGAATCACACAGCACGTATGGACTCTGCACTGTGGAGTGTGGAGCCTGAACCAGCGGCGAAATTGGAAGTTAGAGAGCTGGATCAGCACGGTGCTCTGCCCCAGTGAATAACCCTGACCGAGGCGCTGGGGTTATTAGCCCGGGTGGTGTTACTGAACAGACTGTGGAGGTAGATGGACCAGCTCAGGCTGGAACAAGCTTGGGCATCTGTGGAGTACACCATGGGGTGTGGCGTACCACCTCCAGGAGAAGTACAAGGCAGAACTGAAAAGAAAGAACACTTATCTTTAATATCAAGCCTAGCACTTTCTCTGTTCTGCATCTCTCCCTCTCTATCCCTGTTCTCAAGACTCAGGTGTAACAGCGTAGAGTTACCCACATCAAGAAACTAAAACCAGTTCAGGCAAAGTTTGCTGTGTAGAAAAAAAAAGCTGCAACATCATAAGCGAACACAATTGCTAACAGGCAGATGGACAGCAAGGAAATAATATTTGAAATTACCGTACACACAAACCTATTATGAAGCAGAATATACCTTAGAAACACATAGCATTAGCCCAGGGAAAGGGAGAAGGAAGGTGGTATTAACATTCCAACTAAAGAAAAGGAAAATTCAAAATGTAGGGGGTTTGCTTTTTGTGAAGGCAATTCTTCCAGAGAAGTGCTTGTTCTTTGGGATTACACACCCTGCCAACACCAGCGCCTGCACCCAAGGACTGGTGGCAATCCTAATTGTACACATATACATTACTGTTGACATGAACATTACAATGTATCCTCTGAACAGAGAATGGTGCTTCTGACAAAGAAAACTTGTAGAAAGTCATCATATAATCTACCGTGAAAGCCTCTGATTACTTAAACAGTTTTAGAGTGGTTTTGCACAGCAGGGTCCTCTTTTCCAATTTTGCACATTATTCTTTGCAGTACATTTTTGTTAAGGAACAATGGAACTATAAAAATCAAATTAGATGTTCATCACGGTCCTTTCTGTCCTTAAATATTCTGAAATACTAGAAACACAATTACAATGGGGGAAAATGTCTTTTTAAAAAGTTAATTAAATATTGAAAACACTGCTAATTTTCTTACTTACAGAGTAACAACAGAGTTAAGGGGAAAACAAAACTAAAACTAATTCATAAAAATGAGTAAAGTAACCCCTCTTTAAAATCTCATACAGAACTTGATAGGTTATGACTGACCTGATTAATCCAAATATCTAAAACACCTAGAAACTAACTCTGTAAACAAAAGTGGAGGAAGAACTGATATTTCTTTTCCTCAGTCTCATGATTATTTTGTGTTTTGAGCCTTGTATTCTCCAAGCAATCTCTAGGTTGATTTCTTAAACAAAAAGACCAGTGACTTGCTAGAAATTCCTCTGAACTGTGAACTTTGCTTCTTATTCTTTTTTAATTAAAACCAATTCCTGCGAAACCTGGCAGCGTAGTAACACCAGAGATGTGGGAAACGGGACACAATTCCAGCAGATGGAGCTCAAAAGCAAACAGTCCTGGAACAAGCTGCACAGGCGCCTGCAACAGGAGCCTTTGCTCCGATGGTGTAGGAGCCAGGAAAGTCCTCACATGAAACCCGCTATCACGCTAAAAGAAAAGATAAATTTTAACAGTTTCCCTGAATTCTTCAAATGATCACTGCAATGAGTAGGGAGATCCTGCATTCCTGCAGGATCCTGAAATATCCCTGAAATAACCAGAGTTATTTCAGAGGACACTAAGAGTTCAAACCCCAGTGCCCATGGGTATTTTTCTGAATTCTCATCCACAAGGATGAATTAACAGGCATGACTTTTAGATGTCTTTTTATGTCTCAGATAAGAAGTCACGAAAACGTGCACAATGCACACATAATCCAGAGATTGTTTCTATTCAAACTCACAAAGCCATCCACGTAGCACTCATGCTGAAAAGAGAGAACTCAAGAAGTTTTGAATCTCCACTGCATGGATTACTGGTGGGTGTCAAAGCATGGTCTAGCACTCCCAGCACTGCAGCCTACCTATTTCCAATGATTCTCAAAGCTTCTGACCTCTGTGTGACCGCAAATCAAAGCGCCTTGACAGCTATGAAAAGTTCATTTCCATTTGTGTCCAAAAGCAGTTTTACAACTTCTAACAACAGCAAAAATTGTGAGCTGCTGCACCCACCTTGCAAACTCCTCTTGTTTTACTTTTACCTTGAGAAGTCAAACACAAAAAGTTCCTTCTTAAATGAAGCTGGAACACTTTAAAGCTACAGCTCAGGATTTATTCAGTTTAACTTCTGTCACCTAAATTATTTAGGTTAGGAGGCACCACAGGTTCTCCTTATGGCTAACAGAAAAGTACAGGCCTCTCCAGAGACTGCTTTGGGTACACTGAATTGCTAACTGGGAGTGCCTGTGCCTCAGCAGTCTACATTTTTTAACTCAGAAGCCTCTAGTCAGATATGATGAAACCAGGGTGTAATGATTACCTGATTAGAAGGAGGAGACACTTCCTTTTACTAAACAGAAAAATGCTGCAAACATCCACCACGTGGACAAATTTCCATATGCAAAGTTTTACACCACTGCAGCATATACATAATGTACACTCTTTTTCCCCTATACAAACACTAAGGTACCCCCAAACATGAACCGTTCAAAACTCCTTACAAGAAGTCATTAAAAACAAGACTTACTATGAACTCTCCAGTGGTGTCTCAGGGCCTCAATCAAGATATGATCGTTATCATGCTAAATAATCACCAGGTGTCTGACCCAAATACCCAAAGGGGAGAGAAAGAACCCAAATTCTCCAAGCAAAGTCCATCTCTAGTGTTCTTATTTGGTTTTGCTATCATACAGATTGTCTGTCCTTCCCGCTTCCTGACTGAAACAGATAGAGTATTTCTAAGTACATATATTCTGATTAGTTAACAAAGTGCTTTTATATGCAAAATTACATAAAAACTATGTAAAGCTGCAGGGTAAGTGTAGCTGACTTCAGGCCTGCCAGTACAAGTGTTTACAGCTAGTCTGAAGCAAGGTTACTGACCAAAGCTAACCCTCGAAAAGTCAACAGCAAAGTTTCCTTCTTTAAATGATGGAATGTAAGCAGAATGTAGTGGTCTTTGCATAGGTTCCTTCTCCTCGAAGCAGAGATTTCTGACCAGTATCATTCCACTGCAGCACTGCAGGTAGCAGCACATCTTTCTCTAATTTCCTACTGCATCAGATTTCAGGGCTGTGACCTGTGAAAAGTAGGTGGCTTGACTCTATGCAGATTTAGCTGTGCTTTTAATACATTAGCTTGGTTAAGGACTTCTGAATTTTATTTTCCACTTCTGCACTCCTAAAACCACCTAAACTTAGTATATTTAGGAAAATGCCCCTGACTAAGCTTCACAACTACCGACAGCTTTTGCTTCTGTGTAATTTTGCAAAAGTAACAATAAAGTTAACCAATTCTCTCAAAATACTGACTGACAATTACCAAGAAGTAGCCCAAGTCCTAAAGATTTCAGATATGCCAGTTTTGGCAATCAGGCCACTGATAAATATTGGAAAGAAAACATTTTTAAAAACCATAGTATCTTCCTATTTTGGGAAACGGGGATGTCAGAATTTCCAAAGCAGAAGGAAAGAAGGAAAGAAAATGAGCAAGGGCAAAACATTTTGTCCCAAGAGACTTTTTTTCTTATCAGGAATTTGCTTAGCCTCAGACTAAACTTTTATTTTCATAAGAAAGTTACATGGCTCTGGCTCTTTAAAACTCATTGTTTCAAACTGTGACACAAGACGCAGCCTCACTTTTTTTGATATAACTTGGGGTCCTACTGCATGACCTCGAGTAGCTTTAGCTGTGGTGTTTTAAAAAAGCTACCAATAAAGCAGTTTAAGTTTATATGTCAGTTTGTGGACTGCAGTAGCTAAACAGTTGGCCACTACTGCTACTCGGGCTGCTGCTGCCAGGCAAGCACTGACAGATCCACCTCTGGCCTTAGGGAGTTCAGCTTTGATGTGTGGAAGCATTTTTTTCACTTCAGTGCCCGTCTGAGCAGCCACCTTTTCCCTCCTCCTTTGCCTCTTCTTTTCCACTCCTCCATTTGTGCTGGTAGGGCTTTCTGGAATCTTGCAGAATACTTATTTGAATCTGCATTGCTTCCCTTATTTAGTTGACCACGCAGCTCTACAAACACCTGAAATGATGGGGGGCAGCAGGGGAGGTGGAACATAAATGCAGGTACAAGCAGCAGGGATGTGGCATCTTCTGAAAGAAATGCTCACCAGCAATCTTCAAATTACCACAGATTGAGTCAGAACTCTTAAATTCGTTCTGCCCAATTTAAATTACACTCCAAAAATGCCCAGGCAGATTTTGCACCAGTTTTACTAACTTAATTTGAATTCACACTTTTGGTTAAACAAGCTCAACTTCCCATATGGACAGACCTATAAAACGTGGTTTGACTTTCACAGTGAACATTTTTCATGCACCCATTAACTTGAACGAGAACTATGAGTCCTTATTATACCTGCTTATGAAACTGTTTTTGTTAGATGACTAACTTTATGCATATATATTTAAAATTATTTAAGAGGGCAGTGAGGTTACTATTCAAAGTCTTATAAATGGAATTTCTTGCACATGTTCCTGATATTGGCTTCCATGTCTGTTTTGAATTTACTCAGAAAATACACTACCACACCCAAAATTAGTTTCAAGCTATTTCCTTGGCTCCCTCTGTTCACTGCATTATCATTCTCACGTGCAGAAATTGCTTCTGTGTTTTTCACTGGACAGGAAAGGCCAGACTGGCAGTATGAGAAGGGCTTGGGTTTTGACTTAGTGTTAATTGTTGTTGTTTCCATGGTTATGTGCCTGTGTGTTGAATGTGGCAACTCAGTTCATTAAATGGTCTCACAGGTGGTATCTGCAAGATCTACTTGCTACTAGCAAAGCCAGTTACATTTCCAGTAGAACTTTGAGGTTAACAATGACCAAGTAGGGTGACAAAAGCAAAAAGTCACAAGCTCATAACTTACAAAGTTATTCTTTTTCTGTTAGAAACAGCTCAATTCCCAAACCTGTTGCAAATTAAGAACACCAGCAGCTCGATTGAAGAATAGTGCCACCTGATTTTCTGTAGCCTTTCACAGAATCACAGAATCATAGAGCATGTTGAGTTGGAAGGGACCCTCCAGGATCATCAAGTCCAACTCCTGTACCTTTGCAGGGAAGCCCAGAAGTCATACCATGTGTCTGAGAACATCATTCAAACACTTCTTGAACTCAATCGGGCTTTCTAACGGTATTCTCTCCTGAAATACAGTTCCCAGTGTTTTGACACATCCTCAGCCTGATCTAAGAAGAAAAAGCTAACATTACCCCTTTAGGGAATGCACTGCCCACCATAGCACAGAAGTTGCAGGCCTGTCCACCTGTGAAAGCACACCACTAACAATCTCACCCTTTCCCTGCCTCTTTAGGAGGGTCGAACATCTATGGTGGCAGTAGTGATCTGAGGGCATCAAGAAGAAATAAAACTCCTTGTCTTGTACAACTGTATAGAAATAGGAACAAGCAAGACCTAGCAATTAACATACAAACATAAAGCCAGATTCCTTGGTGTTTCTGGGGTGCAGCTGATATCACATCAGACAATAGCACAAAAAGTAATGAACTTGAGTTGAAATCCCACCTCCAACTTCCCATAAGGAGCTACTTCATAGTCCCACATGTGATTTTCCGTAACTGCTAGTTGTGTGAAGCAGAAGGGAAATCTACAGTGCAGAAGAGAAAGAAGAGAAGTACTGAACTTAATTCTCCTTTTTCCAGGCAGTCAAGGTCTTGGCTTAAACAACAAAACTGAAAAGCCCCAAACCAAAGAACTGTATCTTGGCCTAAATCCTCCCTCTGGTTTGGATCTTTAGAATAATATTGGCTTCATGGAGATCTACACTCTGATTTAAATGACTCTATAACTCCGTGAGTCCATGAGTAAAAAAAGAGAAGTTTTATAAGTATAGGTTGAAAACAAACAAAGTCTCCATGTAGTCAGTAAAAATTACCACTTCTGCTGGTAAATTATTATCTATAGTGATGAAGCTCTAAAAATATATGAGAGGATCTTTAAATTAATGAGAGGAGTCAGAATAGAAGTAGAGCTCTCAAATGCTGAGAATTTTAATGGCTTTCTATTTCTTTTATTGTCATCCATCAGTATTTGCATAATCTAAAGCCTCTCACCTATGAGATAGAGGTGATATAAGATATATTAAAATGTATTTTAATTCACATACTGAACTATATTAATCTATATTTAAAAATTGCTGTATTTTGACCTAAAACTGGAGTACTATGATTCACTGCATTACAAAGAAACTATGGTTCTCTAGGTTCATTTGCCTAATATGAGCTTGCCATGCCTAACATCACAAGCCTCATCCTAATCTTGAATTTAGCTATTATTTGATACTTTATGCTCTGGGATTCCTTCCTTAAGTCTGAAACCTTAATTTAAGCCAGCTGTTCCTCAGTAACTCAACATGTGTGGGATTTTCCCACTAAATGAAAATGGTAACTAGGAATTATTTTTTTTAAAGAGATATAATGTCCATTGTGGGATGGTTCCTTTTAAATAAAGACAAAGAAACTATCATTGTTGTAAAAGGAAAATGATCCCGTGCAACATAAAGTATATGTTACTTTTATGCCTTGACCATGTTAAGGTTTAATTGACTAAAAGTTATGTTGGCTTTTCTAGCTTTCCATTTTTACTGAGCCACAGAGTTTGTTTGAAGCTGATAATTAACATGTGGATATTATATATTTGCCCTCTTGGCATCATGGTATGAGTCTGTTCTTTAATACTGCTGACACTGAAGTTCATGGCCAGTAAATCCTCCCCTGAGCACAGGGGTAGTAGGGGCAGAAGGGTGGGAAAGGCAATGGGTTAACCAGCAGAACTGCACACAGCGAAGCCTCTTTATCAAAGCTCTGTGTTTCTGTGAGCACCCGTTTTCTTTTGCACCAAATATTTTAAAACACACTGTATATGGTATTTTATGCAATATATGGGTATGAGAATTAACCATATGTATGCAACTATAAAGAAATTCCAGATCCTCCCGTTAGAAGCACTTGCTTCCCTTATATCATTATAATATTCTAAACCAGTATTTTGTCTTCAAATTAATTTTCTTCTGAATGGCATACACTGAAGACTGTTGGTGTTAACAGGGGAGGGTGAATACATATGTATCTATAGAATGCTACTGGTATATTATTAAAACACAGAAAATGTTAGCATTGAAAAATACAGTTTTTCAATACCAGTTTGATCACAAGAAAATGGGAAACCGAGTCTAGAAAACAGTCACTGTCATACCAGATGCAACAGCATGCAAAGGGTTAAAAATCAACGCAGCATTTAAGAGTGACAGAATGTTTTCCTGTGAACTCCTTCTATGGTGTGATCTAGGGGAAGGTCCAAGTTAAAGTGCTGGATGTTCATACAGGATTTCCTATGACTAACGCTGTCAGCATTCAAAACTTTTAATTTAAAACGTGGGTGTTATACACAGATAGGAAATTTACCATTTAAAATTTCTTATTTGAAAATGAATGGAAATCACTCTGATTTTCAGATTCATTTGCTGTACGTGGCACGATAGCATAAAATAAGGAAGTCACTAAGCGGCATATGCTGGGATTGCCTGCCAAGCTTTTACACAAGTCTTTTGTATCTGGATAGGATTCACAGGAAGCTTGTACAGGAAGGCCTTTTCCTTCCGTATTTTTGAAAAGCTTTGTTGGATGGAAATTATGCCAGTGAGTAAAAGAGGGGAAGGGGGAACAAACTACCATCCTGGTGCTTTTTGGTGCCAACCCATGCAAAACTGAAAGTCACATCTACATAACGTTAATGCAACCTGTTGTAAAATACACCAACAAAAAGCAAGCCTAGAGAGCACAAAAGATGTTCTATAGTTTTTTATTTAAAAGACTGAAAGTAATTCAGGTGCCAGACCAGAACCGTGTGGAGAGTGCAAACCTGAGGTGTAATCTGCCACAATTAAGCTAAATTTGCCAGTATTCCTAGCAAGCATGCCATGGCCATGCATACTCTCTAGCAGGTTTGCTCCAAATTATACTGCAAGTTCTTCAGATAAATTTTAAATAGTGATATTTTATTGAATTAAACACAAATGTATTAATATAGCTTGAGCTGTCACTACAATATCCCTTCTTTTGTTTCTTAATGCCATGTTGATCCTATTTTCATGATACTGCGTTAACTTTTAGTTGAAACTAAGCTTTCCCTACGTCTTGTGACACAAGGGATAAGGTTGATTCTCTGGCTCATCTCTTGTTGTAGCTAACACACCACTCAAGCACTTGTTAAAAATCACTATTCTTTCCTTGACCTGGGTCTTCTAAAACCCCTAGTGGGCATATTACTACTATTCTGTGTACTATTATGCTACACATATTGAGCCAAAGAGTTTGCTTCACTGGGAACCATGACAGCAGAAAATACACCTGCAGGTAGACTACAATGATGCTTCTTCAGCATCTTCCACGTCACCTGGCAGGAGTCCCAGAAATCTCAGAGAACACAATTTAGACCTAAGAGTCTTGTAAACCCAGAACTGCTATTTAGGCAAGGGGGAAAAAAAAAACTAACAAAAACAAACCTTAAAAGCTTCCTCAAATAGGGAACACCTCTAATGCACAGTAAAGGAGACCAAAGTTGTAAATGAGTGGGTTGATGATGGAGAAATAATGGTGGAAGAGGAGACTCAAAAAGGCATAAGGTACTAATATTCAAAGGATGAAGAGGAAAGTAGCACAGGGGACAGTGGAAGACATCAAAAGCATTAGAAAGAATGACTGAAGAGCACGCAGCTCTTGTAAAGACTGCTGGTGGAGGTGTGCAATTCTCTCCAGGTGGACATCGGAACCAAACATTCTGACTATTATTATAAAGCTATTATTAACAAAAAAAAAAAAAGGATGCTGGTATAATGAGTCAGGCTTGTGCTTTGCCCACACAGTAGCTACGGCACAGGTAGCAACCATATGTATTAATCTGCTGTGAGAAAATGCATTCCTAGGGGAAAGAAAATCCATGCTGACGTGTGTTCATTGCTCCTGTGACCAAAGCTAGTTATTTTTTTAAAAAAGGCCTCTTTATGCAGCAAACATTTCTCTCTTCAGAGTGAGGACTACAGAAGTAAGGAATAAAAGAACTAGTTCCAGGAATGGGGATAGAGAAGTCTGAAATGAAAGCTCTGGTTGAGATGAGACTGCACATGATTTGCAAAGCGATGGAAACTGAGGGGGCAGCTAGGTCATGCCTTTCCCCTGCTGCATGAATCACTCTTTGAATGGAAATTTGAGTAGGAAGACATAATGGCTTGGGAACAAAGAGAGCTGCTGGAATATCACAGGTGCAGCTGAGCAGAGAAGGATGTTTTGGGATATGCCAAGGAAAGCAAACACCATGAATCTGGAGGAGTTGTCAGGACTTTGTGATTTAGGGAGCTATCCAAATCAACAAGGCAATTTCTCACAGAGTCAGACAGGAGAATAGCTGAGGTCCTGAGTCCGTGTTCCAGTAAATCAGTTCCTTAATGCTAAAGCACAATTCAGAATTCAGAATAAGACAGGAAGTGCTAATGTCCTACTAAAGTTTCTGGGAGTCAAACTTACACTCCACTGAGGCACCTCACTCCAGTTAGATGTATAACTATATACTTTGTTGAACTGCAACTCATGTAAGGTGTAGGAATCCAGATCCTGACACACAAGAGGACATATACATTCTGGGGAACCAAAATGGCCAGTCAAAGCCAGAGGGTTCAAACAGAAGACAGGAGAGACTGTCAGAACTGGAAAGAGAAGATAACATGTGAAAGGATCAACTTTATGCCTTAGAAAACCCTCCAGCAATGAGAAATACTGTGAAACTGAACAAAAGGTACCCACCAAGTTACAGGATTGTGAACAGATTAAAACACTAGTAAGAAAGAAATAATCACATGCCTATGATATTCTGGCACTGCTGTCCTAGGGAAGATAAATTTCATTTTTATGTACAGCAAACTTAAACCGAATGCAAGTAAAAATCCAAGATTATTTTAACCAGTTGATCAGGATGGAGTAGAAATGGAAGATAACAAAAGTAATGTGGAAAAAAAATTAAAATAATTAAATGTTTCCATATCTTTCTCTTGCAACAATGAAGGAAAAAATACCATTTTTTTAAAAAATGTGGTTATAAGCAAGCCCCTTGAGTAATCTGAATTGTCTAAAGACTAGAAAAGTGCTGTAGAGAGGAGACTTAGATAGAATAGTGAAGATGAACTGGTAATAGATATCTGAATAGTAAGGAAAATAGAATTCAAATGAAAATTATATTTTAGTCGTTTAATGACTAATGAAATAACTGAAGTCAACATACTTCTTCTCTAAATATAAATTTATAGACAAAGAAAAAGGAATGAAGACAAGCTAACCCAGCACTGCCAGGCAATCTCCCTTAACCCTGAGTTACCTTGCTTCTCCATACTACAGTGAACAATGCTATTGAAAAAAATGAGAAGCCAAGAAGTGATGTAGGAATTGCAGTCACCCAAGGGTCACAAATAAGATTGTACAGAATTTTTTAAAATAGTGCTAATTATTATCACTCTTCTGTGAAACTAGGGCAGTAAGAAAAACCTAAAGGACTCACAATGTAACTGCCACCTTCCCAAGCTCAAAGAGCAGGAAATACAGGAACCATTTTCAAGGTAAACAGAGAGAGAAGCAAGAAACAAAGCTAGAATGCTAAGAAAAGGTTTAAAGAGAGAATTAACTGAGCTCCCATTCACTGCTATCTGCGCTCCCACTTGCAAGACTACAGTATCTTTTTGTTGCTGGTGCTAAGCAAAAGGATGGCAGTAAGCTTTAGAAACTAGAGCTTATACTCATTAACTCAGAAGACATACTGCATTTTTTTACAGAGTAATTATAATGTCATTTTTCTTACCAGAACAAAAAATATTGACATTGTTTGCCACACTGAATTGAAATGAGTTTTATATTTCTTCAAGCTCAAAGAAAACCCAGCTGTGGAGCTAAAATAAAAATATTTGAAAACTCTTTTGACGTAATAAATAAAATTTATATACATTTTACTGTAAATGGATTCCTCAGAGAGGGCAAAATTTCAAAGTGTGTATGGAGACTTTATTAGCAAGACATGGTTTAGATAAATGTCTGTACTGTGTCTGATGCTTGACATTTAACTGTAGTAACTTAATAAATAACAGCAATTAAAACAGGTTTATGATGTGGCAAAACATTATTTCCTTTCAAAGTCACATTAGTCTCTATTCATATCTGCAGTGTTTTATAATCAGTAAGAACATTCTGCTCGTGTACTGGTGCAAATTCAGAATAGTTTTTCACAAATTACACCCACAAAGCAAATTTGGCCAGAGGTTTCTGTGCGAGATCTACTGGCACCACCATATTCAGCTTCTGGGAGTAATGCTGCCAGTAAGGTCAGCCTGAGGAGTACAGGGGGTCTAACGAGGACCTTGGTCTTCAACAGTGAAGATTAGATCCTATGAAGTATTTCCCTCTGTAGGGTTTCACTGACAGTGTGTGTTCCTGACTGAAAACTACAAGGGCTTGCTTGGTTTAAAACGGAAAAAAATATCTGCCCATTTTGGAGAAACACCCTGGCCCTCTCTCCATTTGGTTTTGCTGATCCTTGAAGTTGCCTCAGCATTTAGTAACTCAATGGTTTTACATAATTTACATTCTATGCAAATGATATGAGGGCTAGCATTTTGCCATAACTGCTCTCTGCTAGGACTGCTCTGAAAGGACACATTTAAACTTCTAAAATTATAGCTATTATAAAAATCATGACATTGATATCATCTTAAGCCAATTAATTGGAAAATGTTATCTCCTCATTAGAAAAATCGGTATTCTTGTTCATACAGGTTCAGTCAACAGATTAACAGGCAAATTAGTTCTTAAATATAAATTAAGCTTGTGACAGAACACACCTCTGCAGAATAAATATGTATAGAAACAACTAACTAGTAATACTCATCACTTAGACACAACAATTTTAGTATTTCTTTTTTTACTTTGCACTGTGAACATCAGAATAACTAAATACATATTTCATCATATCTGTTTGTTTCAAACCAACTTTTATTTTATTTATTCTGTTCCGGAACAAGAGCATTGCTTTTCCTTAGCTCTGTGAAGCCAAGTAAGAAAGCTTTTTCTTTTTCCTTCTACCTCCACTATACTGCTTCTCAGAAAACTACCTGGCAAGTCATTCCATGAAGAAGTTTAGAAAAATTCTTAAATCTACTTATGTAATTTCTAAGTTGTTTGGTCACTCTTCTTAAACTTCACTGCATGTACAGTAAACTGAAAAACAATTCTAATCCTCATTTTGGCTGAGTTACATACGTTAAGCCTCATCCCTACAGTTTGATCCAGCCAGCCTGCTCCGTCAGCATTTACAGCCATCAGTGGCACTCTGCAGATGTGCATTACCCACTCACAGTAACCCCTGGTTGGGAACTCCATAAAGGTACGTGCTAATCTCGGGCAAAAAGAACATTTTGCATTGTACAGGTGCAGTGCTTAACATGATTATCATTTGTTTATACTCGAGGAAATAGTACTATAGTGTTGGGATAACATTGTGACTTGTACTGGAGATAGATAAAATACCTGGGTTATTGTATCAGCTGTTGTGTTTTTGCTTAGTATTTTGAAAGCATCCACGAGTAGTGGACCAAGCCTTCTGTGAGGTACCTCTTTTGAAGTACAGGACCTGGCACAGGGCTCTGCAGGGTAGTTCCACCCTGCCAATACATGAAATTGCAGAGAAGGTAAGATGGGAGCTTGGTGTGCTGGTCTGAGATGTGAAATACGAGACTGGACAGATCAGCTCTGCCCTCCCTCCAGCAGGCCCCTGCTCAGGCCCCTGGTGATACACATGTTTGGTGTGTGCCAGCACCGCTCCGAGGATGGCACCACTCTAGGGAACACCTCGTATTTAAATACCAGCCAGGGCAGAAAGTTCTCAGCACCAGGAAGGCCCCAAGCCGATTCTGACTAACACAAACAAGATCGCTCAGTGCCAAAGCTCCCCTCTCGACTTCCCTAATTCACTGCAGTTAATCTTTAGGCAAAACTGAGCACTAGATTCTGTCTCTCTTGCAGACACTCTGACTAGTCAGCTTCTCTTCAAGTCTTATTATAAGTCAAGTGCACTCTAATCATCATCAGGAACATTTCTAACACTGCTGCTCCTCAGTCTAGCTATACCTAAATATAGTTTAACCTCAACCAGCTAGGCCACACTTAGATTTCTGGTTATCCAAAACAAAGCTTTATTCCTGAGCCATGTTTATTAATCAGAATGCCTTGATTACCCAGATATATTTCCCCATCCCTCATGATGTTCAGATAATGCTGTTGGCTTTATTATCTCTCACAGACTAGTTATTGTACAGCGAGGTATGTTCCCAATAAACAGTTGGCACTACCGCAAACAATTGTATTAAATGAAATTAAAGTACACATTGGGAAACACAAAAACATCATGGTGAGTGAAACTGTGTTATTAATGTTTGGCTTTCCATCAGTCTTATCAAGAAAATGCCCTAGAGAACTTAAGAAGTTACTGGAAGTCATTCTGTTGCATCGCAGGGTTTCAGCAGCAGAAGACAGCACCCACAGCTGCAGCAGAGGGGGAGAGCAAAGCCTTGGTGGAGAACTGGTGACCTCTGCAGGTTCCTCACTCCCAGAGCCACCTCACCTCACACGGTCATTTAGCAATACCCAAGGTGTAGTTTGGGTTGCTTTCATCTTTGAGAAATTAAAACAGAGAAAATTAAATGTCTATTTGATGATGACATAGCAACATAAAATAAGCTAGAAAACACGGGCACGTGTTAATTTAAGAAATAAATGTTCATCTTCGAGAAGGCAGAAAACAATACTTCAAAGGACAGAATCTTCAAAGCACTCTATAACTTCAAAGCACTGCACCAACATTAATAAACACTGAGGGCATATCTGTGAGGTAGAAAAAAGTTTCCTTTTTTAATGCTTGTGTAAACAGGGCACAGAGATTAAGTGATTTGCCCAAGTACACGAGTTAGCAGCAAAACTGAGATTGCGTGTCAGAAGTAACTGGCTCAAGCCTCCTCTTCAGCTACAGCTGGGTTAAAACAGTGAGCAGATGCTCCCTACAAAGACACTTATTCAGCAGAGGTCAAAACAGAGATGTTTCCTACTGATAGCATCACCTGCCCTTTTTAAGGCCTGCTCCATGTCATTTTCAGCTGATGTCCTCCCACAAAGTCAGCGCTGAGTATCCACAGATCCATCTGAATTACAGTAATCTTATATATACACAGAGCCTTACTTCTGCATTTAACATTATTAGAGCTTACGTGGTCTTTGTGAAGATCTTCAGCATTTCTGCATCGTGACAATCTACTCACTACATGCTTCTTGACAACACACCGAATTAAAATCCAATCAGCACACCGACAGCGTGAAGTGTCTCTGATGACACTATTGAAGCTGAGCCTACACTAGAACCAAGCAGAACTTTTACTACCTCCTTCTAAACTAAAATGTAACATTTCCTCAAGGCATATAAGCTGATCTGCTGTATATCCCTGCTACATAGCCATGCTGCTGAACACACAGATCCTTCGATCATATCTGACAAAGAAGACAAAAGCAAAACTCATCATTTTCTTTTCAAAATCACCTAATAAGGAACAGCCCTTGGATACACGGAGCTAAATAAAGTGGCCTGTGAAGTACTTAACAAGAAAAAGAAAATCACCTTGTGCCCCTCTGACAACAAATAACTTGAAACGATAACAAAGAAGGCCAAAGATTTGCCTCTTCCTTTCTCAAATGTATTTCTTTTCTTAGCTCTTTAGTGATACTAAATGTTCCTGCTCTTATTTTTAATGAAGAGCTTCCTGGTGTTCCCATGCGTTTGTGGTCTCATGCACTTAATTAAAGGAGAACAGGTGTGGAACACTGATATTTTTCCCTTCTGTAAAAACATTTGTATGTGAAACAAACAGAATTAATAAGTTAAAACGATATAAACAAAAAGTATGCTTCAAATAGCCAATTCCGAATCTCTTCTCCACTGTTTGTTTTTTTTAATCTTTTTGTGAACTCATTGTTGGAACAAAGGCTTAATTCTAAAAGTTGTTAAAATATTAATTAAAAACTAAAGGCTTTAAAAACATAATTTCTAATAATGAGTCTATACAACAAGCTTCCAAAATTTTCTTCTCCAATGTGATTCTTGTTTTCAGACAGAATTTCCTCATAAGACACATACTTGTAAAAATACTTTAAAAAATGCATAGTTCTATTTTGAAGACACTGATTCGCATCTAGTAACAAGTAATGAGCTGCATGTTCTTTTTCCAAAATAAAGTCCCACAGTGGCTCTGAAAGGGATGCTGCCTGCATATGTTGTTCAAATGTTCCTCCTTAAGGCCAGTTAGGAGTACTGCACCCTTTCATTTCTCCTGTTCACCAGTAAAATTGCTGTATTCAGAACACTAGGAAATTACTGCCATACTAACAGACTAAAGACAATCACAATTTCTGTCTTTAAATTCGTTAAGAGTTCAAAAAAGTCTTGTGCTGTCTATATTAATGATACTGCTCAGCACTCACGTAACATTTTCAATTGCCACAACTCAAAACTTTCCTGTGAAGGTAATCAAGTACTGCTCTATTTCGCACAGAAACAACAATAATAATAATAGTGACAGGAAGATCCCATTTCACCAAACTTTAAGTAAGGGCTGTTAATTTACTCAGAACATGTATACATCTTCAGTACTTTAAGTTAAATCTGAAGCCTAAGTAATTTGCAGATCACAGATCGAGTCATTAGCAGATTTGGGAACACAATTCAGACTTCCTGACTCCCTACAACAACCCATAGTTTTCCGTGTTATGTGTTAACAATCAGTAAGTAAATAACAAAGGTTTTGCTGTTCTTGGTGTAGAGCCCTTCTCTGGATTTCAGAGGAATTACTGGGCTTTTAAATTGGCTGTCAACTTTGCTGACTCGGTTAACTGGCTGGCTTTCAAAATACATATTGAAAGTCTTGACTTTCCTGGCTATTTCTTTAATGATTTTTTTAATATATATATAGAATAAGCTTTGTGATCTTACTTATAAAACTAAAGTCAACAGAAAAAAAAATAATCTTATCAGTCACATTGTACATACTATTAAAGAAAATACATGCAAAGGCAGGGGGACCCAACAGAGAGGGCACTGAACTAAGAAACAGATGGCAAAAATTCCAATTTGCTTAAGTAAGGTCAGGCTTTCAGCTTTTCATCTCCTTTTACTTCTAGCCCTTACAGAACTCTGTAATCTCAATTTCTCTCTCAATTGGTTTCAAAATGCATAGATGATTATTATTTCCTTCTCTCAATAAGGAATTTTAACACCAATTAAGTTAAATTAATTACAGCTAGATTCAAAGGTCCTACACCCACACTGAAGCCATATTCACAGATTTGAAGCTCTATTGACTTACACTTTAAATGTTGCTTACTGAATCACACACCTTGATCCACCTCATGTAAATGAATTAAGTTCCAGACAGACTCCAGGTCACAGCAGGACTGCCAAGCTAAATAGCCTGTAAGTTAAATATACCTCATAGACTGAAGTTGTAACTCATATTAGAAAGGCTGGATCACTGTTTATAACCAGCTGCTTATACTGTTTATTTTTATCTACGTCTTTATGTTTTCATTTCATTACATTATAGGGCTTTCACCTATGTAGCTGGCAAGGTGTACTCTTTCATTTAAGATCATACCAGGTATGTAATTGTGGCAACGGTAACTAGGCTGTGAATTTTCTTTTGTCATGTTTAATAGACGGGTCATTTAGGCACCTACAAAAAACAGCCCGGCCAGAGGAACAGGGGAACTCGATAAATATCTTCTATTCAAATATCAGATTCACAAAAGCTTTTTTTTCTCAGTAATTATGCATAAAAAATCCAGGAGAAGTCTTTCAAGTGGAATATTGTTACATATCACAGATTTTTGTTTTGGTATTCAACTTCACTTGTTGCTAAGGAAGAACAGAGAAGATCAAAGGACTTCTAACAAGTAGGAAGCCAAAGGTGAGGGAGTTTTCTTTCTCATTTTTTAAAGATTTATCACTGAACTACAATGCTTGTTGGTTCATAGATCTATGAAAAGAATGTGTAAAACAATGTGAGCCTGCTTTGCTATTTCATATTTAACTTCAAATATCAAACAATAGCTCAATTCATTTCTTGATTAGCAACATGATCATGCATTCAACCAGCCTGTTTACAAATCCGTATGCAATTGAAGTCCTAAGGACTAAAAAAGAAGAGCTTGCAGAAGGCATAAATGACCCAGACCATCTTCTGAACTGGCTGATAGACAATGGTATTTTTACCCCAGAAAAAAAGATGGTCATGAGTTTCTACAGGACACGAACAGAAAAGAACTCCCGAGTTTTAGACATCCTAGTTTCTCAAGGTGAACGAGCCTGCAGGCTCTTTTTTTATCCATGTTTAAAGCAAGTGGAGCCAAAACTTTACAGCAAGATGAGAAAATACGTCAGTGAAGTAAATGAAAGCATTGGAGATGCTAGAAGGCAATTGGTAGGATATTTACTCGAAAAAGACAAGGTTTGGTCTGAAAATAGCAGTGGACACCACCTGGAAAAAAAAGACCATCCTAGAAGAAAAAAGCAAGAATGGTCTCTTAAGAAGAAAAGAAAAGAAACTCAACTTTCAAGGGCAGCAAAAGCTAGAAGAGCTCATGCTGGTGTTGACATCTTTGATGCGGTCGCTAAAGGCTGTCTTTCTGAGTTAGAGAAAACGTTGAAAGATAATGATATTGATGCACTAAACTCTTCGAGTGAAACACTTCTGCATGTTGCAGCTGCTCATGAACAGGTAACAATAATGGAGTATTTGATCAGCAAAGGTGCAAAGACAGATGTGAAGGACAAGGGAGGAAGGACACCACTGCACAGGGCTGCCGAGAAAGGCCACGGTGATGCAGTGAAAGTGCTTCTCCGATGTGGTGCTTCTATGTACAGTTTGGATAGAGAAGGCAAGACACCACTTCATCTGGCTGCACAGAATAACCACAGGCACATATTGAAGATGCTCCTGGAAGAAGAGGCGAGAAGCTACAGGAACCAGCACAACTTTTTGCACATGGCAGCTCTTAAAGATGAGAGCGGTCTGGCAAAAATGCTTTTACAGGCTGGTGCCTCCACTGATGGAAAGGATGAAAGAGGACAGACTGCTCTTAGTCATGCTGTTTCTCGGGGGGCTGAAAATACTGCAAAAGTACTGCTAGAAGCCGGAGCCAGTGTTGATTCTAACGTGGTGGAAAGAGCCTTGAACAACAACCACCCAACCATCTTCAAAATGTTACTAGAATACTCCAAAGATTTGTCATCTGACATAATGGAGTCAGCTCTTTTTAGAGCTGTGCAGAAGAACCTGCATGACATTGTAGCAGCTTTAATTGAGAGAGGTACAGATATAAACACCTACAACAAAATGCAGTACACTCCTTTACTCCTGGCCTGTGAAACAGGCAAAGCTGAATCAGCAGAAGTTCTAATCGCAAAGGGAGCAGACTTCGGAATAAAGACTCCTGCTTCAGACACAGCTTTGCATTTGGCAGTTCAAGCTGGGGCTGCTTCCATCGCAAATCTGCTCCTGTGCAAGGGGGTGGAAGCCAACCTGATGAACCAAGCTGATGAAACCCCGCTCCACATCGCTGCACTGCATAATAAAGGAGCATTAGTTGGCCTTTTAGTTAATGCTGGGGCCAAAATTAATGCTGTCACTAAAGAGTTCGTTACTCCCCTGCATATTGCAAGTCAAAGAGGTAACACCAACGTTGCCCAGCAGCTGCTGCACCACAAAGCCAACGTTAATGTTAAGGATAAGCAGTCAAAAACACCTTTACATTTTGCTGCTGAAAAGGGAAATAAAACAATAGTAGAGATGCTTCTGGATGCTGATGCTGACCCCAACGCACAAGACAAGGAGAAAAAGACTCCCCTGCACACTGCAGCTGTGAGAGGACATCTCAGTGTCGTGAAAGCTCTGTTAGCTAAAAAGGGAAGATCTGGAGCTAAGGACATGGATGGATGTACTCCGATGCACTACGCAGCCACTAAAGGAAACACAGAGATGGTAGAAATTCTTCTGACATCAGGGAAATATAAAAATATTGATGATAGAAACATTTGGAGAAAGACCCCACTGCACATTGCAGCCGAATACGGACACAGCGACTCGATAAATCTCTTACTGAGCTACGGGGCAGCCATTAATGCCTTAGACAGCAGCAAGGACACTCCACTGCATTGTGCATGCAAGGCTGGTCACTTTAATACTGTGAATTCCCTTGTAAACTGGTCACAAGGAGAAAGAGCAAATTTACTAGCTGCTAATAGTCTCAAAAAGACCCCTTTGCAGGTAGCAGAATTTAATAAAACAGACAATCAGGCTCAAATTGTAAAATTTCTGAAAAAGAAAATGTTAATAACAAAATGAAGATGTAAAGCCAAAACTTCTAAATTTAAATGCAGAATTCTCTTTTAATGTAATTTGGGTAGTGCTGTTGCCCCGTATGATTGAGCATTATGCTAGGGCAGGCAGAATCAAGTTAGCAATCAGAGGTGGCCATGGAAAAAAGGGATCTTAAAGACCCTGTTAAACTTCAAAGTATTGATTAGTCTTTTGCTTCTTGCACGAATCTCCTACTTGGAGTCTTTTAAAAAAGCACCAGTCTTAAACACATTGTGTATGACCTCCTCTAGTATAAATCAAGACTTAAAAAAAAAAAAAATAGAAAATAACTCTTCATATATCTGTGAATATTTGCCTGTATGGATAGCTTAGATAATCATTGTTTGGTAAAATCACATTTTTAGAAAGCCATCTAAGGAGACGTCTTTATCCTCAAGGATACAGAGCATGGAGATGTTGGATAACACTGGTTTTGTTTAGCTTTAGGAAGACCTAACTGCAGAGTGCTGCCGAAAGAGATTGATTTGCCCCCCAGTTCAGCCCAGTCACACATGCCTGCTCCAGGTTGTATGTGTGAGCTGATCCAACTTAATTCCACAGCTATAACGGAACAAGGGGAAAAGCAGGGTAGCAAACAGCCAACAGCACTGGCTCTCTTAAGGGTAATGTGGCATTGGCTTGGTCTGTGCTGATTACAGTATTGCTCTCTGAACTGACTGGAGATCAGAAGGCATCTCCCTGCAAATTTACTAGTGTGGGGTTGCTCTGCTCTAGATTTATTAGACTCATTCCCCGGGGTAATTAATCCTATCAAGAGGCTTGGTATAAACCAGCCAGAAGAATAGTGCATGCCCAAAACTTTGCTAATAAAATGATGTTGTTTTCAGAACACTATTTTGTGCTACACTGACATTCCATATTGGGCTGGACCCTCCTTAGACATTTCCATATTATACCCTACGACATGGCTCTGACCCATCCTGAGACTGTAACAACTATTTTTCTTTCTATCTCTCATACCATTTGTCTAGATTTTGCATTTTTAAGTAGAGATAATGAAAACAATCATATTTGTTGTTTATTATTAGAATAATAAGGTTGCAACAGCATTTATTGGTTCAAAATATTTTGCTCCTCCCCCTCTATTCTGCCTTGGTGAGGCTGCATCTGGAGTGCTGTGTCCAATTCTGGGCCCCTCAGTTCAAGAAGGACAGGGAACTGCTTGAAAGAGTCCAGCACAGAGCCACAAAGATGATGGAGTGGAACATCTCCCTTATGAGGAGAGGCTGAGGGAGCTGGGGCTCTTTAGCTTGGAGAAGAGGAGAGTGAGGGGTGACCTCATGAATGTTTATAAATATGGAAAGGGTGAAGGTCAGGAGGATGGAGCCAGGCTCTTCTCAGGGATGGCCATGACAGGACAAGGGGGAATGGGTGCAAGGCGGAACACAGGAGGTTCTGGGTGAACATAAGGAAGAACTTTGTCACTGTCAGAGTGACAGAGCCCTGGGCCAGGCTGCCCAGAGAGTCTGTGAAGTCTCCTTCTCTGGAGACATTCAAACCCTGACTGGGTGCATCCCTGTGTTCCCTGCTCTGAGTTGTCCTGCTCTGGCAGGGGGGTTGGACTGGGGGAGCTTTTGAGGTCCCTTCTAACTCCTGACATTCTGTGATTCTGTGCTATTTGATTCTCACTAAAACCAGAAACACTTTCGCGAGTGGACAGGAGGTTCTCCGTGGTCATTTGCTAGACAATGCCAACCAACTCTGGTGGTTCCACACTTCCCCTCAGTACACGGACAGGTGCCTGGTGACCGTGAGGGGACACACACTTGTGAAATGAGGCACAGATTTAATGATACCCAGGAATAAAACTGTGATTTTATAGCCAGGTTACAACAGAACCTGCACGGCACCTCCTGGACAGACGGACAGACCCCCCCAGGTGTCTGGGGGTACACAGGGGTACACAGAGCCGGACAGACCCCCCCAGGTGTCTGGGGGTACACAGGGGCACACAGAGCCGGACAGACCCCCCAGGTGTCTGGGGGCACACAGGGGCACACAGAGCCGGCACCTGCAGCACGAAGCCCCCTCAGAGCATCGCCCCGCTCAGCACAGGGCACCTCAGCGGGCCCGGGGCAGCTCCCGCACGGCCCCCCGAGCGCTCTCAGCCCGCACAGCCCAATCTCCGCCCGGGTTTGCGTCCACCCCGCGGCCCTGAGGCACCAATCCCCCCTCGGAGCGCTCCCACCCCGCAGCGAGCCCCGGGGGAGCCGCTGGTGCCGGGGAGCGCGGCCTGGGCGGGCTTCAGCTCCTCCTGTAGCGGCCGCTCTGCCCCTCACGCCAGAGCCTCCCCCTCAGCCCCCGCCTGACATTCACCGCTCTCCCCTTCGCTCGCACCCCGGAGCTTTCCCCTCAGCTCCCGCCTCGCCCTCAGCTGCCCCCTGCGCGGTCCCGCCTACCCCAGCGCCATCTCCGCCTCCGCCCCGGCCTCTCCTCAGGGCGCAGCTCCCCCGCAGGCTCCGCGCAGGCGCGGGCAGCGCCGCGGCGGCCGCGCTGGCTCTCACGAGAGCGGCGGTGTCATGGCGGCGGCGGCGGCCGAGGAGCAGGAGCAGGAGGTT
>VZRW01005856.1:385396-412941 GCA_013398125.1 Aegotheles bennettii | reverse complement strand
ACACGGAGAGGAGGTGCGGTGAGGGGCAGGCGGGGTCCGAACCGACCGTGGGGCGGTCAGGAGAGTAATTCCGCAAATTCACAGATCAGGGGCTGGTGAACCCCTGTGAAAAGGGCGCTGAAGCGTCTGGGCAGCAATTCCAGCACTGCCAGCCTGGGACGGTGTGAGAGGAGGGTGTTGGGCAGCTCATGGTGCTGCCCTGAGGTACCCTCTGCTGTGCCACTGTCAAGACAAGATCCCGGGCAAAGGGAACAGCTGGTCTGACCCATTTCTTGATGTGCTTCAAAAGAAGCGGGAGCTCTGCTGGTTTCTGGAGTTGTACTGGTTTCAGACTGTATATCAGGGTCTCAGACCGTGTAGGAGGGTGTCAGGCCGTGTAGGAGGGTGTCAGGCTGTATAGGAGGGTTTCAGACTGTTTAGGAGGGTTTCAGACTGTATATCAGGGTTTCTGCCTGCCAATAAAGAAAAGACAAAGCAGCTCGGAGTAGCGGGTGAATTGGGTGTAGTAGCATCCTTGGGGACATAGGACTCATTAGTCTGAGTGTTCTGGAAGCAAAGATTTTTGAAAACAAGTATTTATGTAAATTACTAAGGGGATTTTGTGCTGTGTAAAAATAGAAGGTTATTTGTAAAAGCAGTAAGTAGTTACTACAGAAGAGATGGAGCATAATCTGGGCGGTGTGATTCTATTAAACCTTGTGTAAGTATGAGCTTTCCTGGGGGAGAAATCAGGTTTTTCTTTATAAGGGAGTGTTTTTACCTTATTGGGGGAAAGATGTAGATATGTTAAGTGGAGATAAAACAACTCAATGACATTTTTAATATTAAAAATACAAGTTTTTGATTGTCCATGAAACTCTGGCTTCTTTTATTTGTGTGTATTTCAGTCTTTCTGGATGAGAATTTTTACTATTCAGAGTTTCACTGGTATCTCAGTCTGCAGTGAGATGGGTGAGGAGCTACTACTGAGATTACTAAGAAAGACGACTTACTAAGTCTGCTAGAATATTAGAAGAGTAACATTATGTAATAGTCTTCAACATAGCATTTTAATTTTAGTATCTAATTCTATCGTCTTCTGTTAATGTTTCTGTTATTTACTACACAGTTACTCTACCTCTGACAGTATTCATTTTGTTTGGAGTAAGTTTGTGTTGTTTTGAACACTGGAATCTTTTTCAGGGATCATGAGGACACAGCTTCAAGCTTGCCACAGGATCACTACCTTGATTCATCTTGGAGACCGGGTAACAGTCTTGTAAGTATTTTTTTAAATGAATGGCGAAGTTATCAGAACTTCTATTTTCTCCATTCTCTTCCCTCCATGTCTATGCTCTTCTAGGTTTTTAACCAGTGCTTTTTGCTTGCTTTTAGAAACTAATGCATGTTGATTCTTGATACTCTAGTAACAGCGTGATAGAATTCAAGTATGTCTCTGTTTAGTGGTCAGGGTGAACCAAAACACAGAGAACCAAATTGTTCTCTATTACTCCCCCATCACCACCCTCCCAGGGGAAGATAAAAAGCTGAATAAGGAAGAGAGACTTCAAGGTTGGAAATGAGAACTGAAACAGGTTTAATGGAACAGGGAAGGTCTCAGGGGAAGATAAAAAGGGGAGTAAGGAAGAGAGGTTTCAGGGCTGGAAATCGGAACTAGAGCAGGTTTAATGGAACAGGGAAGTGATAGTAACAAGTAGGAAAATAATGAAAAACATACAAATGTATATATATATACACACAAAACCCTGGATCCAAAGTAATGCCTTGTGTCTCTCTGGGGCTTGGCCATCAGAGGTCATTGCATCAATGCCATAAAATTAGTTTCTGGTTCTCAAACCGTAACAAAATACCAAAACATATTTGTATTGTTTGCAGCCGTGGACACTGGACAGCAGCATTAGTGAAGAAAACAGGTCTGTCATTGAGAAAATGTTGCTGGAAGAAGAGTATCCTTTTGCTGACTTGTATGTTTTCTTGTATAACAACAGAAAACTTCCAGTTCTCAAAGGAACTGATTATAGCAATGGTAATCACTGGCTAGTTTATTTTCATGTTCTTTTTGTAATTGAGTGTAATAATACACAGTAACAGAAGAAAAAGAGAAGAAAGCAATTAAAGTTTTCCTAATAGAATGAAGTATTGAGGCTTACTTTGATTCCAAGTCAAAAAAGAAAAATGCTGTTGTAGAAACAGGATACCTGGCTTGCTGAAAGTGACGTGAGCATGGGGGTTTGAGTGTCAAATGTCATTTAGGTATGCATTAAGCTCGTAGGAGTGTGTGATATTGTGTGTATTTAGGTTTTGAAAGCATCCCAGTCCTTGCTCCTACAGCTGAATTATGAGCCAGTATAATTCATATGATTATTGGAATTCTCATGTGTACAAATACCTCTGGTGCTTTGAAAAGTTCCTTAGTAACTATTTCAGATATTATTTATCTAATAAATCGCTTTCTGAAAAACTCTGGCTCAATCAAAAGGAAGCAAAGAAAAGACCTATGAAAAGGTAAGCTGTGTTCTGGGGAAAATTCTTTTAGATGAGAATAAGTGAGAAGTCCTTCCAGAGTAAGGGTATTTGCTCAGATACACAACAGCATCACAATTATTAATTTTTATTTTGTTTTTATTTTTTATTTGCAGCCCACATAAGAAAACTGGAAGAGTCATGTACGTACATTTTAATGATTGAGTTGTATTTTGAAGTGTGGTGTTTGATTTTTGTTAAGTTACTGGACACTATTAAAAAAAACCCCTTACAATTTCTTAGTTCTTTTCATTTGGCTGTACAAAATTATTTAGGAGACCTTTCAACGCAAATAATTACTGTTTTGTGTAATAACAGGCCTGTGGCAAACTAGTTTGTTTTTTGTAGCACCGTGGTCCTTAAGAAAAAAACCTTTGTTAATTCTAGTTGACTTTCTTGCCTGAACTTTCCTGTTTGCTGCTCTTGTGTATTTTTGTACTGTTACTGTTCTGTTGCCTTGGATCTTCCTTTGTGTTGGAGAAGCTGACGTGATTCTCTTATTTATCAGGCACATTCATGTTTAAAACAATACCTTTACAGTTTTACAGAAGATGGGGAGTAGTCCTCCTGTCAGAAGTTGCCTTTGGTTATGGGGATTTGAGAATATGTATTATAAGAAAGCACTAACTTCTGTCTCCTGTTTTTCTAGAGTGCAATCACCTACAAAATCAGCTGGCTACTTATTAAAGTGGACATCAGAAGAAAAAGAACTGTTTGAACAAGGGCTGGTAAGTTTGTTTATATATGTAATATTCTGAGTAGAAATCACTAGTTTATTTTAAATAACATAATCATTAATAAGCAAGTTATATTTATCTGATTTTGTACTAAAATTGTGTTAAAAATAATTGCCATCTACTGAGTGTAATGATAAATGAGATTTATATTGATAAATCCCCCCAAAAGGCTTTGTTTACCACATTGTATTTATGTGAGGCTGATTACAAATTGAGATCACAAAATATCCTATGTACAGGTTTATAAATTGTACAAGCATAATGCTGGAGTTAAGTACGGGAAGTACAGTGTGTGCTTAAGACAAATCAGCTGTACAGTGAATTCTTTAAGTACTATTGTAACGTCTGTAGGCATTGTGTGGTTGTACAGTGCCAAATGTAATAGGGTTTGCAGAGTACAAGTACAAATTCATTTCAGTAGGATTCCTTGGGTTAGTAGGCAGCATGATTTACAGTGTGCCTGAATTGGGTGAAGAAGATCCTCTAGTTGAGGATAGCAATAACTTACTGCTGGATGCAATTTTCTTCATGGTCGAATATGAGTAGCAAGGTTCTTTACCATAGGTTTGCTGTACTGTTTGTGCATTTGTAATGAATGATTAAGTTTTTAAACTATTTTGGCTCATGAAGTGCAATGTCTGGAACGTTAGAGGTTGGGTAACTTAAATGTGCTTTGTTGGACTAGGTGAAATTTGGCCGCCGGTGGACAAAAATTGCCAAGCTGATTGGAAGTCGCACTGTTCTACAAGTAAAGAGCTATGCTCGGCAGTATTTTAAGAACAAGGTAAACAGAGCATCCCTGTAGTTAGCAAAGTAATGCTGTTGTACATGTAGATTGATTTTAATCTGCCTTTTCAGGGTACTGCTGTTAAAGTATGTACTCCATTCCTATATTTGCAGATTTAAATATGAAGTCAGACCTGATTTCAAATTCCTAGAATTACTCCAGTGTTTTTATTGCTTGTATAACTAAACAATAGATGTGGTATTACTCTAGTCTCTTATACTGTTGATTTTTAGTCTGAAAATACTTGTTTTCCACCATACAGCTGTTTCAGCTGTGTGTTGTAGTTTTAGCTTTAGCCTCATTTGAGGCTTTGGAGACATTTAAGAAGAAGTTATGTTTTTTTTCTAACAGAAATAAGTGTTAATTTACACTTGGGTTAGAAATACACATTTAATGCAGTGTAAAAGTCAATTGTAATGGATTAAAATGTATTAAAAGGGTAAAATGAGAGACACTTCAGAACGTCTGCTGTTCAAGTAAAATAGTTCTGACTACTGGGGAGACAGAGGACACTGTTTTGGTTTTCCCTCTTAACAGTATTGTATGTTTTTCTAAGGCAAAAACCAGCGATTCTGAAAAGGAAGAGCAAAGTCAGTGTGACAGCAGTCTTCCTGCTGAAGATGGGATAAGGGTAGAAGCATGGTCATCTAGAAACCTGAGAAGCTGTGCAGACCCTGATCTGAACGCGGTGAAAATTGAAAACCTGTCAGATGATGAAGAAGTAGACATAACTGATGACATGGATGAACCACTTTCTCCTACCTTCCAGCAAGAAAATGAATTATCTGTTGTTTCCAATAATTCAGTTGAAGAAACTAAAGGAATGAAACAAGTTTTTTCATATGTTGGACACAGTTCTGCAATTTCTTTACCTAAAGATCCTCAACATACCAGGCAAGATACAGTGGATGCATTAGTATTTCCAGGTGTTGTAGCAACATGTTCTCAGCACCTGAACAGTGATAAATCTGCAAACTTAGATTACCAGCAATACAATAATTTTATTGAGAAAGCTGAACAAGGCAGACTGGTAACATCTCATGATAGTAGAGAAGTAACTGATCAGGAGCTTAGTGAGGAACAGAGAGACCTGGCTGATAATGGATTGCTTTTTCCTTCTCCCTGCCAAGTGGATGAAGATCATCAAGAAGAAGCAGAAGAGCTTAAGCCACCTGATCAAGAAGTGAAGGTTGACAGAGGCATCATTCTGGAAGAAGAAAAGCAAGCTTTCCCTGAATTTTTTGAAGGGCGCCAGGCCAAAACACCAGAGCGTTATTTGAAAATTAGGAATCATATTTTGAATCAATGGTAAGGTGCATTAATTTTATTTACTGAAATAAGTGATTAAGATGAGTCGTGTCCTGCTTTGTTGTACCTAAAACACTACTTAGTACAACTAGCTTCCTTCTGAAAAGAGTCAGACTAATTTTATGGTAGCATTATAAAGATTGCCAGTGAACAGCACTTCTTATTAATGCTCCTTTTGCATGTTCCCATTTTTTTTTCCTAAGCAATGAAAATACTTTGAAGCATTATGAGAATTAGTGTCCTGTATCAGAACAAGCTGCATCCATTTTGGTTACTTTATTTTCCTCTCATTTTTGTCATCCTGTGTGTAAGAATGCATTTATGGTTTTAATAAATGGTTCCTCAAAATAACTGATCAAATTAATTCTGTAATGAGGTCTGTAAGAGAGTCTAGAAGAGAAGTCTTTGGGGAGAAGACTCTGCTAGAAGAGTTAGTCCCTGCTGGAGCAAATAATGTTGACCAAAAAATACTTCAAATTAAGAATCAATTTGTAGTAGTGCTTGTATACTTGAATATTTTATCTTCCACCTCCAAAGAATCATTTTAAGGAACCTTAGTGATTTGTGGTAGCAGGCTCAAAGTACAGTTTGTTCTGTTAACACTTCTGTGTGCTTGTTGTGTTAGTTAGTGTGCTGTTAAGTAGAGAGAACTGCTGAGTTTAACCCTGTTCTCAGTCAGTTGTCTTGTGTATTGACAGCTTGTTCTAGTTGCAAAGAAACTCTAAAATTCCATACCAGAGAAGTGTTGAGCTGAAATGATTCAATATCTGTTTAAAAGCAAGCAGTAAGTGCAGAGAGAGTGAAAACAGGCTTATTTATTGCACCCAGGAAGCCTATGGTTATGTGAGCTCTTTAGACTAATCTAATGCAGACATTCTTGTATCAGTTTAACAGTATCGTAGTACTTCTGAGTAATTCATTGCTTCCTGGCACCAGTCATGTTGAAGAGTTTGTTTTAACGTGTGGAATGTAAGCTTCACTCTGCATAAGTAGGAATGCATATGAATAATCCCAACCTGAATGATATGTGTTCTGCATAGTTTGTGTTTTTGCTGTGATTGCTTTGCGTGGTGGTGTGCGCATCAAGAGGCAAAAAAAGCGCTTCAGTGGCTCATCTTGCCCTCAGCTTAAGTCAAAAAACACCTTCCTCCCCCTTGATTTGTTTTACTATTTGACAGTGTGCTGTACTTTATTTTAGGGAGAGACGTAAACCCAAATACCTGAATAAGACTTCAGTACGTCCGGGCCTGAAGAACTGTGGTGATGTGAACTGCATTGGACGGATCCACACATACCTGGAATTAGTTGGAGCAATTAACTTTGGCTGTGGTAAAGATAGTTTTATTGGAATCAGTTTGGAATGCAATCAGTTGTTGCTGAACACATCTATTGCTCACTGACAGCTTTTTTTATTACAATGAATGTTTTCACCCCAGTTGGTGGGGTGTTTGGGTTTGTTTTGTGCTTTTCTGTGTGTCCAGTGGTGGTGTTTTTTCCTGATACTTGCTGTATCTTGAATTCTGCCCTCTCTCTGTGTAAGAGAATTCGAGTTACTGTTTCTTTTCCCATACTGAAAATTTAATAAAAATGTCTTCATCCTCAGGGCTGGTTTTCACAAGATTCAAATGTTAAAATTAGATGACAAGTAGGTATACACCTGTAAGTTACTCATGGTTTACTCTCTCTGAATTGATTTTGGTCCAAAACTAAATGACAGTCACCTCAGAGAGGAGGAATGGCCTGCAAATACATTTTATCTGAAATAAATTAACAGCAAGGAAGGAGGTTTTCCTGTCTTAAAAATGCTGTGGTAGCAGGAGAGGGCTACATAATCTGTTAGTAATATGATATGAAGAAATGTCTTTTCACTGTGGGGTGCTTTTTTGCAGCTTTTTCTTTATAGCATTTGTTGTTACCACTTACCTATGTCGCTCTTGGCTCTGTACCAGAAATAAGTGGCTTCATACCTTCCTGACATGCAGTGTCTCTCTCTTCTGTATCCTGTAGAACAGGCTGTCTATAACCGACCCCAGCCAGTGGATAAAACACGGTCCAAAGAAGGCAAAGGTACGGTGGAAGCGTACCAGCTTGCTCAGCGCTTGCAATCCATGGTACGTTTTGGTGAGGGAGGTGGGGACAGCAGAAAACATTCAGCATGGAGATTTTCTCAGTCTTTATTTTCAAGCCGGGGCATCTCAGGAAATATCTCCTCTTGTCCAGTTTCCAGTTTCATTACAATGCTCCATAATTTGAGTGTCAGTCTGAGTACAAGTTCTGCCATCTGACAGGAGTCTGCCCTGACTTCTGTCTTGCACATTTGATTTCTGTACAGGTACTTGAAGTGCAATTATGTTTTAAGCTTTTTCCTGCAGCCCCAGCCCCTTCCTCCCCACCTCCCTATAGTTTATTAAGTGTGTATTGTATTAGCCAGAAAATGATGGAGTGTGTTGGTAGTGTGTGATTAAGTTGCTTGCATTTTAGCTATTAAGTGTTCTAGGTATAGGATACGACTTACTGGGAGCCTTATGCACACAATTAGAAGTAACTAATTTAGAACTACATGAATTGCCAAGGCTTGCCAGATTTAATTTTCATATTCACATTTAATGTAGCATTTTTTAACTACTTCACAGTCAAATAAATCAGTTGATGAGAGGGCAGCTAAATCAATCCCACTAAAAAAAAATAAACTGAAATATAAAGTGTAGCATACACTAGATGTAAACATACTGGGTTTATTGCTTTTTGTATTGTCTGAGCTACAATAATGCACTGAGCTGGATAATAATGCACTGTTGCTGTCAGAGATGTTGATAACCTGTGGAGCATCAACCAGGTGTCAGCTTTACAGCCTTAAAAACTGAAAAATTCACTGATGCTATTTCACGGCAGGCTGTGAACTACTTAATCCTACAGAACCCCAGGGTGTTCTTTATTTTCTAGAAATACATCATAGTGTTAGACACGTTCGCATGGCAGTAACTTTTGGATGGTGCTCATGTAGCTGATGAAATTAAGCAAGTGCAGTTTTCTCAGGAGTCTGATGCTTGACCCACGTTGATTTGCTTGCTGCAGCGTACAAGGAGACGGCGAGTGCGAGACCCTTGGGGAAACTGGTGTGATGCAAGGGATTTGGAAGGACAGACATTTG
The DNA here is from genome assembly GCA_013398125.1 of Aegotheles bennettii. Lineage (NCBI taxonomy): Eukaryota > Metazoa > Chordata > Aves > Caprimulgiformes > Aegothelidae > Aegotheles > Aegotheles bennettii. Next base: position 404,435 of record VZRW01005856.1, on the reverse strand, counting down.
AGGTAACCCTTCTGTGTTTTAAACTTCCCTTACAGAATTTATTTGTGCTAATTGCTAGCAGGTGGTGTTGCATCAAATATAAAAGGGAAACAGTTGTGTAACGGGTACTTAACCTCTGTTTGTGGAAGCAATAATTTGAAAATAATGTAGCAGCTGCTACATCTTCCTGCTGTTGATCAATACAGCTGTACTTTGGTGTTCACAGAGGTGTTCATGTTGTGAGCATGTATGACCCTACGCTGTTTTATGCCTATAAAGCTCTGTAAAAGATTTCATGACCCTTTGTTTTCAGCTAGCTGCCTTACTAAAGCTAGTGGTAGGGGATAGGAGAATAAGATCGAAGTATTTTTTTTGGTCCTTGATTTCTATACACGTGATAGGAGTTCCTAATATTAATACTGTTACTAGCAATATGCCCAGAATCCTGTGGTTTATGAAGTGCTTAGAAAAAAAATCATACAAGTTTTAAATATTTTATAGAAGACATGGAAAGAAAATGTCCACTTGGCCATTCCTACAATTTCAAATTATGCAAAAAGCAAAGAACCGTAAACATCCTATTTTTCTTGTTTAGAAAACCACTTAAATTTGCAACCTTTTGTAATGAGTGTCTGTAGCAATTACTTCCATAATGTTATAATGCTATACCTATTTTGGAGTAACTGTGGTTAATAATTCTAACATTTCTGTAAAATACATATTTGGATGGAAATAAAGTTTGGAAACCCTCATCCCTAAAGAGCTGTCAGGATAAATCCTGCCCACAGATTGTAATGGCAGATCTCCTCCTTAGTTACCACCCTTGCATTTATGCACGTTTGGCAGTATGGGCTGTGGTTTTACTGAATCTGATTGGCTTGGGGGATGTAAGAATCCTCTCATCAGGCATCTTGTGGGCTAGGTCTCTGATTGTCATTATTTGTACAGTGCTTGATTCTGCTATGGCTGTTGCCCTCTAGCTTGAGTAGTCCTGTAACACACACAGATTGATAGCATAGCAAGAGGACCCTAATGTCAAGAATTTATTCTGGGCTGCTTTTGGAATCACCACTGAAAGACCACTTAAAACAGATTTAATTTTTTGTACATTTTTTTAGCATCTGTCTGCTGAAGAATTAGCAAGAAGAAGAGAGGAAGAAAAACTGAAACCTGCAAAATCTTCTAAGGGTTCAAGACAAATAAAAAGGTATTATTTAATGTGTATCATGTTCAAACATAGATCTAGAAATGAAACAAATGTCTTGGGTAGTGCCTGGCTGGAACACTGCAAATCACTAATATGTGTTAGGGCCTGAAACAACATGTATGCATTTCACATGCTTTGTATTGAAATTCCCAAGTGTGGATAGTGAAATTTCAGTATTTGGTGGAAATCACCCTAGTGTGGGACAAGAAAATCCAGTAAAGAAAACAAGGTTATTCCTCCTCTGCCAAGGAGACAGTGGGAAACTTGAGATGTTTCCTGACTGTCCTACATCTTTAGAGAAATTTTCTTTCGTTTTATAGTTCCTTTGATCCCTTTCAGCTGGTACCATGCTGTTTATTCACTGAAGAGAAACAGGTATGTACCTATGAGTGAATAATCACAAATGCTTTATTGCTTACATTACTTTTCTTAGACTCATTATTGTGTTCATAATTTCAGGAACCTTTTCAGGTGAAAGTGTCTTCCGAAGCCCTATTAATAATGGATTTGGTGAGGATTAAGTTTTATCTTTCAGAAAGCTATTAAGTATATGCTGTGTTCTTAGTTTTTTTAATGGGCAGATTGAGAAATACAGTACTTAAGCTAATTTCTTTCCATTAATTTTCATTGGAAATTTTATGGGTTCATTTTCTACTAGTTTGAGAGTTGATTTTGTGTTTAAAAAGCAATGTGTGGGATTTTTAATAACAACAGATTGTACCAAAATTGGTGCAGTTGTTCAGCACTCTACAGCATTGCACAGGCTTCAGTTTTTGAAGCTGGCACTGATTCCTGTATGGAAGTGTTACACGAAGGCAGTATGTACATACATGCATGTAATAAGCAAACATGTTTTCTGTTTGCTTTAAATTGGAACACTTGGTCTTTGAGAATCTTCAGCTGTCTTAAGTTTTCCTTCTAAATGTCACTGAGAAGTTACTGACCCATAACTGTGAAGCCAATGTATTCTGTTGTGTGCTGATCAGAATCACAGAATCCAAGGGGTTGGAAGGGACCTCAAAAGATCATCTAGTCCAACCCCCCTGCCAGAGCAGGGTCACCTAGAGTCCATCACACAGGAACACATCCAGGTGGGGTTTGAATGTCTCCAGCCAAGGAGACGCCACAACCTCTCTGGGCAGCCTGGTCCAGTGCTCTGTCACTCTCACAGTGAAAAAGTTTCTCCTTATATTCACATGGGAACCTCCTATGCTCCAGTTTGCAACCATTGCCCCTTGTCCTATCAATTAAACAACTTGAATTTAAACAACTTAAATTAAACAACTTGAACTTTATTAATTGTTTCATATCATTTTAGCACTCTCATGTGTCTATGGCAGAAGTAATAGGGCTGCTAGGTGGAAGATACTCTGAAGCTGATAAAGTTGTACAAGTAAGTGTTTGTCTTCTTACATTTTCTCTAAAATATGAAAACTGTTATGATAATATATATAATTTGCATAGATGTAAATGTTATTTTTGAAGGGCAACTACTTAAATATATTAAGGCCGAAGTTACTGTAGTCTTGAAAAGTTAGTTATGCTTATATTCAAGTGTTGGCCTTTCAGCTCTATGATGAGGAACATCTCGTATATGACTTAAAATTGTTTAAAGTTTATTAAACTGATGGAGATTTCTTGCATTTACCCATCTGGAGACTTTTTTTTAACAGGTTTGTGCAGCAGAGCCATGCAATAGTCTCAGTACAGGACTGCAGTGTGAGATGGATCCAGTATCTCAAACGCAGGCCTCGGAAACGCTGGCTGCCCGAGGGTACAGCGTTATTGGGTGGTATCATTCCCACCCAGCCTTTGACCCCAACCCCTCAATACGAGATATTGACACTCAAGCTAAATACCAGGTACTTGCTGATCTGTACATTAAAAATAAATAAATAACAAAAAAACCCCAACAATCCTAAAGCCTCCCTGGTATTTACCATGTTAATACACATGATTGCTCTAATGCATCTTAAAATAAGTTCATAAATTGACATAAATTCTATTTTATTAATTACAGAATGCTGTTGTGAAATAGGTTGTATTTCTTCTGTGTCATGGTTTTTGTTTTTATTTTTTTAGAGTTATTTCTCCAGGGGTGGTGCCATGTTCATTGGAATGATTATAAGTCCTTACAACCGAAATAATCCTCTTCCATATTCTCAGATTACTTGTTTAGTAATTAGCAATGAGATCAGTTCTGATGGTAACTACCGTAAGTACTGGTATTTTATCCATTGTCTTAAATTTTCCTGTTGGATACTGTGAAGAAAAATGTTGTCTATTCTCGAACTTGAGAAATAGGTATTTATGTATTTATGATGGTATCTCATGCTTTACAAAACCAGGTAATCCTGCAAGTAGTCCATGCTGTTGTGACAAGAATCTACAGGTATAAATTGACAGAAGATTGGTTTTTTTGTATTAGTATTTCCCACACTCCATGAATGAAATTGAAAGGGCTGGGACAAGGTTCCCTGCCAGTTTGCAACAGTATCCATACAAATAGCTGAGAAACTGCTTCTTAGATATTACTTACTTTTCTGCATTACCAAATTCTGAACAGATCCTCTGATCCAGGAGACAGAAGTATAATAACAAAGCATTGGCTGCTATAGTGTCCAAAAACCCTTATTTGAGTAGCTTAGCATTCAGAAGGTCAAAGGATCAAACTTGCCAGCTGTCCAGGAAAAGACAAGATATGAAAGATGAAATGCTGCGCTGGCATGAATCCCAACCCAAGAGAACAAATCCTTGGTTAAAAATGTCATTGGCGTTTCATGAAAATGGGATGTTTTCATTTCTTGAATAGTTAAGAACATATCACACAAAATCTATGGTATTTTAAGTGATGATTGTATCTTCTGCTTATGTCCTGACATTAATTTGAGGACAATTCCCACGATAACTATATATGGTTACAGTAGCTGCCTCTTCTCTTTCCTCCTCCCTCCCCCTGTTTTTGTATCCAAACTCCAAGGTTTCTAGTTTTCTTGGTGAGGCATTAGCAGTGGCCGCGTGAGCTGATAGTTCTGCCTGTTTTTTCCTGTGGAAGTAACCAAGGGAGACCATCTGCCTGCAGATTTGCTTCATAGTCCTAGGGGAAGTGAAGTGGTGGCCACATCTGTGCAGTAATTCCTGTTTACCATACTGGTAGTACTGTAGTTTTATCCTCATTTTCCATTGTGGTATGGAGTTAAAATAATTAGAAACTTTGTCTGCCCGCAGAAGGAGACATTTTCTGTCTGAGATTACTTGATTTCAGGAGATAAGCATAAATATTAACTCTTTACAAAATGGTATCTCCTCCAGCTCTTTGGAAAAGCTATACCGTGGCAGTAGTGCTATAGTACTGTGCAAACAAAAATTAGTATTTCATATGAGCCATAAATATTTGTCTAGATTAATTCTTACTCTTGGAAATGCATTCTGTGCTGAACACTTATCACGTTTGAGATGTGTGCAGATAGCAAATTGTGTTTATTGCTTTCTTTGCACGTACTCTGAGGAGTGGAAACACGTGGGAAGCATGTGTTCCATCTCCTTAAATTCTTATGATTTTTTTTTTCTTACGTGTTTTTTTTTCCTTTCAGTGACTTACTGAAATTTAGTCTCTCTCTTTCTCCCTGATTTTTGGTAACTGAATTGTGTTCTGCAAGTAATTTTCTGGTGTTCCTTTAGAATACTACTTAAATTCCTCCTCCTCACTTGCAGTAAACTAGAATAATTCCTTCTTTTAGGAATAAAATTCCTCTGAAATCTAGAACAATAATCAGCCAGTTCATACCTGAAAACCAGACCTTTTTTATTCACCTAATAACCATGTAGGTCTTGGAGAGACTGCAACAGTGTAAGTGGCACTAGGTTATAAAACCTCAATTTGTTCTGCAGTCAGTAATAAATTATAAACAATTACGGGGAAGGAAGGGATTGAACCTAAAGATAAAAAAGAAAATAGTTGAATGTACTAGAAACACTGAATAATCGTGCTCCATTGGTTCCAGGTCTGCCCTACAAATTTGAAGTACAGCAGACGTTGGAGGAACCTCAGTGGGAATTAATATTTGAAAAAACAAGATGGATAATTGAAAAATACAGATGCTGCCATAGGTATATCTCTACTTCTGTTATAAAGAATAGCCAGTTTAGAATTTTTGCATGCTTATTATTGATGCTTCAATAAAGACGTGTCTGCTTTCTACAACACTATTTGTTTTTCTCCCAACAGCAGTGTCCCCATGAACAAAATTTTTCATAGAGATTCTAACCTGACTTGTTTGCAGAAAGTAAGTTTTCTTTTTTAAACTTTTAGCTTTTTTAATTCTAAATGGTTTTTAAGTACAAATCTGTTTACATATCATCAGAAGTCACCCAAAGTTACATTTTTACAAATCAGACACAAACTAATCACAGTGAATGACTTCTGTATTGCAGCTTATGAACTTAGAAACACCATGAAAATAACAGTGCTTGTTTGAGAGATCTGGGGGCAATGATTACCTGCAGATACCAAGTTTTAACCTCAGTTTGGAGAAGAAAGGATGTCAAATAAATAATGTCTCTTCTCAGCATATTGTACACTTTCAGTGTTGAGAACTGCATGTTTCAAGAGAAGATTTGGACTTTCTAGTCCTTTGTTTGATCAGTAAAGCAGTGCTGTGCCATGTTTGTCATGCATAAGTGGGAACTTCAATTTTCCAGTCAGTGCAGTCATTGCTGTGAAGTTCTAAATAACTACAGCTGTAACATTAATTGCACAAACAAGACAGAACATCTGCCCAAAGCAAAAGACAAACAGAAAACACACAGTGATTACCCACATCTAATTTTTTTTTCCTCTCAACATGACTTTGTTTATAAACAGCTTCAGTCTAAAATCGAGTTGGTTGAACACTCTTGAATTTAGCTGTTGGGTAATTGATTTTGAAGAGTTGGTTTTAATTCTCCCATGTGTTCCTGTGTCACTCTTCCTTTTTAAAATTTATATTGTACAGTTGAACACTTTCTGTAGTGTTTATCATAAGGAAATCCCTTGGGGATGCCTATCGGCTAGAAGAGGAAAAAAAATCAACTCAAGAAAAATGACAATTTAAAAAAAATTCCTTTTCTTTTGACTAGCTTTTGGAGTGCATGAGGAAGACTTTGGGCAAGGTAACAAGCTGCTTCGTTGCTGAAGAATTATTGACTCAGATAGAAAACTTATTCCTTTCCACATACAAGAGTGAGAAAAAGAGTAATGCCGAAGAAAATGAGTGTTCAAATGAATCACCAATGTGATGGCTTTAACAAAACAAAATTATGGAATTTTTATTTTATTTTGTCCTTTGCTTTCCCTTCTCCCCATTACATCAACTTCTAGTATTGTTATCCATTTTAATAGTAACTGTTACAGAATCCAGTGTCATCTTATTGTTATGGTTTAAACATACTTGGAAAAACTCCTGAGGTGTGTGACCTGACTACATCAGGAACACTTAAAACTAATGTTCTGTAAAAAGTGAGTGTCACAGAATTGATTGATTGGCCAACAGTCTGCTGTTTGGGAAGAGGGACAGCCTGGCAAGGATACTGCGTGTCAGTCTTCAAGGAACGTTTGTCATCTCTTGGGTCTTTGGGAATTTTCTCTTGTTTTTACCTACAGGCACACATCTAACATGGCATTAATTTGTTCCTTAATGCTTTAGAGATGGCAAGTTTGAATTAATTCACAAAAGAGAAACTTGCAACTTAACTGAAATGAAAATATTGTAGCTCACTAATTTCAAACTTCCCTGGTATCCAGTCTGAAGTTTTATTCAGTTGTGGTTCAGTACATCATCTGATTTATTTTCTTTTTCATTCTCCCCCTCCTTGATCCTTATGGTCAAGTAGTTTTTTGGCATGTTCTTTGCCATCTTGCTTCTTTATTTGAGGAGGAAAAGCTGGCAAGTTTTCATGACTTCTCAGTAGTAGTTGTGCTTGTTTCCAGTGGAAATGATGACTCCTGTCTTATTACAGGTTGCAGTCTTTCTGATCTCCCTCTCTGTGGGGGGATACTATGCTGTTCTGCCAGATAGTTGTGATTTGTCCACTTCCAATTGCCACTGTTTCCTGTGGAAAAAGAGCTCTTGATTGACTGCAAACTTAGTGTGACAAGCAGAAAAGTATTTGTCTTTTTAAAGAAAATAAAACCAACTTTTATATTCAGAGCCTTCTCTATAACGTGCAGTTCAATAAGAAAACATACTGGTTTGTATCAGTTCTTCAGTTATAATTTCATACAAGTATATTCAGATAAATTAGAAACAGATTGATGTTGATTGAGGAGTTTCTCAATTGCAACTTGGAAATGTTTCATTAGCTGTATCACTGTGAATCTTTACAGGAAAAATCTGCTTTAAATGTTGCTATCTAGATAGTGAGGAAACGTGACTTATCTACTGTTATGACTACACAGATTTATCTTGGGCAGAGTTTCTCAGGTCTAAAATATATTTGAAAACATGAAGTGAGCAAGGCTGAGTTTCTATCTAGAGGGGTGACATGGACTTAATTCTTACTGTAAAAAAATATATGTGTGTATATATCTAGTTCTACATAACATAAATGGAATTTAAGATTTTATACGTTTACATTTTTAACTTGAACTTTTCATTTGTATGAAGAGTTTGAAAAGCTTTAAAGTTGTAGAGTTGCTTCCCAAGGAGGGAACTCCTGTACGGGAAGTTAATGTTATTTTTTATCATGCCTTATAAAATGTTTGTCTCTTTCTGTGGTTAAGTGGAGGGTGTAGAACCTGGTCATACGAAAGCATGAGCTCTTGATACTCAGTAACTCTCCTAATGCAGATTCAAGAGCTTTGGCCTTTAAAAAATGGTTAATGTTCAGTGCTTTTTTCATGTTTGGATCTGCTGGTGTGCAGCTTTAGATGCCACTACTGTGTATCATTTACAAACGTGGTGTATCCATCCATGTAAGGCATGTTGACTCAGTCTGCATATGTTCTAAAATGTCATCTTTGGGACTTCCTAATTAAAAATATTGCGTAGCTTTCTCTGTTTCTAGTTTAACTTCACTCCTGGTGAGAAAGCATTCCTTCACTGCTTGGTTGTGGAGTGTTCTGCTGTGTCAGGTGTTCTTCTGCAGTTTTGCATAGGTTACTTTCTAGACAAATCACACAGTAGAAATGTATGTGTTAAAAGCTGTTAATTATTTTTATTTGTAGGAAGAGAATTTTGAACCTCTTGTGTTACAGCAACATGAAGTACATAGTGTTCATTGTCCAAATACGGTCTATTTCCAACCATTTAAGGATGGATGTCAGTGTTACCCAAGCAGCAGTAACTATGCACTGGCTGCTTCTCTGCTTAACAATTAAAAAGAGTTTAATACAGATGTACTAATTGGATTTGACACTGATGTTACATAAGAAAAGCTTGGAGTAAAACATACTTTTGAAGCAGTTTGCAGTAAAACGTACTTTTGAAGCAGTTTGCCTCTGGAGAAGAGGACATGGTGCACTACTGAGCCTTTGATACGCACACACAGACTCCAGATTCTCTAAGAGTTGGTTAGCAGGGTGGTGTGGGAGGAAGCGCGAGTGCCATCGTGATCCAGTCTGCTCCCACAATACTGTCTGGGAATTGGAAACAACGCATTTGTGATGCCAAGTAATAATTTTGTTGGCAGGAGCCATGGTAAGCAAATAACTAACCTACTTCTCGTGATTTGTTTTGACTAGTTAATAGTAAGAATTTGGAAGTTGATCTTCTTAGAAGCATGCAAGATCTATTTTACTAATACTACCAATTCTGCTACCAAACATGCATAAGGCATTCAGTATTTTTATTGGGAAGTTCTCTTTTTTCCATCCAGGAATTCTTTTTCTGCTAGCTTTGTTTCAGTGCACCTGGTGCAGACTAATAGGCAATCTCTGTATTGAAGCCCAGCTGTTATTCCTTGCCAAGTCGGTGCTCAGGAGATGGGAAGTGATTGACTATCAAGTAAAATGATACAGTTTAAACTGGAAGAGTCAGCAGTTTTAAAAAACAAAGAAACAAGCTCCCAAACCCCAAAGATGTAATTTCTGGTAGATAACCTTTATGGGCATTTGTTGGCTGAGTCCAGTTTTGCTATCCCAGTTATCAGCAGTGCTTCTCCACAGGGATATGTGCCTTCTATTCCAGGGGAGGGGAGGGCAACACCCATATATTATTTTTTTTATAAATAAGTAACTTTCCAAGAACAATTCAGGAAAAGAATTAAGGAAAGCAAATGAGGGAACAAAAGAACATGAAACCAACAAATTCAAAACCGACCAGAAAAAGTTAACCCTGTTGCCATTGTTATTAAGTATTTTTTTTTCCTCTTGCTCGCTGCTTTGATGTTCCTGACTGGTATACAAGAGTCTGCTAATAAAGACAGAATATGCAGTACCTTGACTGGTGTGTTCCATATTTGTAATAGCTTCTTGTCTCTTGAGCATCAGATCTGGTAGTCCTTCACCCCGAGTTGGTAATGATAACCTAGAGATCCAGCCAAGCTTGACACCACCAGAGGGAGCTTTATCACAGCTGATATAAAAAAAGAGTTTGAACTAAGCACAAAACTGTCCTTAACTCTGCCTGTGAACTTCTGACAGGGGTTAAACTTCATGGGCAGTAGCTGTGTACGTTGCTACAGATTTATTTCATTTGTTCTTACAAACCCTTTGCTTCAGCCTCTTTCAGAAAGTTACCCAGTGGTGCTCTGTGGCAGGGATGCCAGGGGGTGGGTGGGTATTTTCCACGCAGTTTTCACAGACTCCTGGCTCTAGGATCACTAAAGTAGTGTAATAGGTTTGTTCTCATGGGCAACTCCAGGGAATTCCGAAGGTGGTAATCGGGTACCTTTCAAACAACTATATTAATTAGCCAGACTTGATTGCAGTGTGTTGGTTCTAGTTCTGTCAGCAGCAGGAGTCAGATTAACTCTTTCCTGCTGTGCCAGCAGCGATTGAGGTCTGCTGGGCATTGCTGAGCTCTGAGGGTGTTGTGTTGTGTAGGGGAAAGAGGCAGTGGAGGTGGAAATGAAGCAGCACGGGGTGTGCAGCACACCTAAAAGGCAGAGTAGGGCACTCCGGGGGCTGTTGGGGAGGGAAAAGTGCTGAAGGTGCTGTGCTGGTGCTGCGCACCCTGCTGAGGGGCCGAGGGACACCATGGTGCATGCAGGGGCTCTTCATCCAGTGCTGGAGCATGGAAGTAGCTGGTTGTTAACATCCCCATGAACACTGTAATCATATTTGATACTGAACAAAGTATTTAATGGCCTAGATAAAAGCGTTCTGGTTGTTTAATTGGAAATGTCTTGCTGTTTTACATAGACCTAGTGCCCTATTTTTATGAGATTTAGAATTGTGCCGAGAAATTGTTTCCATGGAAGCAGAGATCACTAAAGAAATAATGCACTCCATATTTCCTACAGGATTATTCCTTTTACAGCCTGCTGTTCTAAATGATTAACTCTTGTGGTGCCATTACAGCTTAGCATGGATTAAAGGAAAGAGTGTTTATTTTTTTAGTGTCATAGAGGCATTACATGTGTGTAAATATGTGTATATATGCCCAGCCTCCATTGGTTGGAAGCAGGGCAGGCCCTCAGGAAAGCAGCAGCACAGGTAGAAGGGGCTGACTGCAAGGCAGGGTGCAAGCTGCATGAATGGGAAAATGGGTGTATACACTGTTCTGTGGTCAGTGCTGGTCCCAAAGCAATGATTTATAAAGTGTCTGACAGTGTTTGACAAATCAGATGAATGGGACATGCTTAATGCAAACTGAAAAATATCTTTGAGGTGCTGCCAAAGCATATGGAGAGGGTAACTTATGCTGTGTAGATCATTAGGACACTTGGGAGCTGCTGGAATGTACTGTGAAAAGTTGTTACTCAGTGTTCAGACTGAAAAATCTCTTCAGAAACAGCTAATGACTTCGTAAGGGTAAGGCAAGCACGAAAATCATCATTCCTAGTACTGCCTTGGGATGAGGATGTGCCAAAGGAAAAGGGGGGGGAGAAGCTTTCCCTGCTGGAAGGTGAGACTGTGCTCCTGTGCTCTCTAAGTAGGAGAGCAGCCATCAAACTGAGGAACAGTTCCTCCTGAATTGGCAGCTGCTCCAGGCAGCACGCATATAACTCCAAAGGGCTTTGTTTTATAATTAAATAGAAGTAGAAAGGAGGAAGTCCGTAACTGATACAACTCTAGACAGTGGAATGATACAGAAGCTGTGTGATGGAAGACGCAGAAAAAAACATAATGGAAGTGGAGGGGTAGGATTTTGTCCAACAGAAATGGGAGAAATTCTTTAAACACGTATTTACATATTCCACAGAAAGTCTAAAGAAAGAAAAGGATGAGCTGCTTGTGCTTTAATCCGTCAGGGAAGCCCAAGGTAGGAGCTATGCTTCACGTTGGCTTTTGTCTCTGGGATGGCAGGCAGCTGGAGGCAGGACTTGGTGCTGCTCCCTGGAAAGGAGCAGGTGACAGTGCAGCTTGTTGACTTCCCTAGGATGTGGATACAAGATGCCAGTTGTTCTGGAAGGAGAGGCAGTTGGTGGCTTTAATTTGAATCTTGAGAAAGGGAGCAGCCAGACCAGCATATAGAAACAAGTAGACTCCATGAATGGATTAAAGCTTCAGATACTGCCTACTATCACTCAGGACTTTATCCACATTTTTTACCTGAAATATGGAGCCTCTGTTCGGGGTATTGCTGGGTTTGATTCTGGTGGTAGCTTCATCAGCACAGAACAACAGTACCTGTGCAACCAACACGTGGACGATATGTGCCCAGGATGGATCTGGGAACTGCACCTGCGTGCTGGGAGGTTCAAATCTCAAGGTAGACTGCCCAAAGAGAAAGTTGAGATGACAGAAATGGGTGAAATAAGAGCCTCAAGCTGACAGCTGCCTTGATCTGAAAAAAGAAAGGGAGCATCACGAAGAAAAGAATAAAACCCAAACTCACGAATTAGAAATAGCAAACCAACTCAGGGTGGATTTGGAGAGGTTTTTTCCTTTTTACAGGAATTTGTACAGTGATTGTTCTAAATTATTCTAGTTTAGTAAGAATGATTTTTTTTGTTTGGGGAATAAATTAATTTGGGAGTCAGTTACCGAAATATTTTAAATGAGTCCCAATTTAGAAGCTAAGAAAACTGTTACAGCTGTCTAGAGTAATGCAGGATGCTTTTGCTAGTACTGCAGGCCTGGGGCAGCTTGCTTAAATACTCTTTGAGTGGTTCTTGGTATATCTACTTATCGAAATTCAAATACTTGTCTTGGCATAATTGGGTTATATAGCTGCTTTTTATTTTTTTTTTAAATGTGAATATATTTTTTAAAGTTGCTCAAACTTTATCAACAAATAATTTCATAAATATTACTAAATAATCAAATAAGGTTGTGATAAAGGCTCTGGTGCTTTAGAGTAGCTTTATACAGAGTCATTTGTTAGGAAACATTCCTGCAGTCACTTCCAGCTGCGGAGATCCCAAGTTTCCCAGTTTGTATTCAGGCAGCACAGTGAACTATTCCCATGTGAGCTCTTTAACAAGGGCCTGACACTCCCAGTCAGCAAAGATGCCTTGATCTCAATGCAAGTGTAAGTTAACCTTGGTGTTCTGCCCAAGTTCCAACTCTGGTAATAGCTTTCTGTCTACCTAAATTCCCCTTGCAATTGTGCAGCCTTGTGTAGCTTCACAGAAATACTACACAATGCTTCAGGACAAGCTGAAAAAGAGCTTTATTCTCGTAGAGCCACAGGGGGAATTTAAGAGCAGAGTGTAATTACTGAAGTTAGAATTTGGCCAAGATGCTAAAACTGGACTTTTTGCTACCTACTCATCTGCTGCATTCCTTATTTGGGAGGTCATATCCACCATGAAGGACATTTTAAGGAAAATAATGCTAGTTGTTCAGTGTTGAAATATTGGTAGTTATATTCTCCACACTGCGTATGGATGTCTGAAGTCCCATCAGGCTAATCTGCTTACCTTCTGCAGCAGGGTCAGCTCTTCTATCCTGTTGATTAGTTTTCAACATTACTGGTTAGTAATTCTAATAACAGTCAGTAATGTGCTACTTCTGGGGCAAACAATTAAATATATACCTCTGATTCTACTGAATTAATTGGATACCAGGAAAAAAGTGAAGATGCTTTCATTCTGTCTCTGCCTTTGTTTATACAGAACAGAAAGAGACAAGGTATGTGTTTGAGATGTTGGTGCTGTCCTTCCATCAGAGACCATGAGATGTGCAGTCTACTCTGGGGATCTCCCATGGCTCTCAACATTCTTTTAAAATTGCTGCATTTTTCTCATTTCTGTCATAAGAAAAAAAAAACATTTTCAAGGTGAATTATGAGGGTTTATATTAAAATAGAATATAAACATGTAGGCATAATTTTGATAGGAGAGGCAATAGTGACTAATTGTTGAAAAAGTCTTTAACTGGGAAGTTTTGGCATCTTTTGCTCCTGCTTTGCTTCTTAGGAGCTGAGACTGAGAAAAGAGGCTGCTGTGGTGCCATTCATTTTTTTATTAATCATTAAAGGACTGCCCCACAGAAATCAGGTGTTGTGTTATTGCCTTGCTAGTCATCAAGCACCAGGAGACTGTGTGCTGCTAGGGGACTGGGAAGGCACTACAGTCATTTAGTAAGAGTGGTAAGGTACGTGTTTGCAATTAATCAAAAGAATGTAAAGATTAATTGCAGTGCAGAGCTCAGAGAACCTCTTTAGGCTAGATCATTCTACTTGAATAAAGCTATGTAAAGCTACTGTAGGATCTGGACTTTACTAAAGTTACACCCATTGCTCCTGCTAAGTGCTCATTTCTCTCCTGCTGCCCCAGTCACACCACCTCTCGGACTATATATGAATATCTCTTTTGCACATGGTAGAACAATTATTTTGCTGTAACAGTTCATGACATTCAGCTTTTTTGACTTTCTGTCCACTGCTGATTTCTTACTGAAAAGGAGAAAATGAACTCCTTGTCAGCTTTCGATTTTGGAAAATTAAAATGCTTCTTATTGCTTAGAAATTTAGAAATTTCTAACTCTGAAATTTCTAGTTATCCTTCTTCTGATTATATCATCCTGTTTCCATGGCATGTTAGTTCATTATATTTAAGTAATTAGGCTTTATACCCTTTACAGTGGGTTCTGGGGGTACAGCCAGCATGGTGCTAGCGATGGGTTCATGTTCTAGGTGGCACTGGCTGACAGCTTGCAAGCAGTGCCCTGAGCAAGGTGATTATCCTTGTATCAGTTTCTGAGGGGTCTGCTCAGGGATAAATGTTTTCAGGGGGTTGTTTTACTTTGGAATGCTGTTGTAATACTCTGTAAGTATAAATACATACATATTTATGCTGCTATCTGGGGGCAGATAAAGAAATAAACCCATGAAAGAGCACCTTTGTGCTATTACCTACATGAAACAAGTAACAGAGGGTACTGCTTTAACAAAGGTAGCACTGTCTGTTGCCTAAATCATGTTCTGCAGTTCCAGCTGGGGAAGGGCTGCCTTAGAAAGCTCAGAATAACCTTTAGCAGAGAAAAACATCCTGTCTCTGTGCTGCCACTCTGCAGAGGACAGTGCTGCCCTTTCCAGACAGTGCTGCTACCTCTGTGCAACCACACGGAGCAGGTTTGGGCCTTCACTTTAAACTTTTAGTTAAAACTTTTTTAACCAGTCAAGATCTGAGGACAGTGCCAGAAGCAATGCCAGCAAGGCAGCAAGGAAATGAAAAATAAGGATTCATGGAAGGATTAAAACCCTCTTAAACTCTGTTCCCTCTATTCCCTCTGGTAAAACCCATGCTTAATTATATGTGCACATATGTACTCCTGACGGAAAAATCCCTGCATTACTTTGGGAGTGACTGATGTGTGTACACACACATGTCCATTCCCACACCTGCACTCACAGACACACACATTGCTATTTATGTTAGAGCAGGTGAGCCCCAGGGAAAGCTTTGTGGCAGCAGATCCTGCACTGCAGTCAGCCAGCCCGCAGCCTGCTCCAGCTCTTATCAGCGGTAAAACAGCCCAAGCCCACCACTGTTTTGGAACAACAAAGAGTCCTCTTCTTGTCCCATCTTCCTCCAAGTAAGAATAATCTTTTTATGGATGTTCAGACTGGGATTATGGCCAGATTAGGTTAACAATTTGAAATGCTTGCTGCAAAAACACACCCAACTCCTCTCTCCTTGTTTACGTGGTAGAACACCAGTGTGTGATGTTAAGCACTTCATGACAACTGGAGAAAAGATGCCACCAATAGTCCTTAAAATGTTTAAACCTCAGGGAATCACCTTAGAAAAAACAACTCTATTTCTGTTTCTTGCATATCAAAACCACTGTTTCAGAGAATAGTTAAAGAAGTGACAAACTGGCCCTTCCTCGCTTCTCCTTAATTGGACCAGTTAATGCTATTAAACAGATAAGTCTTCCTCGTGCAGGTATAATTATCCTTTCCAAAGCATTTCCACTGATCTGCCTCAGGGTTTTAAGTGCTGCAATTACCTTTTCTTTCTAATGCTAAAATTAATCTTAAGTCATTACATTTGCTATCAGAGCAAGAAAAATCAACTTTCAGAACTTTTACAGTTATTATTCAGCAGTTCTAACACAATTTCTTCTACCAGGATTTATCTAGTTAAAATTTCATACATGCCAGGCAGCCTGGTGAGATTCACATCTCATTCCCCAAGGAATAACACTCCTACAGTCCTACTCCAGCACAAATCAAGCGCCACAGAAACAATTAGGGACACTTTGTATTACCTAAATGAAACTGAATGAGAACGCGTTTCTAATTTTCCACCGAGATTTTCACACGTGGGCCCAGCAGTACTGGTGGCTCATGCACCCAACCTTCTTCAGCTAAGTTTTGTTTGAAGTAAACGTCTGTCCTCATAAGGCTGGAAATGAGAAATCTCAGCATTTTCCCTGGCCTGGCTGCACCTGGAAAAGCTAAGGGGAACCACCAGAGAGTAGCTGGATGTGGCTGTGCTGTAGTCACTGCACTGGGCAGTACAGACACACTCAACTTTTAGCACTGGTCTGTTGGGTTCTTCTTTTTTGTTCCTATCTTCATGTGCTCTTTTCTGCTGTTGGAAATAAGATAGTTATATAATTGTCTCAGTTCTGTTGAAGGACTTAAACACAATCTCTCAAGTACAGAAAGCTGATTAATACTCCCCTTTTTCAGTCTCTCCAAATAAATTTTGCATTTTAGAGAGCTAGAAGAATTCAGAGATACTTACTGTTTTCACTGGTGTTTTAATGCAGGTCAGCTTTGTTAACTACCAACTTTTTAATTGTGATGATCAAAATTGGTAGCAGGGAGACTTTAGTACCAAATTGTTCCCACCTGAACATAAAGAAAAACATTTTTTATATTTACAGTTAAACTGTTTTTTTATTACGTTTATTAGATTTGACATTTTCTTGTGTATATAATTTCATGTATGTACAAAATCTCCTTCGGTTCAGTACAACTACTTATACAGAGAGGTATACAAATACCAGTGGACACATCTACACTAGTGGACACATCTAACACCTGTTATAGTGTTAATTGGTTAATTGTACTGGGGACTACTGCACAGTGTATCTGCACAGTGTATGTGGAGAGCAAAAGCTTAGATAAGCTCTTATCTAGTCAGTCAAGGGGTTTTGATATTAAGTGGTTTCCTCCACAGCAACTTGAAGCAAAGATTTAGGGACAGGTAATGATAAATGGCCCTGTGAGCTCCATCCTACCGTGTGCAGAGTTCACAGGTGTTTCATATGCATTTCATCTTGGGGAAAAAAAAAAAGACAGCTGTGAAAATGCTTCATGATCTGAACTCACTCTACAGATCAGCTTTTCGGCAATGAAATTCAGTGCCCTGCTGAGGTTCATCAGAAAACCTATACATCACTTATGACCTCTAAGTAGGTCTTATGCAGTCTTAAGGCATGAAATCTTGCCTTCTGGTCTTCTCCAGAAATGTGAATTACAGGCTTTTTTTGAAGAAGAGATGAGGTTAGAAAGCAAAATCTCAGCTATAAATCTCAACCTATCTCTCTGAAGCATATAACTTTCTCTTATGTCTTCAGAAAAAATGGTTATATGCATGTATATTCATTACAGTTCAAGAGGAGCCATGGTATAAATGACTAATTATAATGTTTTTTCACTATGTCTGTTTAGAGAAAAACACCACTTTATAACTATGCAATTGCTCAACTGTTTACCAGATTTTCATACAGAGAGATAGTGTCGGTATCTGATAGAGAGATCCTGTAATTACCTGTGCTGTGTTTGCTGCTTGTCTGCTTTGAAGTTTTAATTATAAATTATGCCACTTGGGGAGACTTTAGATATGCAGAATGTAGAACACAATTTTTAGCCCCATCCTTGCACACTCAAAACAGTCATTTGAGTTTAACAGGAATTTAGGCAAGTCTGGAATGCACAAATAGCTCTTACACCCTCTATGCAGACAAAGTTAAATAATGCAGTTGGAGAAACAAATAATACCAAAAAGAAATACGCAAAGAAAAAACCCCAACATTTTCAGCTGACTTGAAATAAAGTGGAGACTCTGCAAGGTGGAAGAATGACATTTGATCAGATGGTAGAAAGCCTTCATTCTTGGCTTAGGAACCGAGGATTCTGGGTAAAGAAGACAAGAAAAGCAGGCAAATACAAAGTCTAAGAAATAAGAACATTAAGATCAGGAGACATTCGCGAGAGCTTCCATGTCAGTTCTTTATTTCTTGACAGCTGGGACACCACGCATGGGCTTTAGGTTAGACAAAATGCTTTCCTGCTGCTACAGCTCAGCTATTTTTGTGACTGGAGCTGACAGTCACAAAAATTAATGCTGTGCTAATTGACTGACAGATGTTACTCTTCAGGCCCCCTACTATAATGGAGGCTGGGCAGGTCTTAATTTGGTCTACTGAAAACAGACATTCTACCTGTCACTATATAAGGTTTCCTCTTGGCCTGGGCTCCAAGATCTGGTCAGTAGTCTCTTTGGCAGTGGACATCAATGCTTAAGAACTGGCACAGGTGAGAGCCCCAGTAACAGAAAGGAATGGATTAGTGAATACCTCAGCAAACACTGAACGATGCTTCACTGTGCTCATACAGAGTATGTGACTGCTGAAGGCAAGGATGAGTGTTTATAATGCTTCTGCCATGAGAGGCCCTTTGTTTACACACAAAGCCCCAGGGTGTGTATGAAGCCTTGACTGCCCTGTTGTTACCACAGGTCTCAACCTCACCCTTTCATTAAGCAATTAAGCCGTTTTCACATCCTGTAATTTCAGTTGTACTTCTGCCAGCTACACGAGCAGGACAAAGTTTACATATCAGGTTAGCAGCTTGCCATTTTCTTAGATTTCTCAAAAGTCAAACATGACGTCCCCACCTACCACAGCCACAGCAGAGCTGACTGCTCCCTCCCACAGAGCATCACCACCCCTCTCTGCTGCTTTAGATCTCCAAAAAGTGCTCCAAAAAGACCTGAAGTGCTTTAGGTCTCCAAAAACAGCAGCAAGCAAGCCTAAGGCCTAACACCCGTGAGCTCTGAAAGCTGAACGGGCCTTAAGGTCTGGCTTGGGACTTCTGAACAGCCAGGTCCAGGGACACTGGAGTCAGGGGCAGTCCCGGCTGTGAGGTGAGGTGAGGTGAGTCTGGGCCAAGCCCGGCTGTGAGGTGAGGGGAGGTGAGTCAGGGCCAAGCCCGGCTGTGAGGTGAGGCAGGGCAGTGCACAGGCGGATAAAGGCAGGGGAAAGGCAACACGGGAGGAAAGTCGGCCGTGCGGCTCCTGAAGGGG
>VZRW01005856.1:283905-384983 GCA_013398125.1 Aegotheles bennettii | reverse complement strand
CGGGCGGGCGGGCGGCGCTGGTTCCTCGCTGTGAGGGGAGCGGCGAGGAGCGGGGCGGAGGCCGCTGTTGCAGGCGGCGGGAGAAAATGAGCGCGGCCGGGTGCCGGGGCCTGGCCCTGCCCTGCCCTGCCCTGTGGGGCTGAGGCTGCGGCTGCCGGCGGGGTTCCGGCACTCGGTTGGGTCGTTTCTTGTCACATCAGTGCCCTGCTTTCCACAGCCAAACGCTCAGCAGGTCCTGGTGTTGCTCAGGGTGTGTGAGTGGCACCTGTGGGAGGGAGCCCAGCAGGGAGAGGGGGGATCCACAGGGGACACCTGATCTGGTGTCCATGAGAGCAAAAGAAATAAAATCACAGTTTTATTCTCAGAGATATAAAACATTGACTTTTTCACAGTCGAAAGCAGACTGGTACCTTGAAACTGCAGCAGGATGCAGTTGTAACTGTGACTTCTTCTGTGCAGGACATCTGCTGGCACACAAATACATGGTCTGTCCAGGTGAAATGAAGAAATGTTGCAGAGTTTGAGTGGTTTTCGTAAAACTTCCCTGCTATTTTTTTCTCTGTTTCAGGGTAACCAGCCAAAGAAGTTATGAATATCCTCTGTGGTCTGAAGTTGCTGGGCAGGAGCTGTGCTTCCTTTCAGCTGGTGTCTCTGGCCAAGCAGGGGAAGTGCAATAATCTCTGTAGGTTTTACACAGGATGTCGCCCAGCTCAAGTCAGTTGTACACGAGATCGGTGCCAAAGGCTGGATTTGAGTAGAAATACCAGAAACTGTTTTTTGACTGGAAGCCCCGACTCCTGTAGGAACATCATCCATAAAGAACTGAGGGATCCTTTGAATGTCCCAAATACAGAAGTGTGTGAGAATGCACACCACAGTTCAGGAAGGTTTTGCTTCCAGTCTTCTCGGACACTGGGAGAGATCACATCCCTCCAGATCAGTTCTGTAGGGCAACTCCCACGTCATTTTTCTGCCTGGAACATTCAGATCATCAGGTCTTTTCGCACATCACCATCATTTCAGGCTCTGCCGGTTCCTTTTCTCTGGATTATTGTTAAGCCATTTCAGAAATTATTTGCTATCATTCTTGGCAGGTAAAATACTATCTTACTACCTTCCTCAGTGTAAGACCCCATTGTTCAAAGATGTGTGCATGAGTTTGTGGGCAGTAGTAGGTGTATTTGTAGTGTTTTCATTTTAATATCTGTGCAAGATTTTGTAGGACTGGGGCCTAGACTGACAATTTGCTCAACAAGAAGTTGTTGCCATTATCAGAGGTGTTAGCTGTATCTTTAGCTCTTCTCATTTACATGTGGTAGTGGGAGATGAACCAAGACACTAAGGGGTATTCCTTCTCTTGTGGGAGGGAAGAAATGGAGTGGAGTAGAACCAAATACAGTATAACCTTCCATAAGCTCTTACATGAGGTGAGATTGTAATAGAGAATACAGCAAGGGGAGACACCAACCAACCCTTTTTTAACTATGTCCTAAGTTGACACAGTTTGTATCTTCCAGGAGTATAAGAAAGTGGTGGAAGGCACTTCCTGATGATAAACGGGAACTTTTTAAAGCAAGTGCAAGGAAGAATAAATGGAAGATTCTCTTTGGTGTCAGTAGCTTGGGAGTTTTATTTGTCATGTTTTATTTTACTCACTTGGAGGAGACACCTATCACTGGGCGTGCTCGACTGCTGGCGTTTGGAAGAGAGCATTGTAGGGAACTGTCACAGCTGGAATACACCATGGTAAGATTTTAAAGAAAAATTCAAAATACTCTAGAACTGTTGATGCTTACTTTTAGCGATGAGCTAGTCCAGTTAATGAGGTGGGCAAACAAACCTTGTGGTGTCCTTGGTAAGTTTTGAACTTCACGCTCGGAATTCCCATGTTACCCCCTCCTCCTGCTGTCCCCATCCTTTTAAAGAGTTCCCTTTCCATCAGGAAACTGCTCAGGGGCACGTGACAGTTAAAGAGCACATTATGTGTATTTAGCAAACTGCATTATTGTAATATAAAAAAAATAGAAAAACCTGGTAGAAGGAATATAAGCATAGCTGAAATCTGTCTCATTTTCTGTGCTGATTTGAGCATTCTTTAGCACTTGTTTAAGGTCCTGTCTTCTAAGCTGTGACTTTGTAAGGTAATGCTCTACACCTGCACTCAGTTCTGCCTTTTTTTTTCCATTGGATCAGCTCGTTTTTCTTTAATTGCTTTCTTTTCAGCTGTCCATTGGACTGATATCTGTAACTTCGAGTTCTGTGATTTTCTGTTCTAAACCCAGAGAAACTTTATAATCCATATACAAATGTCACTGTGTTCCTGTACGACAGAGAATTTCTGATAAGAACAGAAGTGCAAGGATGTATTAGAATTACGTATTTCATATGAATTTGTCCACCTTCCAAATTACAACAGAAGTATACAGAAAAATTATGAATTCAGATGGAAATTCCTGAACGTATAGAAAGGTTTGCCAGATACAGGAGGCTGTAGGACCAAATCTATACTATCTTATTTTTGATCTGTGATCATTTTACTTCCTTTCAAGTTTATTAATCCTGAAGTTGTGAAACTGAAAGCCTGAACTCCAATATATTGGCTCTGGCTATATGAAAGAAAAATGTATTACAACTTAGATTTAACTAAGTTGTGTGTAGCCACTAAATTAGTTTACCAATTAGTCATTTACTGTCATCATTCTGCATGGCAATCAGTGAATTATTTTTTTTTTCAGTGGATGGAGGAATTCAAAAGTAAAATGTTACCTGAGACAGACGCACGCTATCGGGTTGTGGAGAGCGTTGTCAGTCATTTATCTGAAAGCAATAAGGACATCCCACAGTTCTCAGCACTCGAGTGGGTTATCCATGTGGTAGACGAACCAGATGTAAATGCTTTTGTGCTTCCAGTAAGTTTAACACAATATAAAAATATTAGTAATATTGAAACTGTTTTATTTATGTGCCTTCTACTTAATGTTCACTCTCTTTTATTTGCAGAATGGTCAAGTGTTTGTTTTCACTGGATTGCTACATGCGGTTTCTGATATTCATCAGCTGTCTTTCATTTTGGGACATGAAATAGCTCACGTTGTGCTGGAACATGCAGTAAGTATTTAAAGAAAGCTGTCTAAAATTCTTAAATTATTTCTAATTACTGTAATTAAGAACTTTCTTATCACTACCAACCAAAGTTTTGGTGTGACTCTTTCTAATTAATGAAAAATTGAGTTTGAAATGAGAGTATTCTGGTACAGTATATCCTTATTACTCATGTAGTACTTAATAACTATCAGAAGTCCTGTAGTAGTCAGTGTCAGCAAAAAGTCTGACAGTGCTGGACGGATTATGGGTCAGCATTAACAATCGTGTGAAACTTGGTCTGCAGGTGCTTCTCCTGCTATAACACAGGCATACAGAACTCAGTTTGTTGCTCTACACTTGCTAATATCTACAGAAGTGGATATACTTTCATAAATTATTCTAAAACCCATGATATTTTTATTATAGTAGCACACAGTTTTAGAATGCCAAACTCCAGAATGCCTGGAGCTTGATTCTGCATTTACAGTTGATTGGTTTTGCAGACTTAATTTTTCTATATCCTGACATGGATGTGTTGAAACTGGTAGTTCTTTGCTATTTGAACAGAACGGATGTTACAATTTTGTTGTGCTTTGTAGGTACAACTATAAAAAAAGAGGATGATATGGGAATAGGGCTCATATTGTTCTAGATTGAGGGGATTTGCTAGAAGGTGCTTCTTTGCTTCCTGATTTCTTTCTGTCCCTGTCATTTTAAAAAAATTGTGTTCATTACCTGCACATCAGTTTGAGAAGACACATGTGAAGCATGACATGAGAAGCAGGAACATAAAGATCCTGCTAAAATTGCAAAGCCAGTCTGGAAATGTATAAATACATTTTAAAAGCAGTGGAAATACAGGAAAACTGCTTTACTGCATTTTGTATGATTATTGGATGAGAAACAGTTCATAGTTGCTTAGGCTCAGTTGAGCCAACTAACTTTTTAAACTTCTAAATAAATGTTTCTAATAATAAAGATAGTTTACCTTGTTTATGTGGAGCCTGTGTCGCCCAACTGGCGTAGAAAAAGTATTGCATGATCTAGCTCCTAAGTGCTCAGATCAATTTGTTACATGTCAAATAGAGCTTTAAAAAACTGAAGATTTTTCAGTTTCTTTCTTCAGGATCTCTCAGTCTCTGGAATTAAGGAAATGCAACAGAAAATAGAAAACAAATATATTATGCCTTGTGTCCTCTTACCCCATTAGTGTTCCTGTCTAAGTGATGTATATTTCTCCTCAAGTTAATGTAAAGGGCAGTCTTCTAGGTCATTTTATAGATTTTTCCTTCCAACTGAGGTGTTTCATGGCCTTTTTATTAAAGAACTGTGTCTGCATGCTGCCATCATCTTATCTCAGGCTTTGAATCTCTCAAACAGGGAGACAGCCAAAATGTATTTGTTCCTGCTGTATTTATGCAGTTGATGTGGATTCTAGACTGAAAGTACTTTGTATCCAACTGGATTTTTTTGTGCAGGCAGGGGAGCTTGCACTTGCCCTCTTCCTGTGGCTGCACAGAAAAAAAATAGAGATTTTTACAGTGTTCCCAAATTCTATTATGTTTTAAAGAAACATCAGACAGTAAGGAATGAAAATGGGACTGTTTCTGTTTACAGGCAGAGAAAGCCAGCCTGGTTCACTTACTGGATTTTCTATCACTCATCTTTCTCACTATGATTTGGGCCATCTGTCCTCGTGATAGTTTGGCGGTTGTTGGCCAGTGGATTCAGACCAAGTTGCAGGAGGTAAGACTGACGTTCCTGAGTGTCATGGAAAAACACATTTTTAATCTTGGGGAGATAGTACCACTAAACAGTATATTTGGGGAAAAAGGCCCGAGTAGAGATATTATAAGCAAAAATTAATATTTCAGTATGTTTCTGAGTGAAATATGTTTTTATAAATCTGCATCTGCTTTAGTTGATAGATATTTTTATTTGTCCTCTTGAACAACTACAGATCTCCCTAAATTATTTGATTTAGATGAGCAGGCTCTGAGTATCTGCTTGCCAATTAAGTTAGATGATTCTTTTTGAAATGTAAATCACCCTTTAAGGTTGTGAATGTTGAAATGCCATGTTTTTATTTTGAGTATTTGTTAAATTGTTTCTAAACCAAATAAAATCTATGGAATTCTTTAAATACGTTGTTAGTGTAAGAGTGGTTTCCAAGATAAGAAAACTGAGAATCTAAACAGTGTTCTAAAGTACGAACCATGCTATAATAAAACTTACTGAAATAATCTTTTCAGACAGCATATATTCCAATTCAGAGGCTTTGTGGTGCCATTTATCTTCAGCAGTCTAATTTACTCTCTGCCTCTGGACAGTTACAGATCCATTTCTTTTTAAAAAAGTGGGTTTTTTCTGAAGAAATTTTGCTTACATTATAAAACTTCAATCTGAATTTAAATGAAAGAGCTTTTTGGTTTCTTTGACTTCTCTTGATGCTTTCACTGAGACTTTCTCTGGTTCCTCACAAACATAAAATCAAACATAACCAATCTGTTTTGGTAGTTCTTATGCTAATGGGTAGATATGTGGATTCTGAACATAAATTATCTCTAAAGAGCTTGGATATTTGTACAAGTAGCTAAGAAACCAATAGATTGGTGAATGCTAGCCAGCATTTTGAAGAGCTGAATTTGGAAAAAGCAAAGTGTGAATGAATCCTGAGTCTGCTCATAATTTAGACAGCAAGATTTAGCTCCCTGTCAGCATCTTTTCTCCTCTTCTAGGCTAAGTGTAACTGATATTTTGGCATCGTGGATTGGAGTTGTGCTTTAGATTGCAAATGGAATCTGGGTGTAAGCTCATAGTCCTAGTGTGCTAAAGGAAAGATCTGTCATAATGAGATACTGTACAGTAATGTCCTGGTTTAAACTCTGATCAAACTCATCTTAAGTAATGTTAAACATACCCATATACAGAACAAATAAGTTATTAATACTTGCAGAGCTTTTGTCCCATGTACAGAAGATGCTGAACAGAAGTTTTTGTTTCTGTTGGTCACCCAGGAGTGCAGTGTTTGTTCGTTTCCTCCATTCAACAGTTGCTGACTGTACTTTGCTTTCTGTGTGTTTGCTCAGGATGTTTCTTTTCCTCTTCTTCCGTAACTGTATTTTACTTTTAAAGTTTTAGCATCCCACTCTGTGAAAGGGTTATTTAAGCCACATTGCAGTACTTGCTTCTGTTTCAGTATTTGTTTTTCTTTTATGCCCTCAGAGGCTTAACTTTTTAATCTGCTGACTATTGTTTACTTTTTCATTACTGACTATAAGTATATTCCACTGACTTTTTGTAGGCCTTCTGGCATGTTAGCTTCAGTTCTGCTTTTTTCTCTCCAAAGCTCGTGGGTGTGCTTGCCTTAAGAAATTGTTCTCTTATGTGATTCATTCATGGTTGTTCTTTAGTGGTGTATTTCTGAATTGAAACATGTTGGCTTTGTTTTTACAGCAGCAGTTATTTTGTATGGGACCTAAAGCCTAGGAATTATTCTTGGAATAGCACAAAGCATGTCTCTGAGTTTTACTCATGTCCCGCACACTAGTTTAATAGAATCATAGAATACTGGGTTGGAAGGGACCTCAAAGATCATCTGGCCCGATCGTTCTTGGCAAAAGCATGTATGTACAGAAACAGTATTTTATATTCCCTTTCTTGTCCACCTCACACCATCATATTTGTATTTCATGTGGAAACTGGTGCTTCTGGATAGTCAACTTACCTGGAGCTTTCTCTTCTTGAACATACACAGACAGCTCTGGTAATTGATTTGAAAAATCAGATCAGCCTTCTTTATTAAGTCCAATTTCTGACAAGGATTTTAGACCAGAGTTTGAAAACCTAGTTTTTCATTCCAGCACATTCTCAAAAGATATTTTTTTAAAATTAATTTTTCTGTATCAGATTAATAGTATTGTATGTTAGATGCCTCAGACCCTTTTATGTGACCACTGCTGAGACTTTATTGGCTAGAAGCACACTGTGAAGGAGAGCACAAGCTCTGTCAAGAGATTCAGATTATTTTATAGTTTTAATTTTATGTCTGAAGAAGAAACACACAGAATTCTCAAAAGTGACAGAGGACACATTTAAGTCTCTTATATGCTAATGTAATTTTGGATTATGATTAGAACATAACAAATCTGGAACCCTACTTGATCATAAGCTACATCTAGCACAAGAATTGCTATATGGAATCACAGCAGAGTCTGTTTAGGCTCATATCTTGCCTGTGACTGGCCAGTAGCCATATAAGAGAAAAGTAAAGGATGTAACAGCAGTTATAGGGTGATAGTTTCTTCAGGTGCCATCCCTACTTCCACAGTCTACAGCATGGGTAGGTCCTGAACTAGAGACTGCGTTAGTGTTGTGTTTGTTTTTAAAAATACAGCTGTGTTTTTGTGGGCAGTACTGAGATAGACTTAGAGGTAAATAGAAATACCCTAGTGCTAAACTGTAAATGCAAATAAAAATATTTAAGGAGTAAGAGTTTAAATGCTGATCTCTCTATTACCGTCTTCTTGCTGTCACAAATCTCTCTTTCTAGGTGGTCTGTTAACACATGTGCATTCAGATCATCAATTTCCTAGTTCTTAAACTTCTGCAAATCTTTTTTGAGATGGATGCTACCCCTTCTTATTTGAAATTGTTGTAAACCTCCCAGAAAAGAAAACATATTCCACTTCAAGTAACGACTTTATCTTCACAGGATTATAAAAAATTTAAATCTATAATTGCGATGTTTAAGGTCTGTAAGGAAATTAAGAAATTAGAATGTTTCCTCATTTATGCTTACTTGTAAACCAGTGCCTTTGGCTTGAAAAAAACTGTAGAGGATCAGCTTTGGTTGGCTTTTATTTTTGACCTAGTGAAGAAAAACAATCAGTACTACTTTAGAAAGAAGCAAAGTTACAGATATCTTTATGTACTCAAGGAATTGGACCAATTCTCTTGGTGCTCTTCTATCTGTTTTTTCATTTATTTTTTTTCCCTTTTTTTCTGGAACGCATGAGGAGGACACGTTTCTTTAACCAAATAAAGAGCTGTAAAACCTCTTTCTCTTCACTAAACTTGCACATCCCTGTTCTTCAGTTGATCTTTCCTAATCGATACTCAGATGAGGTTGTTGTGACATGTTCCTTATCTCTGCACGAGCAGGCTGGCTTAACAAGTCCTGATTCACATTTACTATAACCTGATATACTAGGGCAAGGCTGCCTAAATCTGCATGACCTACATGTGCCAGAAGATCCTGAGTTCTGTGACTAAACACTAAATGAGAAAACTACCACCTTCTCTTAGTGTGTATTGATACAATGTCATACCCTAGAAAAAAGGGAGGGGAGTTGGTCGGATTTCTGTCTTCTAGTTTGATTCCTCAAGGGCAATTTGCAACTTGTGTTGGGGAATAATCATGACAAAGGAGTGATTTCTGCATGAAAATGTTTATGGCTGCATTCCATGCTGTGAGCTGTTTACCACAGCAAATGGAACATACTAGGTTTAAAGACAGTTAAGATTTTGAGAGCCTCTGGGGAGTTTTTTACATACAGTAAAAAATCTTAATGCGAATTTTTCCATATATACAAAAACCTTAATGCCAATACAAGTGAAGTGAAAAAATTGTTATTTAAAGATGGCATTGACCCCTTGGTTGCTACAGAATGCTGTGAGACTGGCTGATGAGAGGGCTCTTGAAAATATATTGGATTAATTTCCACTGAATACAGGATCAGTGAATTGCATACAATGGAATTAAAGATTACATTAAGAAAATTAATACTGATCACATGCAATGTGAACATGATAGATAAACACCATTTCTTATGGGAAGGTTAGAAAAATAGCTACAATGCTCTAGCTTTGTACACATTCAAAACCAAGAAATAGAATTTTGTGCTTCTTTGCAGTTTATGTTTAATAGACCCTACAGCAGAACGTTGGAGGCTGAAGCTGATAAAGTGGGACTTCAGTTTGCAGCAAAGGTAACTATAGCGGGTTTGTTTTATTAGCAATTTACCTGCAACTTTTCAGTTTCTACTATAATCAGAGGGAGTTTCACACCTCATACAGAAGTAAACTCCGTGTGGGAGGGTTCCTAAATTTTTGAAGATAGGTAGATTGAAGAAGTAATGGGAAATAAAACAGTTTGTAGGGAAAGACAAAGTTATCCTGGCTAAATTGTATGTAATAAAATTGAAGTTTGTAAAGATGTGCTTCATTAACTGCACAGTATACTTTCTATGTAGCTTATGACTATTAGAAGAAAAAAACTACATATTTATAAAGACGAGAATGCCAAATAGTGAACTTCATAAGTAGGATATATTTAGTTGAATGTGAAGATATAAATTGCCCTCTAGATTTTTGTTTCACTTAGTTTCCACCTACTGTGAGAAGTTCTGAGAAACACTTTACTATGTTGTAGTGCACCTAAAATACTCTGATCTCTAACATCTGTTCTCATAACAATATAATAAAATTTAAGAACTTTGAGATTGTGATTGTATTTTCTTTGATTGCTGATTATTACAAAGCATATCAATATTGTTGTAGTATCTTAAGATTTAGTCTAAATACAGCCATAAAAATAGTGCAGCTTTGCTAAATTGAAACAGAAATTTGTTCAGAAACTACTCAGCATTTTTTTCATGATTTGTTTTTTTCAGTCATTTTTTTGTCCCTGTGGATTTTAATTCTAAGTTAAAGAAACTAAAATTATTTAATTTCTAGCTAAGTGCAATAGAGCTAGGTGTTAGCTAACTATGAGAGCAGCACCACCTAGTGTTAATATTTCATAAAGAAAATTTCCTTTTCTAATAATTATTAGTATTACTTCAAGGAAGAGTTTTTAAAATTAACTTTGAGATATAAACGGTGCTTCTAGTTTAAAGTCATCCAAGGGAATAATACAATCCATGAAAAAAATGTAATTGCTGTGTGGGTTCTCACTGCTTTGTAATACCTAAGATGTAGGGCCATACCAAAAAGAGACAAGCAAAGTGGTATCTCAGCATTTATCTGCTTGTGCAGATGATCTTTTTATAAGAAGAATTTTAAGAAATAAATTCAAAGGATAAAGCATCACTTCTGTATTTCTGGGGGAAGAAAAAGAAGTCCTTTTCTTACCTTCTGAGTACTCATCTCGTTTTGTCCCCTTCATTTAAATGCAAATATAAAGGAGTCTGTTGGTGATATACAAATGCCAGTCTTGAAGTTAGTGTTCCATAACTTTCTATGGTTAAATACATACTTCTATGGAGAGAGATAGGAATTCTGCAGAATTCCTAGTTTAATCTGTTGTGAGTTACACAGGTCACCCTTGAAAAAGGCAGTACAATCAATTACAGAGAAGTCTTTGCAGTTCATTTTTAGAGATATTTAAATATGAATTATTATAACTTTATATTTTTTACTCAAAACTTTCCTGTAAGTAATCTGTGGAGATGATTAATTTCTTCTGCTATTCTATATCTATCAAATGTAATTTAGATTAAGCAGCCGAGGTTTTTTTTAAGAACAAGTACATGCCAGATATTGTGAACCTGTTTTTCACCTGAATTAGACAAATCATGTTTAAGTTATTTAAGATTGGTGGAATTACATAGATCTTAAAAGGAACAAATCCAGTGTCTATATGGATGAGGTTTTTTACTGCATTTAGATATTTTAGAACAGTTTTTTCCTTTTGGGTGTGAGGAGCACCATCTGAACAGAATTAGAGATTTGAAATTTAAGATGTCTTTTGTAATTCAGTATCCATTAGAATGTGTATTTTATTACTTTAAAACTATAGTGGTGTACACACTTCTTTCTCTTTGCAGGCTTGTGTGGATGTACGAGCAAGCAGTGTATTTTGGCAACAAATGGAATTAGCAGAAACCATTCAAGGGCAGCCTAAATTACCGGAGTGGCTCTCCACACACCCTTCTCATGAAAACAGAGTTGAACACTTAGACCGGCTTATCCCAGAGGTGAGCAGAGTTGGAGGAAGTGCATCTTTTTCTCTTAGGAAGATTGCCAGAATTAGTTTGGTATTGATTCATAATCTACTCTTCTAGTGTAATGCTTATCTTTATCCTTACAGAATTTTCTCTTACAAAGCTCTCAACCTGAAAGGTTTTATTAAATGAGGAAAAATTAAGATAGCACAGGTAAAATGTAATTATGTTCTACTTTTTGTTTTCTTTTCTGATTTCTGATCAAAGTGTAGCATTTTTGCTTTTGAATGGCCTTGCTGGTATAGATGTGACAGTGTCACAGATCTCAACCATTCTTTTTTCTTTTTGTCATTTTGGAAGCCAGTGTTTATGTTGGATCCCAAAACTGTCTTGAATTCTATTGCTTTGGTAACTACCCTAGGTTGTCAAATAGAGAATGCTCCGTCCTATCCTGTCGTTCTTGCTGATGTGGGACTGAATACACCTTGAGTAACTGTGCCTCAGAAGAATGTCAGAATCCTGAGTAGATGATTTCTTAATACCCCTAGTTATTATGGGTCTCTGCAGATTTTACAGCCTGCTTTTTTTCTTCACAGCTCTGTTCCATCACATTAGGGAACAAATTTTACCCCACTTCAAGGAATTTGATCTAATTCACACAATTGCCCATCAAGCTGCAGTCTTTTCTCTATTTGTTCTTTCAAATTTCCTCTCGGAGGAATGCCAAGTGGATAGCTACTTGGGGATTCTCCTCATATGATGTGCTACTTGGTGGCAGCTTAGTAATCTTAGTTTGTTTACTATTTCTTTAAATAGTGGGGGTTTTAACTACAGAAAAATAACGTGGGTTGGTTTTTGCCTAGGTTTTTCTTTTTAAAATATGGCATTAATGCACATCACATCAGCACTGTTTTTCAGCAAGCTAAACTGTGTTTGGAAATTCCCTTTCTTACAACCAGCTGGTAATTTTTTCCTTTTTTTTTTTTTAGCTCTCAGTCACTTTAAGTCTTTCTCAATTCCAAACTATAAAGACAGTTGAATATTTATTGTCAAAGTGCTAAAATGTTGAGGTGTTTGCTGATTTCAAGAGAAAAAAAAGATTTTCATGAATCTTCTGATGAAAATGAATGCGGTAAATATTCTCAATGATGGCATAAATCAAAATCAACATTAGGGGTAGGAGGTTGGAGGCTGGCTAGGCTGAATATTTTAAATTAATATACACAAATTCTGTGCTTTGTGAAAACGGGTTGTGAGACTATTTTAATGGATTTTCTAACACATTAGAGCAGCTGAATCGAAAATGATACTTGTTGTGGAGCCTGAATTTTAGTTAGATTGAACATAAAGGGCTCAGGATCCTTTATTTTCATACAGTTATTGACTGTCTTATAAAGTGGTGATGGAATAAATTACTGCATATGTTCTACTCCAGGACTGAGCAAATAAGTTAAATAACTGAGCAACTGTGTGGAACTGGCGGTCATATTATTTCTGCCTTATCTCTTGTAGGTTAGCAGGTGGAGCAACCATCATCTTTTTAAAGCCACTCTCACATCCCAGAACATTGGAGGCTAGGGGATTTTATTCCAAAAGATAATTGAGGAGGAGATGTTTTCATTTGCTTTTTACCTTAAACATTCTTTGGAGTAGGATGAGAAAGCAGGGGTCGAAGGCTTGCTCTTTTTAACTAGGTAAACTAGATAAGCTCACTAGGTAAGTGAGGTTGATACTATAGAAGTGGAGTAAAAGTGAAAGAAAGTGTGTAGAGGTATTATTGGAAGCTTTATATCTGATGCCTTGACTCTCCCTCATCCAAGAGCTGCTGCCTTGAAGCTGGATCTCAGGCATTTAAAGGGAATCCCAGGGCTTTGTTGTTCAATATCAGTGCCTTTTGGTTTCGTTGTTCACATACTTAAAGCCTTTTAGAACAGTATGTTTACCATATATTAATGGCCATTAGATACTCAGAGCTGGGAGGAGAAGCCAGATTTGGAAAAGGGCCTTTTTATCTCTGGTTTTCTGAACAAGTTGGAAGCTATAGCCAATCTGAGAAATTAGTAAATAAGAGAGCTATAAGCAGTTACAAAGTGATGCTGTCCTGGAAAGGAAATAAAGGAAATTAAAATGATTTACCATGTCTTTAAAGGATTTCCCCCTCAGACTGGGAGAAATTTGGATTGTAAGCTAGGAAAACAGAATATGCTGTCAAATAGGAAAATGAAATCTCCTAAAATTCCTACAGGAAGGTGGTCAGACTCTTTATGAAAGCCTGTACATTTCATTTTCAGGAAAAGAAATCCTAAAATAATTTTGTAGTAGTGGCAAGTATGCTTACCATTGTTCTGGAGAGAAATTGTGGCCGTGTAGCACGAGAGAAGCTATAGGATCTCCTAGTTCCTCTCTGAATCTTTTATTTTAATGTTCTCTGACTTGCTACAGTTTGTCTACCTTTTTCCTTGTATGCTGCTCAAATAGAGCACTTAGATGAGCTGCAGCCTTAGCTATACTGAATAAAACAGAAGGTTATCTACTCAGCCTTGCCTCTGACACAAAAATTCATCTTGACGTGACATTTGCTTTTTTGGCATCATGTTGTTGGCTCAGATTCCATTTTTGATTCAATGTAATTCCCGTTTTCCACTCCTGTGGAAATGCCATGTTGAGATCATTTCAAGAGTAATACTAAGTTGGGATATGTCACTTCTACTGCTTCTCTTTTTTTTTTTTTTCCCTAGGTCAGTTGACTTGTCAAAAAAAAAAGTTAATTAATTTACTTTGGCAAGATCTGTTCTTGTCAAATCCACATTGGCTGTTTATTACTTCATTATTGCTCGAGTGGTTATTGCTTATTCCTCAGTTTGCTGTTGTTTGGATATTGAAGATACAATTATTTCACTTCCTTTTCAAAAATGTGTTGATACATTTGCCCTTTACTTATAATGTGAAGATTACTTCAGATAGTTCTAGTGCTAGAATATATTAATGTAAGCCCTATCAATGTGAATACTTGAAGGAAAATAAGAATGAAAAATACTGACCTGTGTTTCTAATCCTCCCCATAAAGTTGTTAAATATTTTGTCATAATTCTTCTTTTCTGTGCCAACAGAGGCAGTGAAAGATTTTGAAGTATTGGCATTATGTATAAGTTGCTTTTCTTCTCCAACAAGTAACGAATCCATCCATTCTTTTAATCATCTTTTTACTACTACCTCATTTGGAGAACTGTTGTCTTCCCTGTGCCCACTAATTGTAATTAATTTTGCAGATTTCAGATTTTTATTTTTTAATTTTTTAAAAATTTTTTTTCCCTACATGCTTGTACCATTTCTTAGCTTTTGTCAGGATGGCAAGGTCAGAGCGTAAGTCAGCCCTGCCAAGGTAATTGCAGTTTATACAGAAGAGTCTATAACCCTTGGCCTGCTTTGCGGACAAGAGACTGATGTGACTTTTATAGTGAGAGAGCTGACAGCCTGAGAGGTAGGATGCACTCCAAAAGACTCAGGGGCTGAGATGCAGCACTCAGCCTGGGATCTGTGACACTGGTGAAGGATTAATACTGAGAGATAAAAATTACTTGTTTCTATATTTGTCTCTGCTGGCAGGCTTTGTATGAAAGCAATAGGATGAGGGGGACCTCCCTGTTTCTTATGCCTTCCCCCCTTCCAGCACATTGCATGAGGTGGCTGCAATTGTATTGATAAGAAAAACAGCTTAACCTTTGTTACTTACAAGCAATAGTTTTGGCATTTTATTTGAGATCTCCTGAACCAGTAAGTATGCAGGCGGTCTTTATTCTGAACAGCAGTACTTCTCTCTTAAGGTTAACCTGAAAAGAACAGCATTAAAGTACTCTCAGTTCCCAGGTGAATCTACGTACTCACTCTAGCTAGTTAACCTTGTCTCAGCTCTGTCTGTCTTTATTGAGAGCACTCTTCAGTAACAACACTGAATGAAACATGTTCTTTCATCGTATCAGTATGCACGTGCTTGATTAAGAATGCTTTTACTTGTCCTCCTACCCAAACTGTCAAAAACCAATTTGCTTGAGCAATATGAAAGTACCGGATTTGCAGTTGCAAGTGAGTTTAGAAGTACAGTACAGCTGACCATGTTGGGCTGTTTTATCTTTCAGGAAGAATTACATCATAAGCTGCTCAACCTGTTACTGGTATTTTAATGATGTTACAGAACGACTGGCACAAACCAAAACAACAACTGTCAACTGAGCCAGGGAAAGAATGCTTTCTAACTAGGGTTGGATGTGGCATGGCAGTAACAAACATACATACAAAGGCTATTTTCACTGGAGTGTGGAGTCATAACAGTGAGCTGACATGTCACCACTGCTTTCCATCCTCTAACTGTCATCTTTTTAATGGTGTCTGAGTTGATGATGGTGAATAGATGCCTTCTACCCCCTTGGACAGCTTTATGTCCAGCAGGAATGCAAAGACATCCATGGGGTAAAAATGTTAACTCTGAAGTATTGTTCTTTACTTTTGCTGTTGTGACTTTAGTATTTTAGATAAGTGAAAGCGTGGAAATAGGCCAGGCACTATACAGCCATGAAAACCAGAGATATAAAATAGCTAAATTAGTTTAGAAGAGGATTACGTTGCACTTTCCAGGATACGGCCTAAATCTTTATATTTCCATTTACCTTGAATAATGCTGCTTGACACTAATGCAGTCTTGCAGCAGCTTATGTTCTGGAAGAGAACAAGAGAAAACTCTTGGTTTGTCATAAATGTCAGTTTAGAAATTAATTGGTCACTGAAGCAGAATAGTGTTTAGTGGTACAGTTACATTTGGTGACTACATGCACAATCATGCTGTAGAAAAACAAACGCTGAAAGCTTTATTCATGTTTTTTAAAAGGTAGACATGAGGAATATTTGCATGCCTAATCCAGATTTATGTATCCAGTAATTTGAATGTTACATTTCAGCAAGAAACAGCTGGAGAAACTCTTGCTAGGTTCCTGGAATGCATCTTTTTCCAAAACCAGGTGTTAAAATTTCAGTTCTATTTGTTTCTAGCCATTTACAGCAAGCTCCTTATCAGTTCACTGCAGCAGAGTTAGGGAGAAATATGTTTTGGTAACTCCTTATACAAAGAAGTGAGTTAAGAAGCACTGCTCTTCAGTTTTAATATCTCCTGTAGTACGATGTTTCCAGTGTCTCTTGTGGAAGAAGACCAGATTGTTTCAAAATTGTGATCAAATACTTCTGCATAGGTGTACTGAAACATTTGATTTTATATTTCAGCCAAATCTAGTGTATATAAAGCAGATTAAAAATTCTGCTCTGTTTTTTAAGTGCAGTGCTAGGACTGCTATGAAATCTGTGTTACTTTCTTGCCCCTCTGTAATCCATCAAGAACAAATGCATCAATCCACACTTTCCACTAGCAGTCCCTAGTACTGGTCAGAAGGCACCTGACTACAACTCAGGACAGGTTTGACCATTGCTTTTAAAGGATCCATGGTTATGAAGTGGAATAAAGCATACATTTGAACTTATTTTTCCCATGAAATGATTAAAAACAAAGCTGGATGTTATTCTGCCCATAGTTTTATGCTCTTAATTCAGATCAAGATACAGATAATACTACATACAAGTGACTGTACTGCAGTGGTCATTGATTAATGCTAAATATCAGGCTAGTTTTTGACTTGGTGTTTTCATTTTGCAAATCTTGAAAAAATAGTTCTCAATCAAGGTGTAGAACTCTCTAAAATTCTACATATAATATTCATATAATATTTTGCTATATGATACATAGCGTCTTCCTTTTCCTGATTAGTTTACATAGGTCATCTAGGAGAACCCATGGATACTAGTGGGTCTATGTGCTGCATCAGCCTTGGTTGTATGGTATCCATTGTTAGCTCTAAAACAAGCTGCCTGTTTGTATGGGCTAATTAAGGTACGTTCAGCTTTGTTAAAATGAACGCCACTTTAAGCATCCTTTAGAACAACTGACTTTATACAGTTTTGTATCACTTTCTCCACTGTGCCTTTGAGACATGAGATTCATCCCTTGCCATACCTCTCTCAGCTTGCCCACAAGACAGGATGATCTGGAGGGAATGTGCCTGCACTAATGGATTTTGATTCTCTGGGAAATTCTCTGACTCCTTTGTGCCTCTGCTTTCTGATCTGTTGAATGGAAGCAATGGCACTTACTCAGTGAGCAGGAGTAGCTTGAAGTTTGGTCTCTTAGTGCTAATCTTTTATCCAGATACATTTTTACATTCTAGAGACACTATTTTCTCAGAACACTTGGGAGCTGTGTATTCAAATGCTTCTTGGAGATGAGATCACCTGGGTAACTTGTTCTTAACTATACCAATCAACCTTCTGGATCTCTGTGCCAGACACTTAAATGTCCAGTATGTTACTGGAGATTTTATCTCCCTTTTTGAGTTGGACATCTCTGTACGGTTACTTCAATGACAGAACATATCTGATGAAGTAAATTTTTCACAGCCTTTTTTTTTCTTGATGCAATCATTTTAATTTACATGTGTCTGCAATCTAAAAGGTAAAAAGTACTGATGTGATATATCACATAAAAAGAGAACTTCTTATTTATTTATGCCGTAGCTTATAGAGTATCCCTGGTTTGAGAGACTGAGAAACTTATTTTCATTCTTTGTTCTTCATTTTTTTCCATTGTTTTACCATACTGCTACATTTCATCTCAGGAATTCTTGGTTTCTGTTGTAAAGTTGTTCAGTGACGACTCAGTCTCAGTACCATACTCACCAGGCTTTATGTGCAAATGCAGACCTTACTGGAAAGCCAAATCGCTGACCGACACTGTTTTTCTTATTAAATGAGCTTGATTTGTTTTCCTATGTATTCACAGGCTCTTAAAATAAGAGAGAGCTGCAATTGTCCATCTCTTTCTGGACCAGATCCTCGCCTCATTTTCAGACTTAACATGCAACATCTCCTGGAATCGTCTAAAGATCAAGAAACCCCAAATTCTACAGAGCAAGATCTCTCAAAATCAAAACGGGATTTTCCTCTCACTCATAAGGTGGAAGATATGCCAGTAACTTTTGCAGTTAAACCTACAAACTAATGATAATAGTTTTCACTTCTTATGGAACTTATGGTCCCTGAAGGTCTGTCTTATAACACAAATTTATCTTTGAACCATAAAGAAGACGTAGCCGCTCATATTCTCTGTGTCTTTTATGTGATCTCTCACTCAAAGCAATAAGGAACCATGCCCACACAAGAAGAGCAGCGTGTTGGAGCAGAAAGTTTCTTATTCAAGAGTTACTAAAATAAATCACTTCTCAGGGGAAAGATAATCACGTACAATCCAATTGCGCGGTGTAATTTTCAGCTTTATCAGGCTCACCTTGATCAGAGGACAGATGAGCCAGAAATGTCCCTGAAGCAGAGGAAAAAGTACAATTTTTATCACTTAGCTTGTCTGGTTTATCTTGCTGTAATTTGGGTTAACTCTGCTTAGCTTCATTTGAGAAATAATGAGGAGAGCTTACCTCC
Source organism: Aegotheles bennettii (assembly GCA_013398125.1). NCBI lineage: Eukaryota > Metazoa > Chordata > Aves > Caprimulgiformes > Aegothelidae > Aegotheles > Aegotheles bennettii. The sequence goes on along the minus strand of VZRW01005856.1, from coordinate 366,423 downwards.
AGTTCCACATATAGAATTTTTAAAAATATTAAGCTGAGAATCGGTAATAGCCTATGGGCTAGATACACCCCCACTTAATTAGGTGGATTTACTGCTGGGATTTTTCTTCTTTCTAAAGGCATTTTAGAATATGGATTGATTCAACATTTTTCTTCAAAGCAACCTGAAAGGGTTGCACAAAGTTCATTTAAAAAAGGAGTTAATAATTTTCAAGGAAGTCTTTCTTCTGAATGAAACACTGTATAACCAGTGAACCAGTTTGTAGCACCAGAATGCTTTACAGGGGTGACTCTTGTCTTTTTGAAATGATCAAGGTGCCTGATCAGAGGGCAGTTTTACTGCAGTGACATTGGGTTTGGATATGTCTGTTTGGGTAGAAGTGATTGCTGATGTGGAAATATATTTTGTAGTAGACAAATACAACAAGATTTCTTGACTGCACAACTTTGGCAGCTGTGCCTTATTCTAAAGGGGGACTTCTCTTCAGGAAACTGGCATCTAATGTTGAGCATCCCTCTCTTGCCCCCAGTCTCCCTGAAGCCACATGTTTTATACCATGGAGACCGATATGCACAATATAAGTAAAGCTCTGCTTTTCATGATGGACTAGCCAGTATAGCCAGAATATCAATCTATATTTGCAGCTGTTTGAGTTATCCTTGCTTTGCAGTTGATGAAAATGATGAAATGCTGATCTTGTGGGAAGACACAGAAAGAGGCAACAGTGAATGAAAATAAAAAAGTCAAATCCCATTCCTTTACCTGTTAAGATGTACTTGCTGTTAGGTTTTTATGATACTCATTTATATTAAAACAAAAATCTCTTTCGTGTATGGTAGGGTTTTACATGAAGGGGACACTAAAAATATTTAAGTAATTTGTATTTCGAAACAATCTTTATGTGTATGGAGAGGGGCAGGCTTTATCATATTTCTTCAATTAAATCAGAATGCAAGCTTTTAAAAAAGGAAAAAATAACCCATTCAGTGTTCTGAGTGAATATAGCTGGAAAAAAAGATTATGAAACAAGTAGTTCCTTTGCTGACTTCAGTCGACACACCGGAGTCCTTTGAGAAACACCAGCAACTACCTGACTTATCTCTATTCAGCGGTAAGTTGGTGTATCTGTAATGCTGACGATGCTAGATCTGATTATATAGGTCTAGATTGGCTGCATATTGCTTACAAGCTGTTTTTAAATCTCTGCTTAATACTCCTGGCAAGAAGCAGAAGGTCCAACCTGACCATTATTCATCCATCCGTTTTTATTCTTAGTGACGGGAGTTTTTGTAACAGACATTCAGTGATGTGTTGAAGCACTTGGACTTGTCACCTGAAGGTAAACAGAAAAATACACCATTTAGATTTCCCTGTGGACCTTATCGTTTATACTGCAGCACCAAGACCCCAACGCTACTGCCTCTTTCTGGCTCCAGTGTCAAAGCTTGTTTTGTTATGCAGGGCTCCTGGTTGACATGCAACTCGATGCTTGTGTCTGTTAGGACTAAGGAGAACACAGAAGAGTTTTTATAGCATTCAGGATGAAGTCTGAAGCTACTCAAGTTTCATGTTTCTGCTGTCTGTTTTAAGTGACTCAAGTACTGCAGTGAAATGCTGGAGATGTAATGTTTAAGTTCAGCAGGGGAGATCTTTTTTTAATTTGTATGTAAATAGTCCTGTAACCATGACCATGGTGGTGTTTGAGAAAAGGTTTCAAGGGAGAGGTAATAGCTTATATAGTTTTAAAGTCCAAAGTGGGATGTTGAAAATTTCAGTTTTTACTTTACATATTGAATTATCCATAATATTCTCAAGTGTTTTGGGAGGGGTTTCTTCTTTCTGCTTCTCTTGTGTCCAACACAGAAAATGCCTTGTGCTCATCTGGCTCTTACAGGGCACTCTTTCCTTAAGCTCTTACTGAATACTGTACATTACATCTGTGTATATTGTTAAAGTATTTTCTTTTTTCTTGAACAGAAAAATGACAGAAAGTTGCTTTCCAAAGTTTTGGGAAGTAGTAGTAAAAATTGCACTTTTAAAATGAAAGCATATACAATAATTTTAAGTTGTGTGTAGATATATAATGATATTATATATGTTAATATATAAAAGCTATAATATATTAATAGATTATTCATCAGAATAATTAGAATTTCAAAATATACCCCTTAGGAAAATACTGTGGTTGCAAGCTCCTGATGATGTGTAGAAAGTTTTCATTGGAGTTGTGTAACTTAGTATGTCACATGAAAAACAGATCTGGAAGTTTTGTTGAAGGAATTAATTACTGGAAAGGTGCTTGTCATACAGTAAAAAATGGGAGAATGTGGCTAAAGTGAAAAAAGCGGAGACAACTTGGTAAAAATGCATTTGCATTTCCACCACCAGTACTGCATGCTGTACTTCACAGCTTCCTGTTGAAAGATTAAATATATAATACAGATTTGACTAAATCTCTTCATGCATTTGCTGTAGTGGGAGTGCTGAGAGATTTGATAAGCAGGGGATGTGCGTACGAGGCAGTCCTGTAATAAAATGTCTCCTTAGAACTTTTGGTTTGTCATGTTTACTCTTTTTTAACTTGAAATATATATGTGCCAGGAAAGCAAAGCAAACAGCTGTTAGAATCCTCTTTGTTCTTGAATTCTGTTTGTAGTCATTAAAAGAGAACAATCCTGCAAGCTTGATGCTTTTTTCATGTATTGTACAGGCTGCCACAGCTTTTTTTTTTTTTCAGTGTGGTGGTGTTATCTCAATACCTCTGGTTGGAAAACTATTTCCAATTTAATGGTCTGTTGTAAGATTTATTTTTTTTTACTGCCACCAAAATTCTCTCTGCTGAACATTCTTGTTTTTTCAGATCTTGGAAGCTCTTGAAGGGGGAGCAGGATGATCACCAAGTGTGGTTGGTAGTAGATAATAACTTGCATTTCTAGATCACTAGAAGCACCTCCTAAGTACTAGTTAAGTTTTTCTGTAATTCCTGTGTAGGTGAACTTTCTAACAGTTTTACTGGAGATACTGAAGCTCAGTAAGATGGTGATTATAGCAAAGCTTCAGGGAAGATCAGTGAAAAACTCGGGGGCTCTCTCGTGTTCTGAATCATTCCTGCATGATGTCTGTGTGTCCAAGACCAGAGTCCTCATAGCAAATTGAAGTGATAGGCTTTGAGTGGTTGTTACATTTATAGTTTGTCACCTTCTTATGTCTATCTGCAGAGGTTGGATGTACCTCTTTATGCATACTTGACTAAGATACAGTTACTTGTTCTTGATACAGATATTTCTTAACTACTTTATCTTGTGTGTTTGTTTTCTGCTCATCATCGCTGAGGAGCTGATTGCCTAAATCTGTTGACATGGTGGTTATTTAGCTGCAAAAAGAGTTTCACCTCAATTTTGTGATTCCACCAGAAAATCAGGTTTTTGTGTATTTACCACCACGTTAGCTGTAAGATCACTGCATAAGTGTTGGCTACAGTTCTTGTTTCCAACACCTCCACCCCATCTTTTTCTTCTGCTGCAGATGGCTCTGAGAGAGGAATTAGGACAAGCAGAACGGACTCTTAATGGAGTCAAATTAAAGATGGAGTTGAATGTTCTGCTTGTGATAACTGTATTGCTGAGGTTGGCATTGTTGGCAGATCTGTAAAGAGAACTGACTGAGTGTCTCTGGTGTCCCTCATTGCTGCCTGCACTTACTGCAGGTGTCCAGTAAATGTGTGTTTGATCTCATGGAGCCCAAGGGTAAATGCCAAGTCCAGGCCTAGCAGAATTCCTGGCTATGTTGTTCTGAGTGTGCTGATGTAAGGCTGCTGCTCTCGGTACGAGCCAGGGGTTCTTACCCTGTTTTGTGAATGGATGCAGAGAATTGTTATCTCTAGCACATAAATTCATTGTAACTATCAAACTAAGCTGAAATTGAACCTGTTGACCTGGAAGTGAATGGCTCCATAACATTTTATTAATCCTTTGAGATGTTTAATTCTAGCTAATTTGATATTTCAGATATGATCTTCTCTACAGATATAATAGCTTAATTAGTATACATTACATGGTGTCTCTTCACAGTACAGCATGTACACTATTTATCCACTAGAAAAGTAATTCAGTAGAGCTCAATTATAATACATTGACTAGAGCATAAAAGTTGGAAAGGATATATGGAATATTCATTATATTTTATGCATAAACATTTTTCAAGCAGTCTTCTACTTGTTGATGTTCATCACCTTCTAAAGATGATGTCTCTACACCTTTTGTTACAGCTTACTAAAATATTTCAATTTTAAGTGGGATTCTGACAGTACTGGATTAATTAGCAGATCATAACCAACATTTGGTGGGACAACAGCTGATAGAAACCTGATGTGTAATTTAGTCACTTGTTTAATACCCTTAATAAAGTCTTTGATACAGTTGGAGACCAGCAAAACAGGTGTGAAAATACACGTTTGAAAAATAACCTTCTCTTTGATATGGTTGTCTTCTGTATCTTAATTTGATAAAAACTCTCCTGGCTGACAGAACCCAAAGAATGTGCTAAACAAATTTATTTTGTAGCATTCAGCTTGCAAATCTTTTAGCTGAAGACACCTGTTTCAGCTCCATGTAACAGTTCAGGACAGCAGTCCTAGCTAGAACTGCAGGGAACAGGCAAGGAGAAAGGTAGTAAGTCTTGGGAATCTGGTCATTCTGCTGCTGTCTTCCCATGAAAGTTGGTGGAGTCACAGATAAGAAGCTGTGATAGCTCATCTTAAAAACGGTTCATTTAACTAGTGGAAGTGAAAATTCACTTGTGGTATATGCTGTACAATCAGAGTTGCCTCCTTTTTCCTCCAGCTTTCACTGGCATGTAGATTTTAATGGAAAGGTGCATCTGTTGCAGCAGTGTGGGGACATACTGCAAACAGCCTTTTGGTCATTGTCTTTAGTTTCTAATAACAGGTACTTGGCTGTTTTCCAAGGTAAGTTTCATCAAAATCATAAAAGTTGGCGTTTATTTCTTCCCTGTTCACAAGTGACAAGTCAAGGCCCATCAGTTTCTCTTAAGTTCTTATCAGGCCTTTTCTACAGAATCCAATGTAGAAAATTCATTAGGTGCCACAGAAGCAGGACAAGCAAACCACCATTTCAGTATCAAGTCAGTGTAAAAAAAGGGTATAAGGTGATACATGGATCAGCAACAGAATCTATTGAAAGTGCTAAATGGGCTGAAATAATGAAGTTGGTTTTCTTTTGTCAGATCAGCCTGTACAGAATAGTACCAGAATTTAGATGACTCCTGCCTCAACCCAGATGCTCCCCTTTCTACCTCTCTGCAATCTAAGACTTGAGGTAATTAAATTTATCTCTTTCTCCCTTCTAGCAACATTGATCTATATAGTATATTTGGACTCTAGAGAATCAGAGCTCCTTATTCCTGCCTGGGATATGTTGTCGTCACATACGTGTATGGAATAAATAACGAAGGAGTAAATGATGAAGGAATGATGTAGGGAGGTTGCAGCAGTGTGGTTTGGTAGCCACGAGATGGCACTTGGGCTGCCTGAGCTGGTCTCGAAGCTGATACATTGCAACACCTTAATTTTTTGTCTGGCATTAGTAAATTATCAAGGTGGTTTTCCCATTCAGTGTTAGCTGCAATGACTCTCCCTGAAGTAAACCTGAAACATTGTCCTTGTGAACCGGTGAATCTCATGTGGCTCTGGTGAAGGCTCTCAGTTCTGTGTTATCTGGATAGCAGATAACTTTACAGAAAGCTGCTGCCTGGCAAGCCTTACTTTCCTTTAGCAGAAATGATCAGAAAGAAGCAACTGACTGAGTGAAAAATTGTACGTGCAAAAACTAAGTATGCACTGTAGGATTTATACTTGTGGCAGCCAGTTTGGAGCCACTATTGCAAATCTGGTCTGCTTTCCTCCTACCACAGGGTAACAAATTAAGACAGAACAATTTATTTTGGTGCTGACAGCGTGTTTGTCTCTGTCTAATGATTAAAGCAGGATCTGTGCTCTAAGGAGATAAGAGGTGTGCTTACACCTGTGTTTCTGATGTCCTGGGGCTTGTTTTTTTTCTTCCTCTACAACCTGTGCGGGAGCAGTGAGAGTGAGGAAGAAATGAAAATATTAGGATGGGCTGTTTTTATTTTCTTCTCTAGATTTCTGTTTTTAGAGTATGAGAGATAATGAAGAGGGGAAGAGGTAGTGGTTTCTTAACATCAGCCAGCCCAGCTTGTTCAGGAGGGGGTGAAATGAGAGGACTCTGGTTTTGTTCTTTGCTCTTCAGTGCTTGGTGTTCTCTCTCTGCCTCCACATTCCGTGTGAGGTGTTTCATGAACTAAATAAAAGGGTGAAGGGAAATAATTGGGTTTGGTATTTGGAGGAGCTGAACATGCGTCAGCCGGATTTCAAAGACTTCCAATTATACAAAGAGTGTCTTCAAATTCTGAGCCTGGAGAAGGTTTCTGTATTTGCTTTGAACACTCTAAAAAATGGCAAATGATTCTCAAAGCAATCAGAACCTCAGCTTGCACTGTGTACTGTGTGTTTTTACCCACTTCTTTGCTATATCCTCAGCTATATCACCCTCCCATTACTTTGATAGTACAGATGAGTCTATACTGGTCTGTGTTTCACCATTTTTTCGGCCAGCAAGCTAGAGGGAAACAAAACCTTTGAGAAGCAACAGGGTCCAATTTTCACTGACAACAATGAGGCCTCTATTCTGTTCACATTGAAATCCTTGGCTAAAGTCCTGGTAGTTAGATCTGGATTTCTCTCTCCTTAAAACAATATTCTTCCTTTTGTGCTTTATCCCCTGCTTGTCAGAATCAGCTGATTATGAGCTCCTGCACAGATGACATTTTATCTTCAGCAAGCAGGAAGGAGGTGTGAATTAGGGCTTAGAAAAAATGTTTAATGATTAGCTACAGAGGAAGGAAAACATCCAAAAAAAGTACACAGAAGGAATTGACTTGCTTCATCTGAGTAGGCTGGAAAGTTCAGCTGTAATGATAGTGGTTAAATTAATTATGATGATTTGGTGACAAGGAAGCTAGTTTGTCCCCAGATGATGTGTATTTATTTTTTGAACCAAGATGAAGTAAGTGCATGCTGCTGCTGTGTGTCAGACTCGCAGATACCAGGTATTCCTTGTACACTGCACACTCTTTCAGGGTGTCATGCATGATGACCCAATTTTTGATTCCATGCTGACCCTTAAGCCAGAGTTTGGGGAAGTCTGTGGAAGGCCTTAGTACTTTCTCTAAAGCCTTCATGGCTGTGAATACCTGTGACGGACACAGTCTTGGACAATATGGTGAGTGGTGACCTCTGGCATTAAAAGGACAAATTCTTATACTTTAGCACTAATAAAAATGCATTTTTGCCATGTATAACTTTGTGCAGAAACCCTTTGCTGTAATGATTTACAAATTTCCCTATATCAGTAAAATGTTCCTTACAGTCGTTTGGACTTGGTGTCTTTTTTAGACTGTGTACACAATTCTGCCTCCTGGAGCAGTAGGAGCAAAGCATACACGTGCAAGCCTCTCCTGTGGGAGCTGTAAGCACAGCTCTTCATCTCTAACACCAGACAGAGCTGCTTTGTGACCTTTGTCTTCCTCTAAGGCTTCTTCTGCCTAACCTCTTTTCCTGTTCCCTGATTTTCTACTTTAAACTTGGTTGCTTGTGAAAATGTAGGGATAAATTCAGATAGCTACTACTCTTTTCTGCCTGTGTTTTACAATAACAAGAAAAGCTTTGACAGCTAAGAGTCTAGGCAAGATGAAGTGGTTTAACCCATGGAGTGTGGCAGTGGCTGCAAGTAATGCCATGGCATCTTGAACTCCTCCTATAGAGGCTTTCACCCCAGGTGCTGATACATCAATGACTCTTAATGTGCAATCTATTAGCATGTTTCACTGTAACAGTCTAATGAGTTGCAGTAATCCAGCCTGGAGGTCAGAGATGAAAGGCTTGCTGTTGAAGCTGCTTATTGAACTTGATTTCCCCATCTTTAGAGGGTCAGAAAACTCATCCACCAAAAGGACGACCTTTGCCAGGTCACAGAGGCTGATGGGCAGGTTGGCCTGTGCAAATTTGAATCCTGAAACCAGCCTTGAAAGCAGATAGATTTCATGTTTTCAATAAGAGAAGGCTACTCTGTGTCTTTGTTAGTTTAAAAGGCTAACACAGGAAATCCTGCATATTTTAAAGTAAAATGGAATATAGAACAGAACATTTTCAGATCAGTATGCTGCTGGGTTTGGATTTCAGTAAATACCTCCTTGGACGCAATGAGAGCAAGTTTTTACCTGTCTGCTCCACTCCAGCAGGCTGACCTAGTGAAAAGGAATAGAAAAAATGCAACAAAGAAACTGTTGTTACTGAGATGTTTTAATTAGGATTTTTTGTTGCTACAAACGTTACCTACGTAGAGAATACAAAAAACCCCACCTCAACCCCCCAAAAAACCTTTGGGCAAAGCTAGAGCTTGCTCAGGTATCCTGAGTCTTTAAAGATTCTGGTGCAAAGGTACCTCATGAAGCTGTGTGTGAGTTACAGAAGAGAAAGAGGGTTTGTTTTTTTAAAAAGGGGGGGAATTTATATCTGTATCTCTCATCCCCATCTCATTGGCTTCAAAGACCCAGAACTGATCACCTAGGAAACTTGAAATCTTGCAGAATTTTCTCCTTTAGTATCAACAGTTTTTTAGAACCTGTGATTGATTTTGACAGTAAAACATGTGGATTTGCACACTGTTTGTGGAACACAAAGGTGAAGTGTCTGAGGTCCCTCCAGGTGGGAGGTTTGAGCTTTTTGCTCTTTCACAGCTGAAGTTTTTGGCCAAAGCTTTGTGAAAGAAAGAGAACCACCTTCTCCACCCCTCCTCTTCTAATTTCGTAGATTCCATAGGCTTGGGGTTTTGTTCCCTCTACTTCCTTTGATTTACACTGTCACATAGACAAATCAAAGCCTACTCTTTATTTATTGCAGCTAGCAAGAGTGTACTACAGACTTAATTCAGCATATGGACTCAAATCCTTCCCTGGAGCAGAGTGTAGTACTTTGTCATTTGCAAACACTTGGAAGCACAGTGCTTTGGAGTTCCTGTAAACAAGAATAAATTCAAGGAAAATTTTGAATTACGTGTGTAGTTTGGATGAATACATTGGAATCAGAGTAGCACACAGCAAGATGAATCTATCCATCATGGGCATTTAGTGTAAAGCCTGTATTTGCTTTTCTTTACTATCCACATAGATTCGATCAACATAGCGGTTCTGTCATTTGCTAAATACATGGGCTCTGCTTTCCAGGACACCAGCTCATCAGTTACCAAGTGAGCAGCCTGTCACAGGGCCCGCGCAGACCATTTGTAACTGTCACCTCTCCAGAGATCAGAATCTTCCCAGAGTCCGATCCTTTGATGGCTTGGAAATAGGGTGGTGGTACCTGATCACGGGCCTTGCTGGTTAGAGGGGAGGGTGCTGGACCTGAAACCCAGAAGTGGAATTGGAAAGTTTGAGTCTCTTGAAATCAGATGTTTGGCAGCAGCCTGCAGCAGAGTAGCTTTAAATTTTTGTATTTGTTTTCCATTGATGTCCAATAACACACTTCAACTCGCTTCTTTTGGAATTCCCTTGAATCCTAGTCTGCTGTGTTTCTTTAGAAGAGCTGCAGGAAAGGCATGGAAATCCTGCTGTGTTCCCTTGTACTTTTCTTCTTAGCTCTTTGCAGAGGGCCAGGGACTTTCATAATGATGATGCTGCACAGCAAACACAGTTTTGGTGTTGTTTTACTCTCCTATATCCTAAAAAAATGGTCTAACTTGTATCATGTCTTTGATCCCTAATCTAGACTAATTGAGTTCTGGTTTATTTACTGTCTTTTTAAGATTATTATTTTTATTAAATGAGTAGCTGATACATTTAACTTGAACAGAGCAGGAATTGTATAGTGGCTTCAGGTAGTTCTAAGCCAAAATTCCCCGGGGATTTTGTGGTAAGGTCAGTTGCCAAAGAGCAAGTGCTTTTTAAGGACATATTGAAATACTTCTGGTTATTTGGATTAAAGGTTCCCTGAATATTGTTGACATTCTAGGCCTTGTGAACTATAATACTTCTTTGGGAGCATCTGTATTCTGTCCCTGCAGTAGTACATGTCAATAAAAGAACTAGGGTGACCTAGGAAATGTCAGTTTTGTATCTCTCCACCCCTTCCTTTTGTCAGTAACAAGCAGAGGGGGAATTTTAGTGTCCCTTCTTGTTCCTGTGAGACTTTTGATAAATCTCAGGTTCTTCTTAAAAAAATGATACTAAAATATTTTTGTTTCTTGTTGACCTGTTGTTCATTAATTCATTTAAGGTTTGTGATTATCTGGGAAATGGCTATCTACGTGCATTTTTCTTATTTGAAAATATATGGAAAATGTGAACTATGGATGCACTACAGTGGGAGGATAACCAGCCTCTGGGCTTACCTGCTTGTGTCCTTTTTCCAGCTGGAAATTTTGCCTAGGCAGACCTTGAGACCTCAAGATACCTGGTGGACTGTCCACAATATCACCTCCAGCATGGCTGTCAAAAAGCCAAGTTGTTCCTATATTTCTGTTGCTATTGCTTAGGACAGCTGCAGCGTGTGCTCTGTGAGTACATCACTGCTGTTACACGAAGCAGCACAGGTATTTCTGTGCTGGGAATCCCAGCACACAGACTACAGATCCAGCTGAAACCTCTCCTTTCCAAGGGAGATCCTGTCCCAGCCCAGCAGGTCTCACTAATGCAAGACTGTTCAGGGTATTCAGGCTGATAGTTCTTATTCTCGGTTTTGCACCATTACTCCTAGGTGGATCCTCTAAGAACTAAAAGCAGCTTTTTGCTCTTTCACACCCTTCAGATACTTTGTGATGATGACATTGCATTTTCACTTCCCTCTCCCTACCCAGATTGCCTCAATCCCTGAGCTCTCTTACCATTTATATTGTCCCATTTTAGTTTCCAGTGAGTTTGTCAACATCTTTCTTTGACTGTGCTAGAATACCCATAATTGTGTGATTCTTTATCACTGAGTTGTTTCAGTGACATTTCCCACTTAGGAAAGAAATGCCAGACTTCCATGGTGTCTTTGCTTTTCATAGCTTAGGTCAAACCCTGCCTGAACGCTAACGTACTTCCCTGCATATTAATTTTAGTTAATAGCTATTCAGTAAAACAATGCATCCAGCTCAAGATATATGACACAAATTAAGCTGAACGCCCAAACAAATTCAGCAACAGACCCTGGCCTCAGTGGGCTCTTTAAGTCCAGTGTAACATGCATTTACATTGTTTTATTCCTCTCTCAAACTGTAACTTGCTCCCTGTGGGGTTACATTGAGTTAGTTTCATTTTCACATTGTACTAGCACCACGATAGTCTTGCATTTAAATAGTCTCATTTCATTTTGATATCATGATGTCATCTCCACAGAGGCACATTGGGGCTGTCTGGAGTATTTAGTGGCAATGCCAGAGCAGAATCAAGCAGCACTACCCAAGCTGGCCAGTGGGCTATACACATTGCTGTGCTGCACAGAGCACTCCACTTCAGTTTCTGAGCCCAGTCCTGTTCTCTGGCCTGAGAATGCAAAGGATTTTGATATCCTTTGAGCCCTGTTCACTCTCAGGCTGGTAGGAAGCTGATGTGTTTAAGAAGTAAGGTCTCTGGAGAAACTAATGGTTTCAGTGGTATCTGGGAAAGAACACAGGCAGGGCTGGTTCTCTTTGGTCAGTGTGGCTGTAGCCAGTGGAGAATTTTCTAGGGTATCCAGTGATGATTAAAGCTACTTGCTGAAAAATCCCATGGCAGGGCAAGGAAGGGTGAGTCCGTCCCCTAGGCACCATGGAATATAGGTGGCCTACAACCTGGCTGTTCTGGAGCCAAAACCAACCACATATGAATGAGCAGATGTCCAGAGTCCCCTGAGAAACACGTACACAGAGCTCCTGCAGTGCCCCCAGTACCCTGAATACCATGGTAACGCAAAGCACTTCCAACTGTAAATGTCAGCACCCTAATGGCAATCCCTGTACATCTCTCTGCAGTCTGTGTTTCATAAACTACTCAAGTTGTGTCCTGCCAAATGAGAATCTGTGCTAGACCACCCCCTCCCAGCTCAACGCGAGCCACTCTGGGAAGGAGGGTGTGGGGCATTTCTCCTGGGCCAGGATGCAGCTCTGGGACTTTGCCCCACACCCGCAGCTCCAGCAAGCGCCTGGACTTCATGGCAGCAGCAGAGCTGGTACTTCAGGTCAAGGGTTTTTTTATTTATAGAGCTGCCATTGAATCAGTCTAACACAGTCATGCAGTATTTATGGTAAGATTAGACACATGACTGCATCCAAAGCAAGTAAAGAGATTCGTTTCCTTGTGGAACATTCACTTGGGAAGGGAAACCTGAGCTTTAATGTGTGTTGCTTTCCCTACTGTAATAAGATTTCCAGGGACAAATTCAATTAGGCTGTTTGACTCTAAAGGTGAAGTCTTTGTGGTTAGTGTTTTTCTTTTAATTATTTTGTTTAAAAATAAATGAGTTCTGCAGCTTTTGAGCTCGAGGGTTAGTGGTTTGGTTTTAATTCTCCCCAAAAGCAGCAGGACTACTTAGTGTGAACCTACAAAAGCAATTCTGTGAAGCTGCTGGTTTTAGGCATTTCTAGAATGATGCAAGAATAAAATCATTTGTTAGAGCTACCTCTGGGATCCAGTGCCTATACACATTTGTCAAAGGACACGATATTGAATGCTTCATTTTCCAAACACTAGGCCAAGATAAATTATATCTGGGTGTTGAGACTTGCTTATATAAATCAGTGGCATATCAATAATAGGATTCAGCTTCCCTCTGAAATTTTAAAGTAAATGTGCTAGGATCCTTGTGGGAAATAGTAGGGTTCATTTCATGGGCTTCTGCAAGGTGCAGTGTCACTGGAACCTGCTTTTAATCTGGCCAATAGACTAATGGGAAAGTGTAAAAAGACAAACTAAAAGGGATTGGGATGGTGCTTTGGAACAGGTCTTTCTTCCTGATAAAGTGGCAAGGGTGTTTGAAAGCCCATGCAAGTACTTTAAGGTTAGAGATGGAGAAACGATTGCTTTCTAAAGGTCAGATGAGACTTGGAAGTTAAACTGTATGAGAAAGGAAGACAAGCAATATATGGAACTGAATATTTGTTGCACTAGGCTTTGACTCAAGAGACCAAGGGCCAAATTTTCTTCGAAGTCTTAAATAACAATTAGTTTGGTGATTTGATTCCAAGCTTCACTTTCACATCAGGCACAAGTGAAATTCTGAAATATTTTTCTTATGATTGACATTTTCTATTGATTTTAAAGTACTTTTGCTCACTAACAAGGTCCTCAGTAACACTTTTGTGGACTGTCTTTAAAGGCTGACTTTTCACTTGTGCTCTCCAAAGAGCATCTGCAAATCTGCTGTGACATGCATATTCATCACAACCTGGAAATAGTTAAGTCTTGAGCTTTATGCCCTATGGCTTTGAAATCACAATTCTCTTTATAGGCAGAATACCGAATCTGCTTTTTTCCAATTTGAATTTGAAAGCAAATTCTACAGTGGCTGATACTCTCCCAGGACTTTAAACCCTGATACATGAGTACCAGGTATCTAGCTGTGAGAGCCAGAGATCTCTAGAGTCCTTGTTTATCCCTTACTCAGATACCGAAGATACAAAGAAGAGTTGGATTCATAGTACCCAGCACTAGGTGCACAGTTCCTCCACTGGCTTCTGCTGTGGTGAGACACCATACAAAGATGTGATGAAATGCTAAAAAGGAGAAAAGCAAATAAATGGAAGAAAAGAGGCTGTGCCCCAGATGGCAGAGGTGGTGACAACAAAAAATGGAGAAACAAGCAAGTGGAAACAAAAGAAATGGAGAATTTCAAGAAAGGTTGAAAACGTGGCAGTTTAACACGTGTGCTGCAGTGGACAAACTGTCCAATAACATAAATGGCAAAATAACAAAACCTCATGAACCCATGTACTGGGCTCCCTTTCTCTCCTTTAGAGACTATCAAAGAAATAGATCTGCTTTCCCACCCTTTAACCCCAAGAAGTGGAAGAATAAATAGTTCAGAGGCCAGGGACTACACCTCAGAGTCCTAAGTTAATTTCATTGCTTTGTCACAGGCTTCCTGTATACCCAGGAAAATCAGTTCCTTTAGTTGTTCTCCAGTCCAGCAGTCGTGAAGTGATATAATTGCCTCTTTAGCTCCAAATATGAAAATGCCTGTGTCATGAACTGCAGAGCTGCTTGATGCAGACCAGGACCAAAGTGTTATTGTGATATTAGTCCCTTGCTATTTGCTTGCAGCTTTTTGTTTGTGTTGATCAAAACAAGAGAAGGTAAGAATATTTTGTAAGGAGGATGCTGGGACATTTCATGTGGAATACTGGCGTCAGTACAGTAACCTCCTCTCTCACCTTATGCTTGAAAAGTTTGGGTTTTTGACCCAGCAGCTCCATGCAGAGATTCAAACTGGACTCACTGATTCCTAAAGGCTGTGTCTCACTGGAAGTTAATATTTTCCTCTATCTGTCTACCATGTGATGTGAATTAATGGTAGCCCTCAGCGACTCTACTTTTGTTTATACTTGCCAGGGTTTAGTGGCTTGTAGAATTAAACTAAGTAAAGAAAAGGAGAGTGAGTGAGAAATCATACTTTTTACTAATACTATTTACTAATACTTTTTGCTAATATTGAGACACTTATATAGCTGTATGTTTCTACTTCTTTTACAGTAAACATTGTTTTATTCATGCTTCTTATAATATTTTCCTGTGTAATAATTCATGCAAAACAAGGCATCTGCCTTCTCTTTTATACTTAATTATATTTATATTATTTGTTTACTGATGGCAAATACTTTCATAGATGAAAGCAGATAAAAGGAATAGATTAATCAATCATGGAAGATAGGAAAAACGTGTATTTGCAACAGTCTGCTGTTTTTTAAAAACTGGGGCAAACAAGAACTCGGTATTTTCTGGTTACACTGAGTACTGTCAATGTACAAGAATACATTATAGCAAACAGAACTTTGCTTCCAAAACTTTACAGAAAGAGCAGCCCGATTAGGTTAGATGAAAGGAGGTCAGACTGAGAGGAAAGGCTAAGTTGCCCTCTGCGAGAGTCACTGATGACCAAAAATGCACCCTGGAATCCTAGGCTGGTCAAATATCCTTGGCTTAAGAAATCTATAGAGCCAACAGACTTCCTAACAAATGTTGTAAAATATGGTGTTCACACCATAACAAAGTTGATCTTTTTACAGATTTTTAAAATCTTGGCCACGTAAGGAAACATTGCCCTAGAATCTTAGCTATTACTCCAAATTATTTAAAGAGTTGCAGCAGAAACATGGGATGTACAAGTACCACTAATAGCTGTGGAAGATAATTTACCAGTAAGATGTATTAACTCATCTAAGGGACCAGACGTAGTGTTGGTGTAATCAGGTACAATATGCTAGAGTTAAGAGGCAACATAAAGAAATTTGGTGCAAAATAAACCAGAATGTTTGCTGTGCAGATCATTAGTCCATACCACATATGATATGGTATCACTAGCTGTCAAGAAGTACTTTGTTGTTAGGTTCCTGTAGTCAGCCCCTAGCAGAGCCATGTTCCCACACAGGAGGTAGCACGTCAATTATTTTCAGAGAATTTGTAGAGATTCTCTGCCATTGTACATTTGATTTTCAGAATTAGAATTTCCATTCATTTTTCAAAATCTTGACACTTGAAATATTTCAGTGTATGAAAACATGGCATATTTGACTTCAGTGGACACATTATGGCCTGATAGGCCCTTATACACTTGTAATTTGCTGTATCATATAAATCTATCATGTACAATCAGTTCAGTGAAAATCTTGTCAGGCAAGATTCCCCCTTCACTGAAGCCAGTGGCAAACTCTCACCAAACATAAGTTTCCTCCAGTTTAAAGGCCACGATTCAGAAATTCACTCAAATGTTTAATAGGGATGTCTTGCTGAGGTAGGCTACAGTTCAGAAGGTTCTCAGTGCCCCCAGCACACATCCCTACTCTTGGTCAGCTGCCTGCTTACTATTATTTTAAAAGGGAAGACCTAGAAGTTGTCCAGCTTCAAGTACTATTTGGCATTCAGACTTAGGTGCACATCAGCATCTAGGCTGCAAAGCAGGCTTGAAATATGTTCTTCCTTTACACACTGTAGGCTATAGTTTGTATTTCAATGGATGTATTGTGTTCTGAAGTATCCATAGGGGGAAAAAAAGAAGTCCCTTTGATTCCTCCTTCCCTCCAGTATTACTGTTATTGATTGGTCCTTACTGGTGAATAATGACTTTCCTAAAATGGATACAAATTGCAAAGTCAAATCCAAGAGTATTCAGGCCAAATTCTGCTTTCACTGACACCACTAGAAATCCAGAGGTACTCAAATGGGTTACAGATTTACACTGGTGTAACTGAAAGCAGAATTTTGCCCTTAGTCTTTAATAACTCATTAGGGATAAATAGCCTTTTAGCTAATGAAAATGTAGCATTTTTGTTAACAGCTTCATAATGATATACACCAAGTGCTACATTGCCTTGGTAATTGTAGAATTTAGTTCCCTTTTTCCTTTGGTAAAATATGGACACTGTTCTCGTTGTTCCATAGTAAAATAATTGAGCCATAAAATCCAGACACCCAAAACATGCTCATAGCATTTAAGGATAAGCAAAATGCAAATATAACAACTAAGTCCTACTCAAAACTGGCTGAAAACAGAGCTGTGAAAAATATGATAGTGTTGAATTCCTTGGTGCCAGATGGGGATGTGTACGCTTTTGCATGTCATTCCTCAAAAACTCTTCCTCCACCCCCAAGTGGGATTTTGTTCTGTGTCGGCAAATGTGTAGTGAACCTTGAAAAGTGATCAACCATGTCAAGTGTGGAATGTCAAGTTGGGTGCAGGCTTTTGACTTTTTCTGAATTCTAGCTCTGGTTTTGTTCCTGATCAGTTTGATTCCTGCCTGGATGCGATCCTGTGCCTCCTGCTCTAGGTGAACTTGCTTTAGAAGAGGGGGTTGGAGTAGACGATCTCCAGAAGTCCCTTCTAACCCATACCATTCTGTGAGCCTGTGATTCAGCTTTGACAGGTTCTGTAGAGAAACAATCTTTCCCTTCCCACGTACAGTAGGAAGTTTTGCAAGTTTTCCCCACTGTTGTTGTCTTTTTTGCTTGGAAGTTCTTTGCTTTGGGGATTAATTCTTTGGAATCAAAGTCAAAAATTTGCTTAGTCAAAAATTTACCTGAAAATGCTAGGTGCTTCTGTACTATAAATCATAATTTGGTAATATTCTGGAGAAAACAGAACTGATGTGTCTCTGTAGGGAAAAAGTTTCTGCTGCTTTGATTTCTTTGCTATTCCAATTAACTTCTTCCATATGTTAGGTCTGAGTAACTGAGCTGTAGTATTCACAGTGGTGTCAAACCTCGTGTTTCATAGACCATGCCATTGTGGAGCACTTCTTCCAAGTATTTAAGGAACGTAGCAGTAAAATGAAATACATACATTTATTTATATGTCCACAGGACTAGGTGAGTGTGTGTTACATTAATTACCTTAAAAGCAGTTTTTAACCAACTACTTAGTACTCATCTATGGCAGTAGCACTGATGTAAAAACATTGAGGATGCTTTGCACGTATTTCCATGGGTTTTCAGTCTTTGTGAGTTCTGCTTTCCCTTTGTTGCTGTATTGTTATGGAGACAGATAACTCAAAAAGCAGAAAAGTGATTTTTTTGTCTATTTCTCAAAATCTGCTTATTAGGTTAAAGTAAAACATTTCTGCTTTCTGTTGTATTTACAAAGGCAATAGTAATAAATATTGACAAAGCTAAACAGCCTCTGGGAAGGAGCAGCCTAGAATTGCTATGCAAACATGCTTTAAAAATTACCTACAGACAGTACTGCTATATTAAAATAATAATCCAAAGGAAAGTACTTGCTTGAATACTACTTGTTTTGCTTCCTTTTAAGTCAAGGAACAATGACAGATCTTGTACTAGTTTCGAATGAAAATATAAATTGGGGAGTGGATTTACATAATAAAATTAATAGAGCATGGAAAGCTTTCAGCATCGCTTTCTGATTTTCCTCTGTGTGTCACTGAAGTTATATTTAAAAAGACAGATGACTTCAAGTTTGTTTAGGAAAACAAATCCTCTGGGCTGCATGTATGAGACCTTTACATATGACAGCTGGCCCAACTCACAAAACACTCAGGTTCCTCCTTTTCTGTTCCTTCAAAGAAATTCTGTAATTGTACAGAGGGCCACATGTGGGGCAAAATGTCATCACTTGCCCACTTCTTCATATTCACTCCATGCAGAGATGCCCTTCTTAGTTGTGCTCTCTGGAGTGCAACCGGCAAAGAGGAGGTGGAATCAGACATCTGTCATCCAGTTTGTTATTTCTTTGTGCTTACAAAGGGAAGATTTTGCAGGAACATAACTGCCCATCTTTACATCATAATTAACCACTGGGTAATCATTTGGTGGTTGTCTATGTCCGACCTTTCTGTTACAGTGGAGTTAACTTAGCAGTGTCTTTTTTCAGCAGTGCCAGCCAAGAGATCTTCTAGAGGATGAAAAAGGGACTATTGTTGAAGTTGAAGCACCTAGGTCTGGCAAGCCTGCTTTCTTGTGGATCATAAGGCGTATGTCATTTAGCTCCAGATTCATTACTTACTTTCAGAACTGCAACTGTCCATCTTTACAGTGAGCAATAACTGATATTTTTATTACCTTTGAGAATCTTCACACTCAGAAATCCATGGCTCTCCATAAAGTAGAAATGAGGTCTGTTTTGTTGAGCCAACTGGCTGAGCAGCGAACTGACTAAGCCTCAGGAGAGAAAGACCAAGGGAAAAGGGAGAGGAGAAGAGTGGTTTCAACATCTGAGCTGCTGGTTTGCCACACACAGGCCCCTTCATTTATTCATCCCTGCATCACAGTCCTCCTTCTGGAGAAAGCTGTAAAAGTGATGCCTGGTCCTGTAGCCAAAATCTGTCTTGCATTCATGCCTGATGCCTATTTTACACTCTTCTTTCATTATGCTGCCATTTTTGGATTGGTGTTGAGTTGCTGTCTATGGCCTGCTTCTATCCCAGATGGGGATATTAGGTGAGCTTTCTGCACTACTTTGAGACTGAGCTTCTCTGCTTGGCAGTCAATTCACTGTCTGCTTTATGAACCCTGTTTTAAGGCTACTAAGAATTCAGTCTGAGCTACATTGGAAAAGAATTTACTAATTCTGAGGTGGGGACAAGTTTGCAAATAGCTACTAATGGCAACTTCATGGTGCCCTAAGGGTGAGGAATTGAGGAAGGTTCAAGTAAAAAAAAGTAAATTGTTTCAGGGTGTGTGGAAGAGTGAAAAGGTGCTTTCCTAGATTCCATTCTCTGGTGATAAATCAGACAGGCAACTTCTGGTTGGCTTACATTGTTTCCAGTCGTGTCAGTAAGGACCTACTTAATACTCAAATCTGTTTTATTATTTTTACATCTAAATTCTGTTTCATAACAACAAGAATACTTCCCAGGCAGCTCATTTGAGGATGATTACTCTGCTTTGTAGGTAGTGAAACTCAGTTGGTCTCATTATACAATTCAAGGTGTGTGAAGCAGACAATTGCCTATAAACCTGCTGCCTGATGGGTGTTAATGCTTCATTATATTTACTGTTTTCTTTTCATGGCTTCAGGTAGCATGACAAACTTTTTCCCCAGGAATAAAATTTGGAAAATCTTTTGCTTCCTCTTGGCAGAGCATTCTTCCTCATCTGCCAGTTAATGTGCCTCAGATATGCTCTAAAAAATGAAGAGAATATCCACCTCTTCACATTTTAACTGGGGGTTTTACAGTGTAAGAAAAATGTCTGATTTGTTGTTTATGTGAGGGAGTATTTTTATAGAAATGCATCATTTATGCCAAAGTGTTTTAACTTGTATGCTTAAATTAGGCACCCAACTCTGCTTAATTTCCCAAGTAATGCCCCAGTTTACATCAGCACTTAAGCATGTGCTGAAGTGTTTTCTTGGAAAGACAAGTGATTTTGCAGTTGTTCATAAATGAGGTGATTATCCAAGTTCTTGAGTAGATCAGCCCTTTAGAAGCCAGAGATGCTCACTAAAAAAAGAGTCCCCTTCTTATCTGGCTGGATTTGAATTTAGATGTCTGGATTAAGACATCCGTGGCTGAACATTTTGGCCATCATGTTTTCAGTGCTTACCGGTGACAGTTTTAATTATTGTAATTATTAATACAAAAACTGAATACTTGACTGCTTCTTCCCCACTCCACAGTCATTATCAAGAGGTTCAGTGTGTCTGTACTTAATTGAAAATGGAAAGGTTGCCCTCAGACATGAAAATCAAAAACCTCATACATTTTATTCCTATTTAGAGGCTTCACATCATCCTATCTGGCTATTGTGAAAATATAAGTAGGAAGAACAATACAAATGTTACCTCCTTCAGGGATTTTGTCTTCTTGAGGTATTTAGAAGAAGCATTTGTATCACTCTGATTATTTTATAAAGCGCTTTTGGATCTATGCCCCTAGCAAATCTATCCAACTCGTCTGCCTCGTCTCCTCAGCTATGATCTATGGTCATCTGAGCCACCCTTTACCCTTTCTTTTCATCTGATCCTTTCTGGAAGAACTTTTTTGTGAGATGGATCATATAATCTGAACCTCATCTGGTCACTTTCTACCGAAGCTTAAATAATTGAAATGTCAATAACGTACCATTTAAAATCTATTCTACTTAATCTCCCAGAGTGGTGTGTTGGCATATTGTGAATGTCACACTACTGATGAGCAAAGGACTTGGATAACTATGAGCTTCTAATCAAGAAATTCATCTAAAATTGTATATCTGCGTAAGAAATGCTGGCACAGAAGGGTGAAGCACTCACTGAAAGCAGTTGGGCCTGAAGTGATTACTAAAGCAATTCAGGGCATCAGGGACTACACAATATAGGTCTCTGCAATGATTCAGCCCTCATAAATGTCTGATTCTTCCCTGCTGCAGTGGTCCCTAACAGAGGCAGTGTTGCAGCATCATCCTCTAGTTTATGCTCACTGAGCTGACTTTAGGAGCAGCAGGGAGACCCAGGACCTACCCCACTAGCTGAAAATTTTCCAGTCAGATTGGTCTGGCTGCAGTGTTGTCACTGTGCTCTCCTGTGTCTCTGCTAGTCCTCTTCATCAACCTTCAAAATAACGAGTCTCAAAGCCGTGGATATTCACATCTCTCAGCATTATACTCTCAAGGTATCTGCAAATTCAGATGGACACCACCGTATCAGTTGCATTTAGAATATATTATCAGGATTTGATTTGCAGTTGTAAAAGATATTAGATTCCAGCCAGACACTCAGTAATGCTATTCTAGGATTTTACAGTTTATTCTAGAGATTTGAATAATGACTAGAATAACAGTTTATTCTAACCATTTGAACTGCACATCAGCATGGTAACTGAGAATTCATTAATGTTGCTTAGAGCTTACACGTTGCATTTCAAAGAGACTTACAGACAGTAGGTAATTAGTAGCCTGATGCCACAGATCTGTCTATAGACTCTGGTTCCTGTCACAGACCTTATTTCTTGTGAAGTAAAATTATGGTGGCTGAGATCTAAAGCACAACTTTGCAGAAGTTCTCAGATGTCTCTGTGGGTAAATAGAAGACACTGACTGTGGCCTTTTAAGAGCTGGAGCAGGGCACCCAAGCTTCAAGTCATTATTCTCTCTCTGGCCAGGAAGCCAAGGGAATGCTTCTCAGTAGTTTTTCTGTCTTTGAGCAATACCTGCCATAAGCAGTTCACTCCCCACTGCCTGAGGAGGGGCAAGCTCCTGCCACAGGAGCCTGCAAAACTCAGCATGGGACAGCGGAGTTGCTGCTTGGCAGCTGTGTGTTCAAAGGCCTGAATACAAATGACACTTCCTCCTGTGCGAGTGGTTTTCAGCATGGGTTTGGCACCCTGAAGAGCATCCTGAAACTAGGCTGCTGCCTTTCCTGCAGCAGGACTTGCTTAGGTAAAGGTGTGCCTGCCATAGAGCAGGTGAAGCCCTGAGAAGCCCTGTATTCCTGCTCCCAGTACAGCAGTCAGACCTGCTGAGAGGTGGGTGTGGGTGATGCTGAGATGAAGGAAGGTGTCCATTAGGCAGTACAAGTTTAATACAGTCTAAATTTTTTACAGACTAAATTTTGGAGTCCAGAGTAAGGAGGGGCACTGCCAATGCCTGAAGGCAGAGTGGCACAAATGGGTTGGGGTGGAAAGGTACCTTATTCCTAGTCAGAATCCTTCCAGGATTTATCAGCAAAGAAGAGTCTCAGTTAATATGTAGATGAGAGATCTCTCCTGATACTTAGGATTTACTGGCATCAGTAGTTTGCAGTCAAAGGATCAGAGATTCAGGCCTAGTAACAGTGCAGTTTGTTATTTTCCCCATTGTTTCAGGATCTGTCTGTCAGAGGTGAAATCCTGCCAGGGGAGTTCATAGGCTTTCTGGTGACCTTGACATCTGAATGTGGGTTATCCTTTCCATGCTTAAAAATCTACTCTGGTGATCTGGTCATTCCCCTTAGTGAATATTCTGTAGAGATATTTGGTATAAATATTCACATTTAAAGATAATTTACCAAAGATCACACAGGAAAGCTGTAGAAGAGTCAGGAATAGTAACCTGGAGTCCTTGCTTAGCAGCAAGATTCACTTTATCGTGTTCCCTAAAATATTTTAAAGAAGTAAACCATGTCAACTTACTACCTGTTAATGGAAAAGCATTCTACACCACAGGCTGAATTTGTAGTTTGCAGGTACCTTTGACTATCACAGATGGGATAAAAAACTTCTTTAAAATTTTAGGAAATAGCTTTACACACTTGATTTCCTAAGTGCAGAAGGAAATGTCATTCTTGCAGGCTCATGCTTTTTCATCTGATTATTGCTAATGCAGATTGCCAGTAGGGAATGCATAAATCTGCACTGCAGTTCTTGAAATTGGTGCAAACAGTGAATTTCTTTTTTTTTGCAAATATATTTATCCACTTCATTCCTGTAATGCAGAATGCTACTTTCCTATTGAAAGACTTCATAGATATTGGGTTGTCACAGATGGAAAATCAAAAGGTTTTTGCTTAAAAATTGTGCAACCATTTTTCATTTTGCTAGGTTCTCACTGAGTAGGTAGAATAACAGAATTTAATCTCTGTACATGGGTGGGGAAGGTGGAAGTTGTACTCGGGGAGAAAGTTTCACTCCTGATCAGAGAAGGTAAAGACAAAGCACTCAGCTAAAACATTTAATAATGTTTTGCTCCTTTCCTGTAGCAGGAGACAATTAGAAGAGAACATAATGTGGGGGAAGTGGAAAGAAAACACTATAGAATTATTGAGCTGAACAATATCCTCTCTTGCATTTCAGAGGGAGGATTGGAGAGAAGTTGACATTTTAATATTTTCTAAATTACTCTGCAACATGTTTTCTGATGAATCTAATCTGGCGCCTCTTCCAAATTGATATTTCATCCAAGAATGTTAGGGCAAATATGTTATTAAGTGGGTAATTTAGATTTAGCAAGTTTTATATTTCAGTACATTTAAAAAAAGACAGCCTAATTTCCAGAGTTAGAGGAATAGGGCTCATTATTTCCCATGCATAGAGGTAAATTGTTTTACTAGCAAAACTCTGTATTGATTTTCATCCTGCATCTCAATATTGAATGTTGTTTACACTAAAAGATGCGAGAGGGAGAGTGGGTGCTCCAGAGGCAGGAGATATATGGAAAGAGCTTTTTTAATTGTGGGACTAACATTCATACACTACTGATATCTCTGATAGCGACTCACAGATGTCGTGGTCACTCTGTGAAAGGAAATAACAAACTAAATAAAATGGTTTGTCTTTGTCTCAACCCTTCTTGGTAATTCTCAGTAACTAATGAAACTGCCAGCTCTTCAGATTTCAGCTGGAGCTCTTACATCTCAGCACATGAGCCTTGTTTTCTGGGCCACTCCTGATTGAACACAGGTGAATTGCATACGTGCTTCCCCTCTCTACACTTCAGCAGACTTTGATGAAGAGGAGAAACCTCTCCTCAAAAGGAACTTAACTATCAATATTCATCCCCTCATTCATTACAGTAAGCTATCAGGTGACCTTCAACAGATCACCTATCTTGTCATCTCTTGGCTAGTATTGTTTTACAATATTTCTGGTAGTAGCAGCATTTTTTGTTGTCTGGAGGAGCCTGTTCAAAGCTGTGAGTAAGCTGTATAGACAGTGTAAGGAAATGGGTGAATACTTCTGTTTTTCCTGGTAATTTAGGAGTGTTGATGAATAATACTTCAAGTCATAATGAATGCTGGAGACTGTTGCTTTTGCTTGAAATTTAAAATAGGTTATGTCTGCTAGAATATATACTGCCTTACTTTTTATAAATCACAAGTTTAATATTCATTTATAAACACCCCTTTGCAGATGCTGAGAAAACTTACTTGTAAACAACAGACACAATTCATCACCATTACGATTTCAGCAGCTTTATTTGAAATTAAGTTTTGCATCTAGGCTTAAACTCATTCAAATAATTTCTCTGCAGAAACAATCTTGGCCTCTGTGACTTTCTGTTAGCAATCAACATTGCCCCTCAAGTGGTGATGTTGATGCAAGAAGTAAAAACATTCCATTTTCTTTTCTTTATCTTCTGATGCATTAAGTTACTGGGCACAAACTGCTGTGGTCTGGTTCCTTGGGTCAGCTGCTGAAATGGGCCAGTCAGAAGGGAAGTGGGCATTGTATTTTGGATACACAGAGGATTTTTTACAGACATTGGCTCGGTGGTTTTTGTGTATCCGTGGCTGCTGGCTGAATCTATGACTGTAAAAATGATAGGCTATATAATACCTGATTTAGAGCTATCAGCATGCTGACTGTGTAGAGCTTTTCATAGCATTGGCTCATCAAGGGGAATTTGAAACCCATCAGCTGACAAGGTAGAAAATACATTAAAAAGTTGCTGAAAGACTTAAAATCAATCTGCTTTGCACCAGCTGAACTTGTTGCTAGAACAGCTGTCTTGGTTTAATTACAGAGCAAGCTAAATTTTTCAAAGGCCTGTCCATTCAGTGTTCACTTGACTTTTCTACATTTGATGAAAGAGAACTAGGAATTATTAGCAGAGTGAGCTGAAGGGTTTTCTCCAACAGTGGACTGAGCTCAGTACCACATAGCATCAAGTTTTGTGTATCCAGTCAAACACATTTACTGTTACAAAGCAATCAGTCATTTAATTAGGGACGAAACAAAGCAGAGAGCTCTTCAATGTATTCACAGCATATTAATCTCTTCTTCTGTCCACTCTTTTGCCTTTGAGCCAGACTCACCGTACGTCTTCTTTGTCTGGTGCATGCCCTTTATTTATATTGTAGTCCTAACACTGTTAATCTGCTCAATAATGTATAAGACAGCTGACCTCAACATTAGGTGAGCTATTGAACAAACATCAGGGAGTGTTAAATTCCGTTTAGGCACTGCAGTCTGAAAACCCCTCTGAGTCCATAGACTCCACTAAGCACACAAAATGCAAGGAGGGCACAGGCATACCTGGGCTTCTGCACATCTTCTGTTATCACCCAGCTGACAAACATTTAAATTACAGACTTAGGTGGGTGGACCACTTTTGTCCTATTGTCTCCTCTTACACTTGTGTGGCTAAAGGTATAATCTTCACACACAAACCCTGTTTAAGTACTCTGTTACTAAGGAAACAAACTTGTCAAGCATGGACCATGTGGGAATAATGGTGATTTATTTAGAAAAGGAAAGGTTTGTCATTTTAAGCTCACTACTACAAAATTGCTTTTTGATTACCTTCAAGCTTATTGCATTGTCTTGTCACAATAAACTATGGGAACAAGTGGAAAGGTTAATAATTGTGGGCTTTGTTCTTGTCAGTTGTTCTGCAAAAGATCATACAGGAGACCTACACCCGTAGCTCAAAAAGAACAAATTTCAGCAGGACTGGAGCAGGATCCTGGACTCCATTTTTTTTGTTGTTGTATTTATCTATTTATTTCCTAGCTGCCTTCAAAGGCAGCGTGGCTGAGATGCGCAGATTTGCAGACCAGCTACAAGAATGGACTCTCTGATGCACTGCTAAGGGTAGGCAAGGTTGTTTACACATATTTTTCAGAGTGGGGTTTTCTTTATCTTCTGAGCAGGCTGGGAGGAAGACCAGGAGATGTGAGAGTGCCTTGTAAGGTCTAAACTGTAATATATTTTCTGAGCGACATCACTGAACGTTCCTTGTTTGTTGGGAAATACCAGATTTTATTTTATTTTATTTTATTTTATTTTATTTTATTTTATTTTATTAAAAAAGTAATTTTAGATCCTGATAATCAGATAGAAAAGAATTCTAAATAACTTCAGTGTGTTTTGAGCGAGGTCTAATGTGCTTTTTGGATAAATTAATATTAAGTCAAGAACTTTATCCTGGAGAAAGTGGATCACTTTCTTTCCCAGAAGTGTACTGGGCACAGCAGAAGTACTATTCCACTATGAGCTACCTAAAGATTAAAGAGTTAAATTATTTGAGGAACAACAGATTGAAGGGTTCAAATTGTTGTCGAGTTTGGGGGTACATTAAGGAATGATTGGCATTAACAAATCACCCTAAAGGCTTCTGTATTTTCACAATATGACAAAAATACAGCATGATGGAAAGTTTTTGAAGTGGCAGTTATTAGAGCGTAGTTGTTTTTATGGTAAAGTTTTGAAGAGAAGTCCATAAATGTTAACACAGGGTGTTTCAAAAAGATGACCCATTTGAAGTGGACCTTCAATT
Source organism: Aegotheles bennettii (assembly GCA_013398125.1). NCBI lineage: Eukaryota > Metazoa > Chordata > Aves > Caprimulgiformes > Aegothelidae > Aegotheles > Aegotheles bennettii. The sequence goes on along the minus strand of VZRW01005856.1, from coordinate 339,471 downwards.
GAAATTGGGTCCATGTTTTTGAAACATCCTATACAGATTACTTTTGAGAATAAATGGGTTTTAGGTTTTCCAGTGTGAAATGATGACTCCTTCTGCAATTTTTATTGAAGTAACTTTAATAATATTCGAAGTTTAAATGAAATGTTTCACAGGGCTGAAAGAGAATTTATTTTCATATATAATTCCCATTTTGACTTTTTATTCTTATCTGGATTGGCAACACTAAAAAGTCTTGAAGTATTTCACAATAGAGGAAAAATATTTCCTACATACTTCTTGGAGGTCTCTCTAGTTTCTTTCAGTAACAGCAGCCTTTCCTGCTTTCCAGAAAACCCTGAAGGCTGATTGGAAAAGGAAAAAAAAGCCTTGCTAATATCCATCTACTGTCTTTTCCCATGGGAGATTACTCGCCTCACATTTTGCGAGAAAATGAATAATGCAGTAGTAAAGGATGCAGCATAAAGTATTTATGGCAAATTAAAACTCATCTCCAGGACAATTTAGATAATAGGGACATGGGCCACACTTGTTCTGTTCTTCACTGGAGTGAACTTTTGAGGAATTATTTATCAGTTTAAGTTATTTTCATTAGCTACAAATAAGAATAAAGAATAAATTAATCACAACATAACAGGAGTTGGATGTTGTAATTATGGCCAATTTGGTATTATTTGCTGCATTAGAGTCAGGTTGGGTAGTGCTTATACTTAATGAGTGGGTTCATGCCTTTGTCTTGTGGAATCTCTATTGAGACATTATATGGAAGCAGTGTAATCAAATGTATTGAGATTTGGTCAGTAGTTTTTTATGTGAGGCACTAGCATATCTTTATTTGTAACCTGGGAAGGACTGGGTATTCTGGGATGTTCTGTGGTACATCAGCTGCTCTCTTCTGCAGCCCTTCTTTACCTACTGGTCAGGATCCAGATTTCTCAAAAAGGGCTTTAAAAATATGATAATTTGACTCAATCTTTTGAACTTTTATATGTCACTGTTCTGACACCAGGCTCCAGATCAAAGCCCCTGAGTGATGGGCTGCTTTGCAACTTAGGACCTTTTGTTCTGAAAGCTGGAACCAGATGAATAATTGAATTTTCAGGTTTCCCCTGAAGAAAGGAAAAATGAGTTAAAAACAATCTTCAGGTTAGCCAAATGATTTACTTTTTTTAAATTGAAACATAGATAAATTTTTTCTTCAAATGCAGTTTTAAAACAAAAATTAAAAATGTCATTTTGATGAGGAAGATTAGTACAATTTAGGATTTAATCCCAGACCTTGATGGCTGTGGTCTCCTTGAATTATGAAACGAACAGCAGAGGCAGAAGGGATGTGGGGACTTTGTTGAGTGAGCCTCTGTCTCCTATTGCTTCACACTATAGCTGAATACCAATAAATTTCTTATTTCCATATTTTGAAAAGTATAGTTGACAGCTGATCACAGTAGGAAGAGGCTGTCATGCTACCAAAGCTCTTCCAAGTGCTGCAGCCTTTATCTCTGGTGGTACACTCCCATTGCTAGCATGGATCAGCTTCCTAGATCCAGCACATGCACTTTTCCAAAGGCTCTTTTCTATACATACAGGAAGAAAAGGCATTCTCTTCTCTCAAGAAGTGCCTAAAATAATTCTCCTGTGACTGGGAAGCTGTTTGCAGAAATACTTGTGTTACAAAAAGATTCTTTTGCGGTGCTTCTCTTTCCTGCTGGAGATAATACCTTCTTTCCATTTTTTCCTATATCCAGGGATGTATATCTGGCTTCTATTCACAGCCATGGGCAAACAATGAAATTGCTCTTTTTGAGACTTCTGGTCAGGCCTGAGTGTTTGAATGTGCAGCCACTCGATTCTAAACAAAGAGCTTTAAGTGGAAACCTTAGAAAACAGAATCTTCTGCTGCCAAAACAGGAACACTGTCTTTCATCTGTTTGTCACATATTCCATCTAGAGGTGACTACATCCTCCAGAGAGGAGTCTTCAGCCTTTGGCCGTGCTCCCACAGCCTGGGAAGAACTGTTTAGCTACAATATAAACTTCTATTTAAGAAGAATTTCTCAAGGAAAGGCACTTGTAGGTCTGTTAGAGGGATACTGATGAATGATTGAAAGGTTAAGTAACTTGAGATTTTGTTTGGGGTTTTGTTTGTTCTAAATGCTTTTAAATATATTTTTATTTTGGTGTGGAGATGTTAAATGTGGCAATCAAGTGCTAAATCTTGTAACTTTGCTTTAAAATGCCCTGGCAGAGGTGGTGATAAGGAATAAAGAAGATTTCACTGTTATTTTTGTGGGCTGCACTATAAAAGCAGTCTTGCTGCTGTGGCCAGCTATCAGTCTGCCCGCCCTTCACTCTGCTCAATCAATACTGGTATAAATATCTTTTCCCAAGAGATGAACACAAGACACTGCCTTGTTCATTGCTGGAAGTAGTGCCAGTGAGCCATGATAGCAGGGTGAGGATGGTGGCCTTCAGAAAAGTCACCAAGGCAGAGATTCTTGAATCATTTATATATTTCCACTGAATAAGTGTTATTTTGCACTTCCATATGCCTCTTGTTACAAGTGTAGCATCTACCTGAATTAAAAGCCAGGGCACATTTCAATATAAGAACTAAATAAAAAGGATTAATGTTACTCACTTTGATGGAGGAAGAAACTCCTCTTTCTAATCTTCATTTTGTGACAGTGCGATTGATTTCTTCCCTGTGTGGTATGGGACTGGTGTTGCTCCTGAATTCTCTTGTGTTGCCTACAGCTCTCACTTCTCTGATCTCTTCAGGTTACTTTGCAGCTTGATTGGGTCCTGCTGTGTGTGTGTTATACCTCCTCGGCAGAGCTGTCACCTCCACATTTGATCATAGTTGAATTCCAACTGTAAGAAACACCCAACGAAGTCGTGTCATGTAGGGAACAGAGTTGTTTGGGTTCCTGTTGCTATAGTTACAATGCCTCTAAAGCCTTGGGAAACCCTGGCTGGAGTTTAGCAGGATGTGACATTGTTTAAAAGAGACTTCACTGTAAGGATTAAAGTAGATCTGTGAGCCCCTAGTGATCTCATCAGCTTTAGTCTGAGGGTCACTGTTGAAAGGGGCAAGTGTCCAAATCTGAGAATCCTGTAAGTTTAACATATTTCATTTAATTTTTACATTTAATTCATTATGTGATAAGGAATGCAAGGAAAGGGCAGCATTTTCTACTGCTTTATCTTCAATAGCTTCTCTTTAATATCAGACCAAGGACAGGTGCTGCTTTCAGACTTGTCATTAAGGTCTTTATTCACATTTTTGAATTCCCTTTAGAGTCAGTGGAAGGAAATGGACAGCTATGTAGAACAATTCATCCCACTCAATTTAAGACTCTGGAGTCTTTGAGTGAGGAGCCTATCCCCTCTTCACTAAGTATAGTGGGAACCTAGACAACTAGTTCAGACCTGATGCCCTTCTGTAGTTAAGCTAAAAATATTAGATTATTAGATGAGAAAAATCCCTCACAAGGAGCCAGTGCTAGCTGGCCAGCCAGCAGCTTCATCAACAGGGGCCAAATCCTGCCCCATGCTGGTAGGTGCCTTGCTCAGAGGGGCAGTGTGTGATTTTGGCAGCCTGCTTTTTAGTTTCATCTCTGATAGCAATAATGTTATTTGCCCTCAACCAGTTTAGCTTAAATAGTCAAGGATTAATTTTTCGTCTGTAATTGGACATTTAGGTTCCTTGTCCATGCAGTACAGCTCTGTGCTTAAACCTTGTACCTTTTTAGAAGCTGATTTAACATTGCACTGCATATAAAATCACAAGAAATAGAGTTGGGAGCAACCATGGAAGCTCTTTTTCCTGCTCCAAGAAAAGACCAATTGTACCTAGAGTTATACAGATGCTATCAGCCAAGTAAGAAGTTAGAATACTCCTGTATTGCTCCTCAGGGTCTTGAATAATGCAACCATACAAAAGCTTAGTGACTGAATACCCATGGGAGGTTGGCTGGGAGCTCGCCTGGGCTCCATGGGTCTATAGCTTACCTTCTTCTTTAAAAACATATGTTCTTTTCAGATTTCTCTGATTTCAGAGCTATAAATTACTTTTCAGTCCTTTCTAACATTAAAATTGTTACCTGAAGACCAGAAATGATTTACTGAGGAGTAAAAAAGTCCATCTTCGTGAAGTGAGCCTCTGTAAATATCTTCGATGTAATTTCATAAAGGTAGATGGCATCATTCCAATTTTCCTCTGCTAAGTGGCAGTAGGCCCAGCAGAGTGAACAAAAGGGAGGAGATAGGATGTCTTACAAATAAATGAAATTAAATTTCTGTATGTGACTTGATTGTACTTTATTTACCCAGACATAAACCAGATTCTAGATAATCAAAGCTTTGGCTCGCTGCACTATATTTGGTGATTCTCAACAAGTTGGCACAGTGTACAGGAGCTTGTTTTGTAACCCATTTTGTTCTCTTCCCAAGCCAAGCTAGGGTAAATAGAGAAAGTCTGATGTTGCTGAAAGGCATTCTGCTAGGATTATTTGTCCTAGAGCACACCACTGTGACTGCCCGTTGAGGGACCCCAGAGTATTTCAGAAGCACCAACAGTAAGGTTCATGTTAGGTTGGAATGTTCAGTAGCTTAGATATCTAATATTTTTAAGTGTTTTTAGCAAAAGTTGTTCAGGGGGGGCACATGAAAAACACTGAGATGAAGTTCTGAGCTTTGCTGTTGTTGCTTTTTCTCTTACTAGTTTAATACTTTGCATAAAGAGACCTTGTTTTTAAGAACCATATTTGTGCCTTCTCCCTTAAGGTGCAAATTTCATTCTATTTTAGGTAAGAGAGTTACCTTGGAGCTGAAATCAGAACCTTTTTTGGTTCTAAAATAGTGTGTGTGGTGGGAGGAGGGCAGGGGTGAGGAGGATTGGCAGGGCTGGAAATGGAGCAGTTCTGATACTTAGTTCTAAATCATGTGTTATGGTCTGAATGGACAGATCATAAAGATCTTAATTTCCAGATGGGTTCGTATGGTGTCTTTTGTGATGACTCATCTGATTAACAGGACCACATAGGTTGATACCAATCTGACTGCTATTTCATGAGTAATTTTCCTGAGATTTTTAACCCCGTTGCTGCTGAAAGTCAGTCTTGATTTTAATGCAACTTACAGTTTGCAAGAAGTCTTGAGATGGCTGTTATCTACTTCATAAGCTTCACATTTTTCTTATCTCCTCTGTCTCTCCCTGTCTGCAGTATCAGCCTATTCTAAGTGGTACCATTTTTCTTGGAAAATACACAGGGCATCATCATTTTGGAAATCAACCCTTTTTATGTTATTTTAATATCTTCCCTATATTTCTCCTCTTCAAGCACTGAGATAAAGTCCTTCATCATTTTATGACAAAGCAGTGAGCTTATCCAGCACGGTAGCTCCTGGAAGTCCCCACATAAATAAACAGAGCAACCTCATTAGGGTGTATTGTCAACTGTCACTAATGGCTGACAGTTGCAGCTTTGTGTATTATACCCTATTTTATTCAGCAAGGATAAGTTAGGATGCAAGGGCTATTCCCTGTGCTGCTTAAAAAGTGCCAGGACATCTTTAGCTTCCAGCTGGAAGAACCACCAGAGACTAGCAGGAGGAATCCTAGTTTAAACACCTCATTTGAAGGTCAGAACCTCTAACAGTGTAGCAGAAGTGCATTGCAGTGTCAGCATTGGTTATGAGCCCAGAGCCTAGTGTAGGGCTCAAAACCATGACCTTCTACACCAGAGGCAAGAATGTTACCAACTGAGCCCATCTGACATTAATTAAACCCTCATTAAAAAGGAGGGCTTTTTTCCTGGTTTGAAATGTGATTTCCTCTGCAAGGTTTTATCATGCATATTTTATTACGAGTTTTAGCATGTGGACTATAGACCTTGTTCTGATCTTTTGGAGTCACTGTACATGGCATATGTTTCATGCAGATGGGAAACTGAAAAGAAAGAAAAATATACATATTAATTTGTTCCGGTTTGTAAGATAGGTGGCTGTGTTAGGACATTCAGGAGCAACTTAAAGGGTGAAGTTTATTGTCTATTACCACATACTGATATGGGGAGATACTCCGTGTAGTACTAATGGGGCATGAAAACACAAACTCTGCAAGGTTTAAGTTACATGTAAGTCCATAGGATTATCCAGGGTTTAAATATCACCTGGGAATAGAATTTGGGAAAAGTCCCAAGGCCTTTCTGTTTATTTTCATGAATGCCCGTGGGAAGTGTATTTACTCATGAGCCTGTTTGACCTGCAGTGTAACACACATTTTCCTCTAAATCAATGAAGTCTTACGGTAAGTAGGAGTAAGCATCAAGGCAGAGTTCAATGATAACAGTGTCTTCATTTCTAACAATATCTAAATTATTTATCAGTATTGCTGAGGCTCTTCCCCCTCTGGTGCTGCAGGGATTGGTGGTATCTGCCTGTTTGGACACTGTCAAGGAGCTCGAATGCCTGAGCTAGCCTTGGTTTTGCCATTTGTTCTGTGATTGATCCAGTTTCCCCATCAGTCAGCGAGAGGTGAAAGTCTTGAAACAACTTCATAGCCACATACCGCTTCTCATCCTTCAGAGTTAAAGCATGGTGGTTCAGAATTGAAGTGCTGCCCAAGTGAACACCCTTCCCTCCTGCTTTGATGCTAAGTTTTTGACACACAACTTTCAGACGTTAACTCGGGGACTCTGAGACAGCTGAGCCATGTGAATTTCTTCCAGCAGAGGACAGCACTTCTTCCAGCTGTGCTCATCGGTGTATTGCTTAGCTGGGCATGGGGTGTGAAGAAAGCTTGTGTACTTGTGATGTTCTGGTGTCTATAGAAAGCACCTATCTTAACTTCAAAAGCCCTAAATAAATACAAAAATAAATTTTACCATATCAGATAATACTTCTTTCAACAACACTGTCCTCATCAATCTTTGTTTTGCTCAGATTTTTTTTATATATTTCTCCCTCCTAATCACAGCTTTTCAGTTTCAGACACTTTTATATTTTCTTCCATTTCAATGACAGGTTTTCAGTTCTTCCTTTTTTAGTAAGCAACTTAGAGCCAAATCTCTGCTCCCGTCTCTTTTTCTGAGAAGACAAGATTCATCAGTCAGGATTTCTTGACCCTCTGAGGAAAGAAGCTGATCTTTCTTCCCAGCTCTGTGGGAATCCCTAATGCCAAGACACACTTCACTGGGAAATCGATATAAATAAAAAGCAGTGAAATGTCTTTGTTGTGAAGCAACCTCTTTGCATTGCTCGTGAGCTCATGCCGAGGGCACATCCCAATCGCCAGCCTAACTGAGCAAGTAGCAGCACCATTGATTCAGAGTCCATCTTACTTCACATCCTCTCCTGCACATCGATTCAGCCTTATTCCCCTTCTCGGCTTGTCCCCTTTGGTCAATTGATTAATCATCAATATTACTCAACAAAGGCAGCTACAATTAAACAGACGTTAGATGACTTCCCCTCGCTTTTAATAACACTGAGTTCAATCAGACACCTAACACTTCACCTTTCTTAAAAATTTTTAACCAATATCCACTAGAAATAAAATGTTGTAAATTTGGTAGAGCAGTTGATAACCAAGAGGAAAAAACAGACAAAGATTCAGACTACGGAATTTCCAGATCATGAGTCTGTAGGTTAGGTTTCTGTCCAGAGCAGCATTTTAGTTCTTGGAATCTCTTTTTATCTAATATTGTAGTATTACATAACACAGCATTGTATAATACAATCACAATACTTAATCATATCAACCACAGACACATGACAGCATATATTTTAATATCAAAAGTCTATACAGAAGTGACTTCAGCTCATAAAGACATACTTGACTGAGCTTCAAACTACCTAGTCTTCTCCAGTTAGCAATGTGCACTAGTGGGAAAGTCAGCACATGCTGCAAAACCCTGCTGATGGTTGGACATTGTGTTAAGCACTGACTTTCATCACTTTGCACCTTCGTGCTATTGACAGTTTGTCTGTGAGCTGCTCTAACTGAGATGTGGATGTATCTCAGTGCAGTCAGGAATGTCTTATAGTGCAAAGGAGATAGTTCATATAGAGACAGAAATGTGTTTTATGCCACAGAGAGAGGACAATAGCCACTTAGTGATAATGAAGTGGGTATTTTTTATGAAGTGAAGACTTAAAATCTGTCAGAGGGATGGCTGTAAACCAGTGGCATCAGGGCCACAGCTGCTTTATCCTGAACAGGGCAGCATTAGCTGGCACAGACTCCCCAGATAACCTTGTTTCATTTTGTGGACTTCCTCATGACCTATCTCAAGGTACTTCTTAAGTCTGATCAAGATTTAATTGCTTTTCTTCCCCCATGGGCACCAACCACATGAGTTTCTGCAGCAGGGGTAGTGATCAGTTCAGCCCCAGGTTGATGTAGTGTTCTGTGAAGGGAGGCCCTTATCTTACATTTGCATAGAAATAAGTACAATATCTTGCCTTGACTTTGCACTAATTCATGTGGAGATTATAAAATGACACTGAACTTCTAGCCTCTGCTCACTGCCAAATAGAGATACTTCACCTTTGCCTAGACACAAAGAGATATAAGGTTAGGGCAGAGGAAGAGGAGACCCGTTTTGTTCTCAGAGTGCATTTGTAACCCCTGATGCTTCCACAGGCTGGTGCAGGTACATGGTTCAATACAGAACAGCAAAGCCACTACTCCTCTGTAGATGCTGAAATTGTGCCTGTTTTGCTGAATAGAGAGTAGGATTTGTTTGTTAAACTGTGTAGTCAATCAATACTAAAATTCTTAAATAAACTCAGAGAAATAGAAAGAAAAAAATTAGAGATGTGGAGCGACAGAGAGACTTGTCATTATCACAGCCTGCTGGAAGTTTCTTTTCTTGTATGCATTCATCACCCAAAGACTCACTGTTTTTATAAATTTCCTGCCTGGCAAGTTTTCCATCCATAGATTTCTAAGAGGGTTGAAGCCCTAGAACATATATTTAGTGCCTGCCGACAGGTCCCTAATTATGGCTTGATTAATCACAGCAGTGCCTGCACCTGTCTGTGCAAAACATTTTCATTTTTGCTTTGTGACCCGTGCAGGATCTGGGAACACACACGGCAGTGGCTGCGGAAGCACCCAGCTTTGTTTTCTTCCCTGCTGTTAGTTTTGCTTCTGTTCTGACCTGAACAAACGATTCCTGTTTTGCAGGAATGGAGGCTTCTTCCTTTGCTGATGTTTCTGGAGAGACTGGTACACACTGGCTAGCTTTTCTCAGGGATTGAAAAGGGATAAAACCCGGTTGCAGTAAGAGTTAAATTTTACACACCATGCCTTCCACAGAAATGGCTTCAGTGGCATCCATGGGAAGGTTCACAGGATTTCCCCTAGGTAGGGACAAAATGCCTTTGTCTTTGGAAAGCCATTAAGTACACCAGGAAACCTCATAGGTCTTGAGTTGTTGCAGGCCTGGAGGGATATGCAGAACTGTGGCTTTGACTGGTTTTCCTTTTTGAGCAAATGCCATAATTTTTTTTCCATTATTTTTTCCAACACTTCCATTATTTTTGAAAAGTCTTAAGGAACTGTTAAGGGCAAACCAGGCCCTTTTCTAGGGTGTAGTTTGCACAGGACTCAACTCAATGCCCTGAGCAAGAGGAAGGAATTCATGGGGCGATTGAGGGGAATATGAGACTCCAAGCCATTTCCTACTGGGAAATACAAAGAGCACAGAGAATCCAGTGAACTGACTGTGTTAGGAAGGGACTCAAAGGGGAGGTTACAGAATAGTTTTCAGCAGAGGGTCCTTTTTTATTTTTCAGAGAAGGACTAAAAAATGAGAAACACTTGGAAGGGATCCAGAGAGAACTGAGAAAAAAAGTCTTTTTTTATACCATTGAGATAAAAAGGCCCAAATGAAACTACTCTTAGCAAGGAATGGGAGCAAAACACATCAGCTTTCATCTGCCAGGCTGAGGATTTGCTTTTCAGTTTGGCAACCAAAGAGTAAATCTGGAGGAAATAAATTTGGTGTGGATCAAACTGAAATAGATCTAATGTTTTTTCACCCTGAAATGAAAACCAGGACGTTAATTGGTACAACACAAAACATTCTCTTTGACTTTGCAATGAAATGTTTTCTTTTCAGGATCTTGTAAAAATAACCAAAGAAATTAAAGGTTTGATGGAGCAAACAGAAGGAGCTATGGCATATCCCTTTTATCCTATATTTTTGAGACCCAGTCTCCCCTCTGCCAGTTCCAAAAACCAAAGGGATGTCCTTCTGTATACCTTGCCTCACACTAGTGTCTGCACTGGAAGGGATGCCTCGTGTGGCTTTTGTTGATGCTGATGTTCCCAGGGATCATGCTGGAGCCCTTCTTTTGACTCAGATACACCCTAAATGTTTCCCCTCTTCTTTCCCACGCAAGAATTCTGTGACAGAACACTCATGTTTAAACAGAAATTTGGATACACATGGAATTACGTCAAGCACCTGCATTTCTACAGATAGAAAAGGCTCAGTGCTTTGTTACCTTCATTTTGCAAGAGTGAAGAACAATTCTTGCAATAAAACTTACCTGCTAGCATTACATTTGATTCCAAACAGCACGGGCTGTCATGAAAGGACTTCAGGAAAGGATTTCTGGAGGCAGTAAATAGCTCCATCCAATACACGCTCCAAAATTTCTTTTGTTGTGGCTTTTCTGTTTTGGACAGACAAAGGCACATTGTTATTTGGAATCTGTGAAGCACAGAGAATGTGCTCTGTATAGCATGAGCCATGGATGCCAGGATTGCCCCAGCTGTCAAACTGAAGGAACAAAAGGAATGGAGGAGGAGCGAGGCTCTCTGTGTAGGCAAAGCTGTAGACACACAACTAGGAAGTTGTTGCAATAGAAGTCAATGAAACAATACACAGAAGGACCACCAGGTTCTCACTGATGGGCTGGAGGGAAACATCATGGATCTTAAACAACCGGGAGGGAGGGGGGAGGCCGTAGTTGTAGAAGAGTAAAGCTGTGAAGATGAAAAGGGCATAGGCAAAGTTTGAGTTGATAGGACTGAAAGACTGAAAGAAAGGGTCAAATATTATGGAGAAGAGAGTTCACTAAATCTTGTCAGCTTGCATGTGTGAAGGAGGTGGCAGAGGAAAAAATGGTAGTGCTGACATTGCTAGCCTGGGAGAAGGGGAGGGAAAATTAAGAAAATAATGGAGAAAGGCAGGAAGGGGGAGGGTGGAGGATGTAAGAAATTAGGTGCTCAATTTTGTCCAAGTTGCCCTTGAGCTGGCAGGGGTGTTATGCTGGATGATGTGCTGAAGAGATTTATGTGCATGGACTAAGGCTGGAAAGGCAGATTTGTGAGTTGTCAGCATAGAGGTGATAGTGGAACAGCAAGAGAGAGCCATGAGACAAAGAGCAGTGAGACCAGGCCAGGCCCTTAGAGGTTTCCGAAGAGAAGGAAGGAACAACATCACCAGAAAAGTCAGCAGAGAGCAGGATGTTCACCGGGAAACAAATAACAAGAGGGACTCAGAGTCTAGCTAAGTTCTTGCTGCTGCACTGTTGGGGTGCAGCTCTGCTTTGTTGTAGGCTTTCAGCTCTGGTGCCTGAATGGGAGTGGTGGGGCTATGACCCTTTCAATGCTCATACTTTGTAAATGAGCAGCACAGGCAATGGTCCTGTGAACTGGGCAGGAATGGAGGAGACAGGGCTCTCAGGACCTAACCTCAGCTTGCTCCCAGACAAGGGTCTTACCATGATTTATTTGACTTTTGCTGGGTTTCAGACAAGCTCCAAAAAGATTTAAGAGCTCAACCTATGAGGATGTTGTTCTACTAATGGACTCCTGTGTAAACTCTTCTCTAACCCAAGCATCTTTCCATAGCACAGTTGTAAAATGTGAAGATCTGCACCCTGAGGATCATCTGCAAATGACAATTGTCACTTATGAATAACAGAAAATGTTATTGCTCTGATTCACTCCATGCTCCTGCTATGTACAAATGTGTATGAGTAACCACTGGATTTGTAAGTATAGCCTTCTTTTAGCACAAAGTAGCACCTCTCATTTGAAGAGAAAGAATTTAAGTGCCCCACTTGTATGACTGGGAGAAGATGGTTTTCAAGACAACTCAGGTACCACTTCAGGGATTTAAAAGGAGAGTTTTCAGGAGCATTCACAGGTTCCACCAATGCACACTCAGATATTTTGTGGAAAGCAAAAGGGAAAGGAAGGGAACTCTTGGGGAATCTTGTTCACAAGTCCTGAATTTCGGAGGTGCAGAGTGATGCAACTGCTCTGCATGCAGTCAGAACAGTTCACAGAAATCACAGGAGTGGGAATGAGAAGTTTAGGAAGAATGAAAAAAAACAGTAGGCACCTCCCCATCTTTAGGTACCTAAATACCTTTAAGCATCTGGCCTTGGGCAATAAGGTCTAAGAAAATGTTAGGCAAATGTAGTGGGTAGGTAGTTTGATCTTGGCTAGTAGACAATGGGATTTCAGATCATGTATATTTGAACTATTTTCAGTAGGTCCTTTTTATTTGACTTTTATTTTGAAGCTCCTGATTTTAGTCTGTTATTTTAAACCTCTCTCAGCTGGTGACTCTGATTGCTTTTCAAACCTTCTATTTTATAACCTTTGTACTCTTATGCATGAATCCAGGCCAAGTTACAGCCTTCTGTTCACTTTCCAGTGGTTTTGAGCTTTAAAGTAAGCAAACTACCATTTCAGTCTGCTGGGGCTGGGAACCTTGGGAGACACCATTCTCGTGGGTCTGTTGTTGTTTTTCTTTTTAATTTAATATAATTTAATTTAATTTAATTTAATCCATGTGAATTGGTCCCTACACCTATACCTTGTTCAGTCAAGCACAATTAAAGTAAAATGAGCATAGGTTTTTTTGCTTGGCTTGGAGCAGGGCTTGCTTTTGAGTGCCAGTGGAAAGCAAGGGTGGATGCTGTCACACAGCAAGAAAAAATTAAGAAGGGAGCAAATTTTACAACTCTCCTGTGATCATTGTTCAAGGGAGAATTCTCATGAAATGAGAATGAAAATCTAATTGATGGCCTGATTCTCCATGGCTGTGCAGCCATCCTTTCCTTCTCTGCTTCTAATAAATGTTCTCTGTGTTCACCCCCACATATGCAAGAAAAATCCATGTGACCAGATAGGGAGACCTTTAAGAAAAGACCAATATTTGCATATCTATTATGGCTACACTCAGTGCTATACTTGTTTCATTAAAATTTCTATTTGGATAATATGTAAGGTCAATATTGTCACTGTTCTGGAAAATTCATTTATTTTAAAATTAAAGCTAAATGCAGCAAGTATGATTCTCCCCGTGCCTCCACCTGTATAGATCCACTGAGCTTGACAGAGTAAGTGAAAGCAGAATTGGGCCCAATGTGTTTAGAGATGGGGGTCTGCTGTGTAGGAAAAAAGCATGCTAATTACACGAATCCTAATTTTCAAGGTAAATCACTTGTTATAGGTGCTCGAAGTTCCTGCTTTTTTATATTCAAGGGATGGTTATTATTTCAGCTGGGTGCCTACTGAGGTCCATTAGCTTTTACACACCAGTTAAGGTTGTCAGTTGCTGGGATTGAAAATGCATGAAGAAATATTTAGGATTACTTAAAAGTACTTTGCTTCCCTAAGGTTACCAGCTTTCAAACCTCAAGCAGCCATTTTCAAATGAATTTGCCTGTTGTGATGGGAGCTGTTATCCCAGAAGAGAGGAAGGGGAAAGCTGCTTTCAAAGTCAGGTGTCAGTGGGTTTCCTGGTCTATTTCTGGGCCATGAACAATTTTTAGGGCCTGTGCCCAGCCTGGGCTAAGGCTTTCCAGAGTTCGGGTTCTTTTGTGTGGTCAGTTGTTGTTTACAAGCATTGCTTAACAACCCTGAAAATGGCATCTGGTTCAGTTGTCAGAAATTAGGAAAGGGGAAGAAATGGTCTAGGACAGCTACTGTGGAAGTCACCTTTAAAGTCTTACAAAAATATATTAAAATCTAAAGCTATTTTCAACATGCACAGAGGGAAAACACTTATTAAGATGGATTTGGTTTTATTTTAACATTTCTGGTGTAAAATCATAGCTTTTATCATAGCTTCATTTTGTATACAGGAAACTTCTATGTGGCTGTTCAGTCCTACCAAAATTACGAATCTGTTTGTTAAGTGACCATCTTTGTTAAATAACCACAAACTGGTTATGCTAGCTTTCACCCTTAAGGCAGCTGGCTTGAAAGCAATCAGATGGTGTCTGTTACCCTTTTCCAAGGTGGTAGTGGTCTCTTATATGTCAAATAAGCTCAGTGGCTTTAATCCCCGTCCCAGATGTCCACAGCACAAAGAGCAGGATCTCAAGCAATAATCTTTATGTCAGTCTCAACAGACAGAGTCAGAGCTACATTCACCCAGGGGAGCAAGAGGATTTCTTGTCAGCAAAGATTTTTCCTCCAGCAGAAAAGAAGGAAGAGTTATATTAGTGCTTACAGAGCCTGGTCCTTTCTCCAGTACTATTTCTGAAAATTCCTTTAATTTGTAGATGAGAGACTGGATGAAGTGGAAGTTTGCATCAAAGAAATGTCTAAAAACACCTTTTCTATTCAACTTCAGATCCTATGCAGCATGCTGGTAGCAGGACAATATTATTGTTTTATAAGAGGAGACTGGACTACAAGGGTGGGAGTCATCCCATTGAATGTAAGCATCTAGGAGTTAGATGTAGGTACCATTTATAGTTAATGAGAAAGAGCTGGTTTCTCCAGGGGGTGAATAAGTGGCAGATGAATTTTTTTTCAGAGCCTGTGGCAACTAACTTGTGCACACCTAGAGTCAGGCCATGTGGGTGCCCTGCCTGATGGAAGTCTGTAGCATGGGAAAGACAGGAACTCAAGAATCCCAAGCCTGCAGCCCGATTGTTGGACCATCTCCCCTTCTTTAAATTCCTGGTTTGTTAATGAAACAAAGATGTGCAAATAGCTTCATGTGTGTTGTTAGCCTGGGGAACCTGGAAATGGTTTTCAACTGGGTGACCCATGGTGGCTCTAGCTGTTCCATTCAGGAAAGCCAACAGGGCAGTGCTTAGGGCAATGTGTATGTTCTGCAACCTGAAAGTATCAGAAAGTAGCAGAAACTGGGACCCTGACAGTTTTTCTCTGCTGTAGGGAGCAGGTACTGGTTTTCTTTACGTGAGATTATGCTGGAGATGAGTCTGTGCTATGGTACTGGAGGTGGAGATCTTTGGAAAATTCAGATCTCGTAAGCTGAACTCAGCATTTGTAAAACTTCAGGCAAGAAACATTGCTTCAAATATATTTTAAAAGTGCTGTTAAATGATGGCTAAATGTAACTGGCAAAAAAAATTAGAAAACCCCAAACACAAACATTTTATACTCCATGAAATCAGGTGAGGTTTATGTTAACATTTAAATATTGAATTATTTCTATCAGCAAAAGGATTAAATTGGACAAAATTTCAACAAAGATCAGTGAGCAGGAGTTGTTAAAAGGTCATTTCTTTTCGGTGCTTCCCCCCTGAGTTGAAGATCACTCCTCAGCTGCTCATTATTGCAAAGGCTCCTTCCAGTGTCAGTTACACAACCGAGGTTGGACATCAGTAGTTTCAGTTGTTGGCAGTGGTTGTGCAGCAGCTTTAAGTCTTCAAATATTGTACATGTATGGCAGTTGTTGGACCTTTGGTGCTTTTGGTTTGATGTGGTGAATACATCTTTTTGAGAAGTTTTTGTTAAAGATGAACTCTAAAGCTAAAAACCTTTCACATCATTTATACACAGTAGATAAAGCATTTCTGGGAATTTAGAAAATTTGAGAAGTAAGTGTTGATTTTTCTTGTTTGCTGAATAAATGGCTGGGGCCATCACTGCATGGCAGCAGGTTGCAATGAAAGCAAAAATGAGTTTTAAAAAGATCATGTTTAGTGAGATTGTTCTGAATTCTGATAGTATATAGTACCCACTTGCCTACCTGAGCATTTCAATACTGTTTATCACCATGGTGCCCGAGTGCTTCTCAGACATTAATGAGTGTATCCCTGTCTATTATTCTGAGCTAGTGTTTAGCTGTTCTATTAGGGTGAGATTTTCATCACAGACAGATGAAAGAGGAGATTCTTGAAAAGTGTCAGGGTGGGAAAACAGATAATTTGAAGTCTTCTGGAGAAAAGTGCAAAGTTGTACATCCAGAGCTACATGAGATTGCCGTGGCTCTGTATCCTGCAAGTACTCATCAGCTCCCAAACGATGTGGCCAACTTCTTCTCTTCTTGATGAAGCTTTGGAGCAGAGAATTCTCTTTGGGAAACATTCAGCATCCTTTTCCCTGACAGTTTCTCTTCCAGTTCTGCCAGTGAGCAGTCAGTAAATATGTGACTGAAGTGAAAATAGGTCTGGGGCAAACAGAAGAGATCTCTGATCAGTTCCCCCTGTATCTTAGAAAAAAATATTATCAATCTGTCTCTTTCAGGCAGGTTCCATGAACAGTAGGTTTATTTGCATTTAGCATTTCACTATTTGCAAGAAGTGTTTTTGCATTAAGCATTTGACCATTTGACCAGCAGATTTTGCTGTCATCATTTAAAAAGAAGTGAACATCATTAACACACCCTCCCAGGTTAAAATGAACAATAAACGTAGGTAAGAGCTTGCAGAGAGGAAGCAGGCTGCCCAGTGCACATGTACTCAGCTGGGTGCCCGTGTCACAGGTACTGGTTTTGCATCTGGTTCCCCAGTGCACTGTGGAATTTGAATTCTTCCCTTCACACAGCATGGACAAGCTCTCACACTCATTTTACTTCAGGCACTTTTGCAAAAGCAAATGCCACTGCTGGAAACTAATCAATGTAATTTTTTACTCTTCACAGAGGTCTATTAGCAATCATTGCTGCAATCTTGGGCTATAAATGGGAACAAGCATATTCCTAAATTCAAACCCAGAAATATTTTATATTTTCTATAAAATATTATTGCTTTTGCTTGTCTCTGGCCAGCCTCTTATGGGGCTTTTTGTGTTTTCTCTTTTTCCCTAGATGCTTTAGCTGGCTGTCAGATAGGGAGATGCTGCTGAGGATGTTGAAAAAGCTCAAATGATAATGAATAGGAAACTCTAATGTCATTGCTATTGTAGAATCCTTGCACAACCTCTTCCTATATATGTGTACAGGAACAGAGTACAAATATTAGTTTTATTAAATGAGACACGGACACTTAGTTTTTATGCTGTCTGCCAATGGAGAAGAAAATAATCATTTTCACCATACAAAGACAGACACGTGTAAAATCCCAACAGAGACAAAGTGCTGGAGATTTATCATGGCTAAGCTAAGCAAATCTGTCCTTAGGGCAGATTTCATCTAGTTCTATGTCTATAGAAATTTTGTTGGCCCAAAGTTTACAGCCAAAGAACTGGTTTGTGTTAAAAACAAACAAGCAACTTGTTCATAGTGTAAAGATAGAACCGAAGTGATTTGTCAAATCCCATGAAGGAATGCTGTGGAATAGGGGTGTATGGTGTTACATTCCCAGGTGACTGCAGGAACCACTGATCAGATTTCCTTTTCCTATTGAGTATTTATATTGAGAGCAGTTAATTGATAAACCCAGCTTTAGCTAGAAGTTTCTCTGGGACTCAAAGGGAAGCCATTTGATTTCCATCCCTTGCCCTGGCTTTGGTGAGAGCCTGGGGCTGTGGTTTCTTTTGTATGTGCAGCCAAACTGCATCACTGTGCCCATTTGGATGGGATTTAAGCCTAAAATGAGTATGAAAATTTAAATTCTCATATATTACAGGAGCTTGCCCATTTATCAGAATAAAAATTATAAGGATCATTAATTTGTGCATATGTAAATTAGGAACTGGAGAGAGTTTCCTGATAACCAGTGGTAGCATGTGATGCACTCCATCGCAGTCATGCCAAGGATGAAATGTGTTGATTGCCTCCAGGGTTAACCCTGCAGCTTTCATGCAGTGCAAAAGCAGCTTGTTCTGCTCACCATGTGGCACTGGAGCACAGACAGGAAAGGTCACAGGAGCAATCAAGATCAGCGTCTCCCTACTCAGGTAGGGACCCCCTGTGGCTGTCGAATTAGCTGCAGAGTCTGAGCTGACTTTGAATACATATTTACTTTTAAATGGTCTGAGTCTTTATAGGCATTTTTTGATTCATTAATTTGTGTCCCTATTTGCCACGAACCTGGACAATGCTTGCTTTTTGTCTCATTTTCGTCCTTGATGGGTTTTTGAAAAATGGAAACAGGAGGAATTAAAAGGTTAGATTATTTTGATAATGTGTCTCCCTGCAGGAGTGAGGCATAATCTGACAGGCTGCTTTGAGAGCTTTGCTGATGGTATGACTTTGGGAAGGATTCTGCAAGAAAACTAACAGTAAGCATCTGCAATTATCAGATAATATTTTTTTAAAACATGACTGAAATTTTAAAAAATATTTTAAGTTTTAGAGGCATGAATTTGGCTGGGGTTAAGAGGAGGCGTGCATCTGACCCCCTTGCATCATATCAAGAGTTTTGGTGCACAAATTTCAAGTTGAGACTTAAAGACCAGACAAAATTTACTCTCCCCTTTTCTCTTTACATTCCCACAACATCTGGGTAAGCAGTAAAAGCAGATTTGCTTCAGGAGCCCCCCCATCCTCTCAGCACCCGCTCAGCCCAGCACTGGAACAAGGGGCAGCAGTGCTGTCTCCAAGGCAGGTATTTGTCAGGGAGAAGTCACTGACCTCCTTGTTTCCTTAGCCCTGGAGATCCTTGCACTCTCATTGCTGAGTCTCCCCAGAGAGGTGGGGGTGCTGATGCCTACCCTGGGAGGAGGATAGCATTTAATCTTATCATCTGTCTCAACTGACATCCCTGCTGATGCTGAGAGGGGCTCTGAGGGCAACCCCCAGACAGCAGAGCACGAGGTCCAGCTCCAGAGGATCCTCTAAATGAATCCTCAACATTTTCATTAAAAAGAGACACTCCTGCTGGACAATTATGGATTGTGACTGTCCCATTTTTCCACAGGCAGAGAGCTTGTCTAAAACCCAACTGACATTTAAAAATGCCAGCAATTTTGTTAATTCTTCAGTTCAAGAAGTGTTTCTTGGGGCTTTGTATGTAGAATTCCAGTGGGAGGGTGGTGCAGCCACACTCACAGAACCAAGCTCTTCTCACAAATACTGGACTCCTTTAAGTCTTATTTCTTTAAAATTGTGTTTACCATGTAACTTCTGACTAACTGGGAAAGGCACCTGTGAAGGTTAAGGCACCTGGTGCCCCTG
Organism: Aegotheles bennettii; assembly: GCA_013398125.1. NCBI lineage: Eukaryota > Metazoa > Chordata > Aves > Caprimulgiformes > Aegothelidae > Aegotheles > Aegotheles bennettii. The sequence goes on along the minus strand of VZRW01005856.1, from coordinate 320,179 downwards.
AGACTTACAGCTGTGTGAATACAAGCTCTTTTGTGCTCTGTCCCATGAATGACCTCTTTCTGCCTGGAGAAGAGCCCCTTCTGCAGGAATTAAAAGCTGTTCTGTCTCCCTGCCTGCACAGAGATGTGCTCTGCTATTCCTCATAAGCAGAGGGCACTAATGCAGATTACTGCCCACCAGTAAGTCGAATGGCATTGCTGATGGCTTGCCCTAATTGCAGGATCACAAGTTACATTCAAACCAGGGGACAGTGTATCAGGGCTTTTCTCTGCTGGAGGATTGAAAGGCCAAGCACATTAAAATGTCTGTTTCCCCTTCTCACTTCCCAGATAACTGGCACCCCAGAAAAGCTGCAGCACTCGTCTGGGGAGATTTGGGTTCAGTTAAGCATCTGCCAGAAGAAAATACAGCCTTTCCCCCACCCCACCTTTATTAGCAGCCATGTGCTGAGCTGCAGTTCTCTTTGCAGCAGGGGCAAAGGGAGGGAGTTTGCAGTGAATGAACTAGTCTGTGGTCTGCCTTCGTGCAGCTCCCACTGCCTTTACTGCACGCTGCTGAGCAGAATTTGGCCCTAAGGTGGATGGCCAATGCAGTCAGAGGATACAGCAAGTTCCTCTGCTGATGGCTGCTTCAGTAGATACCTCTGACACATGCTCCTTCATCTCGAGGACAGCTTGGTGCTGGGCTGGTGATTCATGCTGGTTAAAGAGACTGGGATGGTGCATGTTTGCTCTGTGCCAAATGTACCTATATTTTGATGTCAAATTTGTTATTCTGTGTTGAAAATCAGTCTCAGTGCTTGGTAAGTGTATTGTTTTGTGGGATGTAAATCCAGCCACGTGCTGCACATATAGAATCAGAGCCAAGGTTACCTCACTTCTAAATCTTCAGTGACCATCTAGTAAATAACAGCTCTTGAAGTCCTCAGTCTTTTGGCAGAAAATACAACTGTAGATCACTCTTGAAGGAGTGACTCATTGCAGTGAGGTTAGGAGAGAAGAGAGTGGAGAGGTTTCTCTAATCGCTTGATTTGGTTTATTAATACAACAGCCACTACTGCATTAGCAATTATATTTAGTGTGTAGCAAATGAAAAAATCAGATGCCTTCCAGTTCCTGCCATGGGAATGGAGCTGCTTTTTGTTGAAAATGGGAGGAGTGTATGAAATTATCTTGGGGTAAGAGGTTCTGCATGCATTAAGGTGTTAGCCAGCCCCATATGGGCTGAGCTGTCTGTAAGCCATGGCTGCTGGTCACAAATTGTGAAGATACTGTCTGTGGGTTAGCACAAGGTCTTAAATCCTGCTTCTGAGAGCTTTTATTCTTTGACCTGATTCACTGCAGGGGAATGAGTTTCAATTTGGAATAAATTTTGACCCAAATAATTGAAAGTTAATCTCACTTTATTTTACATAATATTTTATGATAATGCAATTGTAGTGTGTTTAGTGTGGGGCACAGAGGGCAACAGTCTACAGAAGCTGACATTCTCCAGAAAAGAAACAAAAAGAGGTCCTGAGTTTATCTATACGAGCCGATAGCAGCAGTCGAGAAGATTAACCTTTTAAATAATGAGCTTCCCTTCTTTTATGTATTTTTGGGGTGGTCTCTTGTAGGTATTCATTTGTGACACTCAGCAATTACATTGTGTGCTGGGTGGTATATGTGGACTGAATAGTTTACTAGGTCAAGCAAATGCAGAAGAGATTGAACCAAGCAGGGTGAAAAAAATGAACTAAAGCAGAGTAAGTGTATTGCAGGTCAAGCACTGCTTGAATGAAGCAATGTATTGGTGTAAGGTCCTAGATACAAAATACTTTCCTTCTTGGGGAGTTATCAGAAAATATGCACTCAGTGAACCAGAAAACTGCGAAATTATTTAATAAAATTAATCCTCAGCTGTGAATACTGAAAATGTCAGACTTATTTTGCATCTAGATTTTCATCTCAGCAAATACAAATTTATCCTTGGATTCTTTTGTCCTGATTTTAACATTTGCTCTGTTGTACTGAATATAGTTTTATACCCAGTCCATGTTTTCTTAATAAGTGTCAAGTTAGCATAAAGAAATAATGAAGCATGTTTTCGAGTAGGATTTAAACCCACAGTATCTGTGTTTGCATACATTTTCAGGTGGAAGCCAAATAATTTCATTACATAGCCTTATAAATCTGGTATTTGCTTTCTTTTACTTGTCATCACAATCTTCTCTTTCCCACTGGGCTACTTGTGTTGTGGAGGGAACACCTACATGGATAAGAACTAGAAGGAGGAATGCAGCTTGCTGGTCAATGGGTGATACTTGTCCTCTGTGCCCAGACTGCAGGATGTATGAGTCTTCTGAAGCATCCAGGCTAAAACCTTTCAGTCCTTCAGGAGAACGGGGATCCTAGGGCTTGGGTGAAGACAATAGTTATTAGAAAGGTCCTCTGGGATCTGTGGGTCTTCTCTGTAGTGCTGAGAAGGGAAGGCAGTGTCCCTTCACTGGGATGGGCTTAGTGTATTGTTTACCCTGTGGCTTATTCCTTAGGGACATGGGCATGTTCTAGCTCCTCATTCCCTGTCGAGGTGTCCTAAAGGAGTGTTTTCTCTAGCTCTAGTCATATTGGAAGTTGGAACTTTTCATACAAATTGATGCTGCTTTGTCCAGCTCTGTCAGTCAGTCTCCATCTTCTGCTTCCCCTTTACCTGTGGCATCTTTTACTCCTGCCACAGCCTCCACCAGAATGAACACCTCCATTGACTGGTCTCGTTTTACTCTTATCTCCATATCCTGTTGTCTGGGCCTCCCCAGGCCACCACCTTTAAGACAGCAGCTTCTTGCTCCCTTTGGAAGTATCGGCATGTCCAAAGTATACGGGATTTTTTCCTTAACTGTAGCTTGTTCTTCTGCAGTATTCTCCTCGTAAGAAGCCAGAGCAATTGCAGTAACTAGCCCATGGAGGGACCTTGCTTCCCCATTGATGGAAAGTGGCACTTCTGATGTCTTGCCCCTTCCTGGATCAGAGTGAGTTCTCGTCAAACAGTGGTCACCCACGTAATGAACTGTGCACAATCTGCTTGACTTCTCCTTCAGTGCTGGTGTGCACTGGGTCCAAAGGGACACTCTTGCCTTTGCTACTCACAGGACTGAAGGACTGGCAGCTGCCAGCCCCATTAACTCCTCTCGCAGCCCTGTTCTGAATTGGGGTGACCTGTGTGCATGGCTGGACTCAGAACTCCAGCAGCAGGAGCTGGAATCATCAGCACTGTCTCTGTTCAGCTGCTGGAGCAGCCAGTATTAATGTTCATATTCTCTGTCCCAGCTCGAACAGCTCTCTTTAAAAATTCTGCTTTGTACTCCCCTCTGCTTCATTTTCCCTGGGTGAAACCATCACTGCATTTCAATCGGTGTCAAAACACCCCCTGAATGAACAGAATTAGGACAGAATGGGGAGGGCATTATTTCCCTGCCTACATGGCAGTGATTTGGGACTGAAATAATCGGTGCTCTTTGAAAGCCGAGTTATTTCCATGAAGATGCCTTAGGAGTGCAAAATGTTATTAGAATATGCATTATTATTTTGATTTTCACCTGTCAGTACTGACACCAGTGACAGGAAAGGGCATACATACTGGAAACACGATCTGCTCACTTCTCCCCAACATGATGCAGCACAAAGACAGGTGATTGTTCTGCTCTGCTTTTACTTGGTAGCTCAGTCCCAAAGGGTATTGTATTGCTGGATGACATTGTGCTGAAGTCTCTGTGCTTGATTTTATTTTGAGTAAGTCATACCTCTTTATACATAGATAATGAACCCACTGTGCACCTGGTACATGCTGCACAGTATTATTTAAAACATGACTACCTGAGCTTGCCTGAAAGTGAAGCTCTCTCATAAGTATAAGCTGCAAACCCTTATTCAACATTAAATCAAATCAATGTTAATTTGTGAACTAATTAGCATTTCAGGCTTCTTTTTTTTTTTTTCAGCAGTGTGGTGATTTTGTATATAATGCTATGTGATTGTGCCCAAGTACATAATTATGGGGCTGAATACATTGTCTCCTGCTGACACGTTGCAAAGGGAGTTTCTTTCAGCAAAGGATGTTCGCTCCATCGGAATTAAAGATCCACGTCCAAGTCCCATGCATCTGACCTATAGCTGGATTAAACTGATGTAATGTCAGAATGCAGGGGCCTTGTTGAACAACTGGGCTGAATATATATTAACTGAATTTACTCATTCATAATTCTACTTTATTTTAATTAGGAAATGGCAGGATATCCTTTGGTGTGAGACGGTTGGTAAGACAGATATTTTGAGTGGGGAATATGCATCAAAGAAAATCAAGTGATTTAAGGAGAATTTTTTTTAACCTCTGAAGACTGAATGCTGGAGTACAGGAACTGTCAGTACTTGCTCAGCTGAGTGTTCATTCTCACCCAGAATCCTCTCCCTGGCATCGGCCAGCACCAAGCAGCTGCAAATGGTGCAAAAAATTCCATCAGTTCTATAATAGCTGTCTCTCTTATGGCAAAACTGATAGAAGTCTCCTCTACATTTATCTGTATTTACCTAGCAACAAGCATTTTAATTTATATACCACTACCCACACTCTAGTTTTCTTTGAAAAATAGTTGTAATAATATTTATGTCCTTCATGAGCTATATAATGATATCTGTATCACTCTCTACAACTCCCTGAAAGGAGGTTGGAGCAAGGGGGTTCCCAGTCTCTTCTCCCAAGTGACAAGTGATAGGACAAGAGGGAATGGCCTCAAGTTGCACCAGGGGAAGTTCAGGCTGGATATTAGGAAAAAGTTTTTTATGGAGAGGGTGGTCAGACATTGGAACAGGCTGCCCAGGGCAGTGGTGGAGTCACCGTCCCTGGAGGTGTTCAAAAAATGTTTGGATGTGGCCCTTGGGGACGTGGGTTAGTGGGGGACTGGGCAGTCCTGGGTTGATGGTTGAGTTCCATGATCTTGAAGATATGTTCCAACCAGAGTGATTCTACAATTCTATGATTTATATGTTGTCTTTGATGACACTGCTTTTTTATAAGTAATGTGTTTAAGATAGGAGCCTCTTTCTTACCATAATACAGAATATGCAATTTGCAGTGACAGGCTGAACATTGCACCTATCTAATATAAATGTATGCCATAGCAATGCAGCCTCACTTAGGTGTACACTTAGTAACCTTGTTTAAGAAAACTGACATATAAATTCTAAGAGGTTGCTGCAAAATTGAAGGTTAACATGTGCATATAGTTCCCTAGAAGATCCCTGAGGCAATCAGCAAAATGTCATGTCCCCAGATAACCTTTGCCCAGGTGAGTTACTGCTCAGCTGCTCACAGGAGTCAAACTGGGGACTCACTGGTCTCTTCCTGCTGATTTTGCCTTGATGGAGGTGAGTGTGGGACTGTCAGAATCTGTTTTGGACTGACAGGCTGTTCTTGCACCAGACTGACTCAGATGTAACTGCACAGAACCACGATTCACACCCTCCTTCATTAGTTGGTATCCTGGGGTGCATTGAGAAGAGTGTGGCCAGCAGGTTGAGGGAGGTTCTCCTCCCCCTGTACTCTGCCCTAGTGAGGCCACATCTGGAGTGCTGTGTTCAGTTCTGGGCTTCCCAGTTCAGGAAAAACAAAGAGCTACTGGAGGGTATCCAGCCCACCATTACCAAACTCTCATGCAACTCTCATACATGTTCTGGACATCTGCTTTATGGGAGGAGAATTGGCCCTGATTTTGAGCTTTTACCATAACTTTCTTACATTTGTATGTTTGAGGCATTTAAAAGTTTTAACATTTCTCCCCTGTACATTTTCTGGTCAGTTGTATGCAGGGCTACCTTTGTGTGAGTACCCCAATATGCCAATGTTTTAAATGCAAACAGCAGAAAGTTGGACTATTTAAAAAATATAATTGAGCCCAAAACCCATGGTAATTATACTTTCTGTTATTTTCACACAGAGGAGTATTTCAATCTACACACTGTGTTTATATGCTAAAGATGTTTCTTCTTGTCTGAACTAGCAAATATACCTGAGGGAGCTTTATTTTTGGTTATGCATGTAATGCAGAACATTATTTGCATCACAGAAAGATCACAACTTTCCCTTGCCCCTTTCAGCTTTTCCATACCAAACCTCAGGCTTTCCTATTATTTGTAAAATTGCTTTTGTTTCCAGTTGGGATCAGATTTAGAAATGGAATGATCAGGTCATATTAGAATATGTAGCTAGGGCAGAATTCTGGTCCAAGTGCAGAATGCTAAACCAAGGGGGGAGGAGGGGATGCACAAGACAAAGGAAAGGGCTTAGAACAGGTTTTTTGCTATTACCCTGCAAAAGAGCAAGAGATGGGGACAGGAGGAATAAGGTTTAAAAGCAGGGAAAGAGAAGTATATCCTTAAATGGTGTAGATAATGATTTTATAAAGTGATCTTGCCTATTTGGGAAGAAAGCTGACACTGGCTTATCAATCAATCAATTAAAAACCCTCAGGACATATTTCAGGAGAGGAGGTGCAGAGAAAATGTTCGGTTTTAGATATTCATGGAGAAATTGTAAGAATGTTCCAGTTTGTGAGGCCAACACTGATCTGCCTAACTACTTTCCTGTCATCTCCCTGTTTGCAATGAATTTATAAATGGATTTTTAATTGGATTCTACTGTTATTAGCAGTCTTTTTTTTTTTCAGTTCTAGACAAATATCACAAAATGATGGGCAACTTTAGAGATAAGGTCTGCTCTACTTTCTAGCAGCAGCTGCAATATCAAAGGGGTTAATTTAGATTCATCTTCTTGCCCTCTAAGGTCTGATTCATAAAGCTGAAGAGATGAATTCAGAAATTTCCAGAGACAAATGGGGGAGAAAATCAAGATATATGAAAAAGGGGTGTGGAAAATTAAGTTTTTGTCTCAGTGTATGTGGTTACCAAGCAGGGCCTGAAATTCACTTATGTTCTTGTGCAGATAAGGTGTTGAGATGTTTCCCTCAGCAAAAGGGCAGTCTTCATATCCTGGGCCAGCTTTCAATGTTGAAACAGATCAATGAACCATTTAGTCCCCATCACTGGCTAATGCTGGGGAGAAAGGCAGAAATCCTTGATGATGCATTTAACAGTTTAAAACTACAGAGATGAGTTTGTCTTCTGCCCCTAAAATATAAACACTAATCAGTCAGTATTGTAATGCTCTTTCTAGCTTATGTATTTGTCTGTGAAGTTGATAATAAACATCTCGCTGAGCTTTTCTAAGTTCTATCCTCTGCTCTCAACATCCCACAGGTTCCAATTCAGCAGGTTAATTAGACACTGTTTAACTACCATTGTCTTTAACTAAGCACTATCTTTCTATTAACTTTATTTTCATTTTTCTGTAAATACACATTTGAATCTTTGTGGAAAAAAACCCCAAACAACCAACCAGCCAACAATTGCCATGGTTCTAAACCATCCAGCTCAGAGAGTGCAAGATGTAATGGGCAGTTATGCTTGAATCTTCTTCTTAACTGAAAGGAAATAGAGAAAATGTTCTTTGTGTCTCCACTGGGACAATTATGTTAGCAGCATCTGGCTTGGATTCGATCAGGTTTGGTTTTGAAATTCTGAACAGAATTCCCAAATTTGCTGATCACCTTGCTGAAGCCTCAAAAGCTTCAGAGGTAATGCTGATGCTTCCTGAAACCATGCAGGTGTGCTCTGTTGTGGAGACTGATGGATGGATGGATGGATGGATGGCCATGAACCCTAAAGCTGTAGAGACCCAAGGAACCTATGATGCTACCTTCAAAAGAGTAGTTTTAAAGAAGGCCATGATAGATCACTGTTGCAGAGAGAAAGAGGATCATCTGTTCTCTGTGTCTCAGGTGGAAGGGGTGTGGTGAATGGTGTTGGGCTTAAATATCCATTGTGTGGATATAAACTCAAAGGGAAGGTCAATAGAAACGGGTGGGTGGGGGTGTCACAACAAAGTGTTGGGTTATTATTCCAGCCAAATCAAGGGCAGCTCCACTGATTTATTTTCTGAAAATGAGATAAAGATTTAATCCTAGCAGCAGTGGGCTACTGGCAGGCCCAGGAGGGTGGATGCTGTGTGCTAGTTGATTCTGGCTGTTTGTGCTTCACTTGCTCAGTCTCGCACACTTGTGAAACAGCAAACGTAATGCCAGGACTGCATGAGTGGGAGAGAAGGAGGAATGCAAGCTTAGGGAGGCATTGAAGGGCACAGGAACACTGGGGGAAAACACAAGTCTGGGTCTTGGTTATTTCTACCACAAATGTTTTCTGCTATTCATTGTCCACTTGGTTATTTAGATTAGACTCAAACTCTTTCTTGCTCAGTGCAAGCATGGTGGAGCTTTGATATTAACTGAAGCTGCACTTGTTACTCTATTACATCATGATGGTCATAAATGATAAACATGATACCAAGAAGATAATTGAGACATCAAGATTTAGCAGGGACTTCTGGAGCTTATATTTAGGGGCAGAAGAAGAGGTGGTCAGAAAAGGGAGGAAGAGGGGGCATGGAGTGATGTCCTCTGATGTGTTTTTACTTCAGACATGAAGGTGGGAGGAGAAAAAGAGGATGGGTTTGTTCGTTTGAATCAGTGGTAAGAAAAGACCAAACCTTTGCATACCATCCTTATACACCTGGTTTTATGCCTTAAAAATGTTATATTCTCTGAGAAAGGATGAATCGATAGAGCAAACAGTGAGCATTCTTTAAATGCAAAATAGGTTCTTAATTGAACAGCCAAAGCCTGACTACATTATGTCTGGATTAATTTTACAGTGGTACCAGCAGCCAGGGAACCTTCTTTCCTTTACAAACATCAGACAGCTAGTAACCTAGTGAGAGCCCTACATTTAACCTTTTTCTCTTTTTTAAATGCTGATTTCAGTCCTATCTGGTGTATAGAAAACCTGCAAGTTTAGACACAAAACCAGAAAATGCCAGTCTTCTTCTTATTTTTTTGATTATGCATGGAAAAATTCCAGGCTGTTTCTTCCTGCTTGCTTTTTCCAACACAAAGGACAGAGATTTCTGCCTAGAGAATTCTCAGCACAGGTGTGCAGGCTGAGGGATGAATTCCCTGAGCAATGGAGAGGGAAGTAGTTGTCAGCCAGTTTGAAATTTGGGGGTTTGTTAATTCTTAGATTCCTGACATGCCTTAAGTCACTTCAGTTTATTAGCAGAAAGAGATTCTCTCAGTTATTCTGCTCCTAAAAGTACACATTCCAGCAAATTCCGAACATAACTTGGAGGTGGCTGGATTTCTCCCTAAAAAGTTGATGTATGGGAATGATAAACTGCAGCAATGTGTGAGGAAAGCCTCTTCACTTCAGCTCTACCCTGACAACTGCTGTCAGCAGTTAGGAGTGTTGGGTTTCTGATGGCACAACTGAGTTACCGACAGTGGGATGGAGTCAAGTTGTTGCCTGTGGAAATGATGGTCTGTAATTATGTTTCTTCTCCAGCTAACAAATTTTCAGCACAAGGATTCTCCTTATTCTATGAGAAACCTCTCCAGGAATCTCCAAGTGTGGGGATCTAAATGACCTTCTTCCCATTCCATTTCTTAGACTGCAGACATATAGAAACCAGGATTAAGTTCTGATAGCATCTAAGTCTGTTATCTTTTTATATTTGCCTTTTATTGTGTGTCTGTGAATCCACGTGGTTTTGTAAATTTTCCCTTCCTGATGCATCTCTCTTTGTTCTTTGAGAAGAAAAACAGCTGAGAAAGTATGTGTTGTTGAACTGACCTCCTAAAATTCAGCCCACAGCCTTTAGGAGGTTAAGACAGAAAGTCGTGGAGCACCTGCACTATTCTTGTTTACTTTAGAAAATCTTAAAGATTTAAGAACAAATGTTGTCCTGGTTTATTTCTGAGCTTTCTGAAATCATCCTTGCAGAGAGGACTGTTCAATGTGCCACATTTTGAATTAACAAGTTAATCTATAGCTTCTTGCTGAAAGTGAAGGGAAGCAATTACTGGTATGCATTAGACCAGTTTAATTTCAGGTATATGTTCAGATATATCTTCATTGGCCTGAAGAAGGACTGGGGTTTGGACAGAGAGAGGGAACAGTGATTAGCCAAAGCAGCCCATGTTCCTTTTTGTCATGAAGTTTAATCAGTTACTCTCTTACATGACATTTTTCGAAAGCTATTCATTACTCGTAAGAAGACGTTTGATTCTGTGTCAGTGCTGGCTGTGTTGTCTATTGTTGCTGCTTCTGCAGACAGGACAGTACTCATTTATGTGTCATGTTCAAGAAGATGCCATTAACAGAAGTCCCAGATTCAGTAGTTTGACCCAATATGAAAATGACTGATGTTGACCTATGTAAATGATACAAATCAATTAACAAGGGTTTCCCAATTATTCTATAGCGTGGGTGACCTGCCATGAACAACCACAATGCCCTCCTATGCAGAGCAGCATTTCTGTTTGCATTTTTTTTCCTGGTCTCTTCCCAGCAAAAATGTTTCTTGCCTAGAATACTTATAAATCAGGTATTCCTCACTGCTGGGACTTGCCTCACTTGTCAAGGTAGGGCATAGACTCCCTCCTGCCCCTGGAGAAGAAGCAGAGCAGACTGCTGCAGCTGGATACCCCCTGCCTTTTCTCCACAGTGTCTGCAGAATGTCTTGGTGCTGCAGGGCATTTTCAGCTGTGTGTCTGAGTGCTGCTGGAGTTGCCACCTCATTTGCCAGGCTGGTGACCAGACCTGCATCCCATTATCCTTCCTGGTCCCTTTCCTCACAGGATCCTCAGAGCTCTGCAGTTTCTAATGAACTCCTACTTCTACCCTCCTTAGGAGTTCCAGGGTAAGTGAGGAAGAAGAGAAATTAATAGGCTTGAAGCTCCTTTAAAAAAAATAATCAGAATCTGCTAATGTATGTAGTGCAATAGTGTGGTGTAAATTTCTAGGCTGCACAAACCAGGAGGGCAGTTTGTTTTATCTTGTTCTACTCTTTTTGCACAGCCATGTGCTACTTCAGGTGCAGGCTGTTCCCCATGGTTCCCCAGTGCTGCATCGACACGTCTCACTCCTTGGACCTCACCATTATTTCACCATGCCACGCCATTACTGAAACCCACTTACTTAAGGCTGAAGTTAGCCATTGGTCTATACAGTTCTGGGTTTTCTGGCTTGACGAGGAGTCTATTATGAAAAATATGAATTATTTAGGGGTAGGATTTTGAAAGGGAGCAGGTAGAAAGCACCTGGGACTGGGAGGAAACAACAGTCTTCTCCAGATGCATTGTTTCCATGAGTGTTTTCGATTTCTCCAGCACATGTGAATCATTTGGTTGCACTTCGAGTGCAAAGTTGCTTTGAGGTGGTGTGTGATGCCTGGGGAGGTGCCTTGGGAGGGGAAGCAGGAGTGTTGCATGTCAGGGTTATGGCATGCCTGGTTGGGGTGAATCGCAGTGGGTTCTGTAAACATGGAGCCCCTTTTCCTGCACACCCAGTGTTTACTAACGCAGTTGACTTGCAGAAATGTGGCTAAGGCAACGAGACTGGGTAATAGAGGAGCTGCTTGGTAGGCAGTCAGTGGAAAGTCCTGGAGGAAACTAAAGCAGATATAGAAGCAATAAGCTGATGGGAAACACTATGCCTGCTAATGAAAGGGAAAATAGTGACGAGGGAGTGTGAAGGAGGATTATTACTGAAGCATTCACACTTTGCAGAGCTCCTGCTTTTCTATTCAGATTACTTGAGATCTGCTGACTCATGGAGTTTGTGGAGTTGCTCTTTTCCATGGTATGAAAGTAGCAGGTGAATTTTTTTCTTTCTTTTTTAATTTTCGCCAGCTGTTTCCAAAGGCTGGCTTTCTTTGCTCAGAGTAAATGCCCTAGTTTTAAATTCAGTAGCGTAAGGCATCCATCTCCATCTTTTACCCCTGCCTGCACTGAACTGTGTGCTTTTTGATGTTGAAAAAGATATCTCAGACAGACTGCAGCTCGCAGTTGGTAACGAGGAGGAGTTATCGTCACCGTGCTATTCTAACATCTCAGTGTGCTTGCTGTAATGTGAGAGGATTATTACTGATGCTCTGCTGGCTCTATTCATTGTTGTGAATGAATTATGCTTTTAAGCTGGGCATTAGCCTAAAAATACTTCCAGTAACTTAAATGGGGATTATTATTACTGATCGTGTTTATGGTTGTTCTTAAGAGCCCGCCAAGAACGGAGCCCTGTTGTGCTGAGCACTGTATGGGAGATGCTCTCTGCCCCAGTGAGTGTCTGGCTGAAAAGATGTGTTTAGGGTGGGGCTGGGGATAGAACATACAAACAGGGGGATTTCACACCACAGACACTTTAGTGCTAAAGAATCTAAGGAAGACTGACATCTTTTTCCTCCTGATACTCTTGTTTTTCTGAGGAAAAGAGAGCATCTCTCCTCTGTGGGTTTGTGTGGGGTGAGCTGGAGTCCTCCCACCAGGTATCCTTACACTGGCTTGCCTTTATCTGCTCCTACTTTATCTGCTCCCCCTCTCTGGGGACTTCCCTCAGGTCCCACAGGATTGTGGGGTGAGGGATGCTGGGGAAGCAAAGGCACTGGTACCATGCAAGTCCAGCTCTGTGTTTTTCTCTTCAAGTTTGTTACAGTCTTTTAATGCCAAATTATTGAGCCTATTGGACATGCATTTCAGCTCAAACAGAGAGAAGAAAGTGAGGAGTTAGGTTACTCAAGGCATTGCCGTTGGATGGCTTGTGGAGAGAGCTGTTGGGAGGCAACAACACAGCCCAGCCCGGGTGCTTTCTCATTTGCAAAGATTCAGTTGCTGTCTTATTTCTCCCATCATAAAATTGTCTCTCTGAGTTTTCCAGGTGGATGCATCACAGGGACTGGAATGTAGCCTGACAGGTAGAAATCAAAAGCAACATGTCTTGGTGATGCTTTGTCAGCTGTGAATAACAAGAAATGTTTGGGGGTTTGTTCTGAAAATCCAGATGCCATCCACTGTCGTCTCTCAGCTTCTGCTGCCCTGGGCAAACCTCATAATATGTCACGGGCAGAGCACTTGCTGGGCCCTGTATTTTGCTCCCACAGACATTTGCCTAATCTGTCTGTATGGCAACTCCACCTCAGGTGTCAGCTTCTTTCTGGAATGAAATCTCTATTGCTCTTGTAACCTGAAATGCAGGGGGCAATACTGAACATGTTCTGTGCCTACCAGGATGATTTGTGCTTCATTTTTAACAATGCAGTTAAAAAATTGCATGAAGTTAAAAAGCAAACACAAAATCTCTAGGGCATCAAGTTTTTTGCATAGTGGTGCTGCTAAATAAACAGAGAGTGGGGAAGGTGAAACCTTAGCAGTCAGTCAGAGCTTGGTAGTGACCTCTTCATCCACAATGGCCGTGAAGTCTTGGTGAGTGTAATGGATAAACTCTCCCTTTTCCAGTCAAGCATCATTTCCAGTACAGTCTGTGAGCAATGGTCTAAACATCTATTACTTTGGGGGGTGTGTGTGTAGGTATATGTATGTGTATATATGGTCTGGAATTACTCTGCCTGAAGATTTTAGGATGTTTGTGTGATACAGTGATATATGTGACAACATATAGATCTATTCACTGGAAAAACAAACAAGGTTTATATATATTACATATATATTGCATGCTGCAATACATTTATGTTTGTACCAGTGGGTATTAAAAAGTGTACCATATTTTTGCTTCTTCATAATATAGAGTGTTCCAAAAAGATGGACCCATTTGAAATGGACCTTCAATTGAAATTGGGTCCATCTTTCTGAAACACCCTGTATTACAGGAATAATATTTTACCAACCAACTACCCTGTGATACCAATTTCTTCTGCTTCTGTTCCTCTTTCTTTTAAACCTCTGAACTCAAGTGCCAGAAGGAGCAGATTCATCACAAGACTCTTGTCTCTTGTTGTGCTTAGGACAGGTTGTATTCAATATTCAGTAAGCTCCTTGTATTTTAAATCCAAAAGATACCCTCTTTAGAGTTGTAACAAAACAAAAGTTTTGGTTTTTATGAATTCCACGTCAACGAGCTAGTGGTAAGATGTTAATTAAAGTAACCTTTCAAACTCTGATCTTCAGCTGGCAGGAATGGGAAAAAAAACAGTGGAATGCAGGATAGTGCCATGCAATTCCTCCAAATAAAGATCATTAAAGGTTCTGACAAGACTTTGCTGCTGAAACACTGCCTCATTCGTAGTAAACACCCAAGTGAAGCAAATACTCGACCTGTCTGACAGGCCATGAATGCTTCCATTAGCATGGCATCATTCTAATGCATTTAGTGTGTATGTTTAATGCTAAATGCATTAGCACTTAGTGTCAGGAGCTCCAGACCTGCTAGAGTCAAGGGGTTAACACAAATTAAGAATTGCAAGAGAGATTTGTCACTCTTTATAGCTTTGTGTTAGAAGTCCTAATTTCATTAGTGAAGCTTACTCTGTAAGGGAAGATTATTATTTTTGTGTTAGGCTCTTTTTCTTCCTTTTGAAAGTAAAGAACAATTACCCTGATAGCATTGGCTACCACAGTAACACCTCCTGAGAAGCCCCACTGTAACATCATGTAAATATGCAGGGTAATATAGTAATGTTACCTAAGAACATTTAGCTAGGCAGTTTAATTAACAGACTGGCATTACAAAATCAGTCTGTAATGGACACCTAGAGTGAAAGGTGGGCTTTTGTTTTGCTTTGTTTATTCTCTCTAAAGCCAGAACATTTTGGACTTCAGATGGATGAGTGAGGCCAACGTGTGAAACACAGCAACCCAGGCCACAGCTACTGGGAGCTTTCCCTCAGCATCCAGGGAGGGTTAAGCAGCCCTTAACCTTTCCACTTGACCCTGCTCCTCTCGGTATTTGAGTGCAGGCAGCAGCACAGCTGTGCAGCAATCCTCACTGGGGATCAGCCCAGGTGAAAAATAACACGGGAGGGGAAACTGGTACAACAGAGGGGTTGGCTTGAAGGGTTGGAATGAGCACAGAGGGTTGGGCATCAGTTTTGCTGCATTGCTGATGATGACTTAACTGCGCAGAGCTTGCTTTATTATTCAATGTGCAATGAGGAAGATGCACCTGATCTCTTACAAAACTGCAAAGCCACGGTGCTTCGTTGCTTTAATAGTAAATTGTTCTAGCAGTAGTAATGTTAAAGTCAATGGGACTGCAAACAGAGCATAAAGAATGTGCCCATCTCAGCAGGGTCAGGATGAAGAGCAATTATGTTGATTGACCTCAAGAAAAAAATGTTTTGAAGGGTTTTAAAAATAATTTTAATTAAAACATGCATTTAGATAAGTGGGATTTATGCTAATTGGCACTTGTACATCATCCTTATTCTTTAGAAAGTTTTAGAAACTTACAAACTTTAGCTTCTCACAGTGCTTCAGTGAGGTGATGTTTGACTCTTCCCCACAGAAAGGCAGTAAGGGAAACGTTTGCTCACTGATCCCCAGTGTGTCAGGACCCAAGTGCACCAGCAGATCTTAATTGCTGTGACCAGGGGCCTCCCTGCAGGCACCTGCTGCCCAGGGCTCCACTGCAGCTTGTCCCTGGTCCTTGCTGAGCTGTGCCAGAGGTGAGTCCAGCAGGAGAAGCTGAAGGATGGAGGTAATGTGGCACTTGGTTCCCCTTCAGAGAGCTTTGCTCTGTTTCCCTTGAGGGCAAGTTCTTGTGTTTGGTACTTTGCTACACTTAGAGTATTTTGCTACTGATAGCAGTTAGATGTGCAGGCATACTTTATGCAGCATATTCTGACTCATAGCTTGTGGGCCAGGTCCAGCCTGAGGAATATTTTTATGTGATTTGTTACCTTTTCCCTAAAGAAGGAGGAAATACTGCTATAAAAACAGACATCTCTCGCACCTTCCATCTGCCTTTAACATCTCCTGCTGTGATCTGGAGATGGATCTCAGAGGGTCTGATCCTACTCTTGTCACTCTGTGAAGGAGTGCTTCAAGATCCCAACAATTTCTTTCCTTCTGTCACTGCATCACTTCCCTGCCCCAGTGTCTCCCAGCTGCAGTCTTGGTTCTCCAGCACACACGTGCACCAGTAATGAGGCTGGGGGTACAATTGTGCCTTCAGAGGGAACCAAGCATTCATCTTGCTAAATAAAAGGATAAGCAGTGTATTTCCTTTGGCCTTTTCAGGCATGCTGATATTCTTAACCTTTCAAAGTATTCTTAACATCTGCTCCTTTCAACAAGCATGCATTGTTGCTAACGTGCCAGCATATTCCTAGGGTTATGGCTGCAAGAACAAGTTACTACAGGGAAAGGTGGAGAAGAGTTATAGTACAAGGTAAGAGCAAGCTGTGGAACAGCTCACATGCACTGCTTTGCCCTGCAGCAGTTTGTTTCTGCAGCCATACCCTAGCATCAGCCTCATTAACCCTGCCACCTCCTCAGAGCACGCTGCTGCCAAATGAGCCAGCCCAACATTTTCTGTGTGTGGAAGAGGTTAAAGTGGTTTTCCTACACCAGCCATTTGAGCAGTTAGAAGCTACATGCTGGACAACATGATGTTAAAATGCCTATAACCTAAGATGTATCAATAATGGAGCCTAAACTGACTACAGGCAGTATGTGACTTATCTTAAATTGATTGCAAGGTATCGTTTTAAACTAAGGGGAAAATCTGGTTAAAAATGTATTCATGGGAGGAAATCAGCACAAAGTGTCTATGGTTAAAGTGTACCTTGATTTTAATTTTTGGGTTTTCATTTCATGAAGTGTTAGGGAAGTGGATGAGCACCAGAAGTTAGATGATAGAGTTGTCTGTGTTCTGCATTTACATTTGGGAAGTAATTCCAGGTGAGAAGGAGAGCCCTGAGATCTGACATTCAGCTTGTGCTGGCTGTCATGGTGCATTCTGAGGGTCTGATTTAGCTGATTTTGGGTGAGGTGGAAATTAATTAAGAGATGCCAACATGCATGCCTTCCCCAGGAAAACCTGAGCAGTGAGGTAGGATGGATCTCTGGCTCTGCCACCAAAAGGATCGATGTAGTGAAGAGGGAGCAAGAGGAATTGCTGATGTGAAATGAGACAGAAAGCTGGAGCTAGCAGGAGTTTTATCCTCCTTCTCTAATAAGCCCTGTGGTATGTGGCCTCAATAGGACATCTCCAGGACAGTGTCCTGCAGCAGGATGGAGGTGAACGTCTGGGATATGCAGGTGTGGGAAGGAGCTATTTCCCAGCTGTGGCTTCTTAACAATCCCTGGAAACACAAAAGGTTTCCTTGGGCTTTGGACTTCAGATGGATCCTGGCCTCTGGGAAGTCAGCTGGCCAGCAACTGAGATCATTGCTTTCACTCTCAGTTTCTTCTTGGACCTTGGGTTTTATTTCTGTCTAACCTTGGTTCTCTCTCCACTCCCCTGATACCTGGCTCTGGCCATTAGGCTGCCCTGCCAGTGCCTTGACTGCAATGATCCCTAGCCTAGCTGTGCTATAAAATGAGACCTTTTCTTCCTCATGCATCCCTGTTTTAGCACACCTTGAAACTAAAGAGAGCGATAAATTGAGCTCAGGTTGTACCTTGGGAAGAATTACAGCTGTCTGAACACCTATGCATGCAGGCTGAGTATTTCCCTCTGTACTTTGCCATTTTAAAGTGACATTTGCTTGATCTGATCATTTATATTAAAATAATGCTTCTCAGTGACTCTTGTTTATTAGTCTATACAGTATTTGTAAGCTCCAATCATAATACATTTTACTGGTTTTTTGGCAGTCTTCCTTATACTTGTTAAAATATTTGAAAGAAAAAAGAAAAAAACCCAACCCACCAAAACCTGGTAAAATTATTGATTTCTTGGATGCTGTACCAACTGCATAAAAACTCCTCTATCTCAGCATATTTTCATCCGTGACCTCCCTGATATAAATTTCAATAGACAAATTCAGATCTCAACACAAAAACAAATTGTTTGCTGTTTATAAAATGCATATATTTGTGTTGTGAGTGTAATAGATGTAATCCAATAACACTACTATTGTCAGGATTGCTTTCTTTTGGCTTATTAAAATTACATATACATTTAAAATAGATTTATAACTGCCTATTTCTCTATCAGAGAAGAATCTGGCATTTTGCTAGCTATGCCTTTGATTGTTAAGACTTCTGTAGATGTTTTCATGCCTTCTTTGTGGTTAGTGGAAACAGGAGCTGTTTGTTTTGAAGATTCTTATTTTTAGCATCTGCAGCTGGAAATGTGTCTACTCAGTTATGTCAGNCTGCCTTTAGAGATATATATATATATATATGATTTTTTTATATACATACTTCTACCAAATATTCTGACTCCAGGTTCAATTTTGTTCCTAAAACTTGAGTTTATTGGATGGCCAAGAGAACAATGAGTTATCTGTTGCTTTACTGATCCTTGCTTATATCCACACCTACCAGTGATACCTGCCTGGCACTGCCAGCTCTTGCAAGGATGCCTCCTTCAATGGCTGCTTGGTCCTGCTGATCACTGCTGGCACTTCAGGGTGCTGCTGTTTGCCCAAGGACTAGTAGTGGGGAGCAGACTTGCTTAGACTTTTCCAGACATTCAACTCAGCTTGAAACTGGCTTAAAAATCCTTTATTCACATCCATGTGATAGAGAGCAAACATAACCCTGGGGACATGGGATCAAGCAGATGGAAAGGAGTTTAACCCCAAAACAGTTCCAGCTAGAATTCCTCTTTATACAGCATAATCCTCTTATGCATCCACCTATTTCTTATCTCACTAAGTGGTTGAATATTTTATATATTTGTGAAGTGTGCATGCAGGCTTCATTTATATTGCATGCACTGTGTGTTCGGTGCGTGCTGTGTGTCTCTATGTGCTGTGGTTGCACACTTGCCAGTCTGTATCTCTTCATCCACACACCACTGCTAATGCCTTGTGCAGTCTTTTGTTCTAACCCATGCTAGGAATGACCCAAAGAAATGGTCGGGACTGTTTTCTTCCCTGTTTCAAATAATCTGTTGGCAGCATGTGCATCTCTGTATGTGCAAGTCTGTTTGGGGTCAAGGCCTCACTGGTGTCTTCCAGGTTCATCCAGCACCAGCTTGAATGAATTACTGCTTTGTGCAATCACTGAACAGAGAAGGTAGGATGTTCTGGCAGAGCAGAACCTCACGGGCAGTAATTAGACTTAGCATCTGTAAATGACTTTGCAAACCACATCTGAAAGGTGCTGAAGAAGCACCTCTGTGGGGATTATTAATGCATCCAAATAAAATGAAATTTTGAATGCTAAATAACGAAACAAAACCCAAAGACAGATATTAAAGATATTCTAGAAAGGCTATAAATCAGTTGCAGCCAGTAGGTTGGAATAGAGTGTGGAAGTGCTAGAAGCACATCTGTCATCAGGGTAGCTGTAGCAACCTTATTTCCTGACTGCAGAAGGAGAAGCTTTGATCTCAGCTGTCACTGAAGCTCTGATTTCTGAAAAAATGAGTTAGAAGCTGGTGTAAAGTTTAAAAAAGAATGGAGGGTTATGACTTTGAAAACTTGTTTCAAATGTTAATTTTCTTTCTTTCTTAGTAAAATGTATTTTAATGAAAGTAACTTAAGGCCCCTAAGATTTTGAATTTGTGAGTTGATTTCATCCCTTTCTTCTCGCTTACCTGTCGACCTCATTTCATCAGCTATCTGAATGTAATATTTCTTTAATTAGTGAATAGTGACTAGCACTGGGGAACTGGAACTGCTGGGATTGTATTACATAGTGCTGTAAATCAGGTCAGAACAGTACTTGGATACAGAAAAGAAATTCTGCTTGTCAGGTGGGTATTTACCCTGATGTTTTAATTCAGGTCAGTGGTAAGCTTTTAAGGTAATCTCTCCTTCACTGCACTGTGGTTCTTGGAGTGCACAAAGTGGATTTCCTTAGTATGAAACTAAGTCAGAAGAGATGCTCCAGGAGTGCACCTAATCCATCTGCAAATGGACATTTAGCCCACTTAAATCAAGCCTGGGCTGGTCTGAACTAAGTCCTCCAAAACACAGGGCCCTCGGCACAGCTGCTGTGCTCTGCACTTCTGCTCTATCACACTCAGATAGCTCAGATTCCTGTGTTGCACACTCTGCCTTTGCTCTCCACCTGGTAAAGATGTTAAGATTGTGGGAATTTTTTTTTATTAGGAGCATGCTATGAGTCTCCAACCATGAGGAGATTCAGATCCTCCTATCCTTTTAATGTTGGATGGCTCATGATGGAGTAAGGAAATGAATGTTTAGAAATAGTGAAATCATTATCAATAGAATGAATGGTATAAAACAAGGGAGAAGGGCAGAACTGTATGATGGTGGTTAAATAAAGCTGTCTGCCTTTGTACATGGAGTAAGGAAGCGTTCAAGGGAAACAACCTTATGTGGGTTGGTTTTGTATCAAGTGCTTAAGATTTGGCTGGGGTTTTTTATTGTTTTACCATTCTGAAATAATGATGAGAGGTATTAGGATATGTTGTTTTGAGCTGAGATTTCAAAATCTGCAGACAGAATTTTCACTTGAATATTGTCTTGAACTCAGGCCAGTTTAACACTCTGGCTAATGTGTTAAGTGTTAGATCTCTTATCAGGATGTCAAACCTACTTAAAGCAAGCACATATCTTCTGGATTTGAATATGTGTGAATCTTAGATAATGCTAGAAGGGAATATGTGTAGGAGAAGCCATCTTAAGTGACATCTCATTTCTGCCTTTCACTTAGTTAAAGCCAATAATAGGCTGAACCAGGAGCAGATGAAAGCTCAGATATGCTGTGCTAGTGCTTATTCAGTGGTACCAGTTGTGTGAATATGTGAAAGATCTCCTGAATAATACCCATGCAAGTTAGCTACTATCATATCCTGATCTCATATCTTCAGAACAGGACTGGGAGTGGAACAGCTTTTCTACCCTTGAAGACTTCAGAATTTCAGACTTGCAGTGCTGGTGCACCATTGATGCTGAAGGGGTTTTTTGGGGGGAGGTGGGCAGGAATAGAAAAAACTTGACCAAATTCCCTGAGACTTGGAAGCTACTTCCATTCCTGTACCAGAACAGGTAATGTCCTGACTAACTTTAAGATAACAGAATTTCTTTGACTAGTTAGATTTATTTTTTTTTCTGTTGCTGTGGTGGGGGAGAATTACTAATTTGAAAAGGTTATAGAACTTGTAGTTTCACAGGCACCTGCTATTGTGTGAACCATTCTAGTGGTTGATTTGTAAAAGGTAAAAGCACAGATCTGGGAAATCAGTGTAGTAGCAGAGATGTGCAGTGTTAATCTCGTGTCTTCTTCAGTGTATTGTTATCACAACAGCCACTGTGTGCAGCGTGCCTAATGCTTTGAACTATCTCAGCAATCTCACATTACTCTGCCACAACCACAACTCAAAATACAGATCCATGCCTAATAACAACAACTACTTTCATACATCTTGCATGATATGTTTCTGTGCTGTAAATACAGGCTGGAAGATACACGTTAGGGGGAGAACAGAGTGAAATTTTCTTTGAGAAGTATGGGTTTTATGTTTGCTTGAGCAAAGGGGTTTAGCAAACACTGAGAAAGGGAAATTGCCTTTCCTCTGAGATTAGAGAAGTCAGCATTTGTTTAAGCAATCTATCGTGCTACGCTGTAAAACCCCTGTGCCTTTCCATCGAAAGGAATGGGAAATGAAAGGTTTGCATTTTAGGATGTACTGTTCCAATGCCTACCTGCTGCTGCAGATGTACAGAGATGTCTGTATCTCCAGTGGTGAATCCTGCCCTCCTTTTTAAAGGCAATTAAGGAGTGAATTTTCTGGGGCATATCTGAACAGTCTAGAGTATTGAAACTGTTACCATAGTGCCCTCTAAAACATCACATGCTTTTGGTCAGGGCTGAGTCCTTGAGCCAGAGGCTGCCTCGTAGGAGCAGGTGAATGATCACCATTGCGATCCCAAAGCCAGGTTGCTCCTTTGTCTCTGTTCAGAGGTACCAGCATCTGGAAGCTCAGCTGGATCTGTTGCAGCTGGGAGAAGAAATTTTCCAGAACAGGGAGGAGTCACTCCCTAGCTGAGAGCAAAGAGCCCTGATTAGAGGACGCCTTGGCAGTCTCTCTCCCTGCTGTGGGCTCGCTGATGTTTTGGGATGTTTCTTTCTGTTTAGGAGAAGGAGTAGGAGCTGAAGAACAGTGTGCATTGCTTTTTGTAACTGTCCTCGCTTTGAGCGGGATGCTGGACTGCATGACCTTCTAAGGTCCCTTCCAACATCAACTGTCCTACATCCCAACTAAAAAACATAAATCACTTGGTGACCCTGCCTGGGAGCCTCTTCCTTCCCCCTGACATTTTTCCTTCTGCAAGTGTGGACATTAGAAGCTGCTGGCTCTGTAGGAGCAAAGATTCTGTGCTAATCTGAAGATCTGACCTTGCTGGAGATATTCAGCATTTCTTTATTTGTCATTATTCTAGATGCAATGTAGAGCACAACTGAACAGATCACTTGGATTTCTGAACAGATCCTGAAGTTCAGAATATGCTGGGTTCACGTTGCCCTGCTCCCCCTGTGAATATACACTAAGACTGTATTGTACGTGAAGAAGGACCTTGTTCTGAGTTTGTCTTTAGGGTTTTCATTTCAATTGGCTTGCAGCTGAATAGTTCTTCCTTTTTTTGGTTCAAGCCTAGGAGGGAGGATTATTTGGTAAGTTTAGCAATAGCTGTGTAAGCTTTATTTTTACTTAGCTGTGTCATTTCTTTCTTATGGCTGTTGCAATTGCCTGCCATCTGGGGGCTTCTGGACCTACTTCAGTAAATCCTATTCTCTTTTTGTGTTGCTCTAAGGGTTTGCAGAAGGAGGGGAAACAGGATGGGTTATGTAGTGAGCTGCAAGCTGTGGAATGAGGATTAGACATCTTTTACTTGTTTGTGCTTACGTGAAATTGTCATGGTAAGTCCCCACAAATGACAGCCAGGGAAGAGTCAGTGGCTAAGAAATTTTTATTTGACACGTTGATACCATATGGACAGGGAGCTGCCAACCCCCTTTCTGCTTTGCCTGGAGCAGAGCATTGTTGCTGACCTTTAGGAATGTGTGTGTGCTCTTGGGCAGATCAAAACGTTGTCAGGAACCATCCCTGGAAGCATTAAGTAGTGCCTATCAAAAATGCCACCTTCTGGAGGTGCAGTCATCAGAAGCTGTGTTGGAGAGAAGTTCCCAGGAGACCCACTTGTACACTACAGCCAGATGCTTGTGGAAGATTCTTGCAGTGGAACTCTTTCTCTTAAAAATCAACTCTTTCCACTCACACATTGCATCTGTGGTTTTTGTAAGTTTTGTTTACACCTTTCTTAGGAGTCTTTAGTTATAAGTTTCTGTGTGAAGCCTCAGTGTTTTGTACATCATTTTTCTTTCCCAAGAGACTACAAAATGCCCCAGACCAGCAGCCTTCTGTGATTCCAGCATCTGTATTTATGAGCTAGAGGACGTGTGTGATGCAACATTTCATTTTACTTTGCTTTTGGTTTTATATACTTATTTTCACTTGGCATAGTGCTCATTCCTCCCTTTCTGTGAGTATACCATTGGTGTAGGATGCCTCAGACCAATTTTTGCTTTCTTTGCTCTTCTGCCCTGGCTGATGGTCCTGCTCAAGTAGTTTGTTGGCCTTATGGTCACCTTTGGTCTGACTGGCACATTGTCATTCTATCAGCAATTCTCAGTTTCCAAATTGCCGTGTTCAATAATAGTAGTTTTGAGATTCAGCATTGTCAACTTTGACTGTTCCCTTGACCTCCTCATTTGCCTGG
The DNA here is from genome assembly GCA_013398125.1 of Aegotheles bennettii. Taxonomy (NCBI): domain Eukaryota; kingdom Metazoa; phylum Chordata; class Aves; order Caprimulgiformes; family Aegothelidae; genus Aegotheles; species Aegotheles bennettii. The sequence continues at coordinate 296,383 of VZRW01005856.1, read as the reverse complement.
GAGGTTATTGGGATAAATATATAGTGGGAGAATATGTTAAAAGAAATGCTGTGGCATTCATGACACTTGCTATGAACCTTCATTTGTAAATGCTGGTTAATGGTAATGTAGCTGCTGTCCAGTGTGCTCTCAGTTAGCATAAGTCATGCATGCAAAATAGAGATGCCTTTCTTACTTCACTGCAAAATAGCTCACCATTTGCTATCTGCTCACACAGGAGTGAGAAACAGGCTGTCCTTTCCCCCTGTAGAGTAATAATACATTTAACATGCAGGTGGATTAGTCCAAGCGGTTGGGTTAAAGAAATCCTTTTGTAAGAAGAAATAACCATAGCAGGTACATAATTAGCTCTTGCTTTTGTTTTTAATAAGTTTAATCCCAGGATTTTGTATTTTGGAATTTTGGACCAATTTTAAGAAATGTAGATGTTCTTTTAGTGCTCTTACAAGTTCCTGACTTCATGCTGATGCTTTCTTGGACAGCTAAAATTAACATGGCATCAGCTTCAATAGGTCCACAAGAATGATAAGCACTAGAGTCAGGTCTCCTCAGGTCTACTTATTCCTGGTGGGAAATACTAACTGGATGTTAGTGACTGTCTTACATACATACGATGACAGGGTCAGACCCCAGGTGTGAAGAGTGTTCTGGTAGGCTTCATGCTGCTCTTTGGAGCAATTATTCTATTCAGTTCTAATTGAACTCTGGGGGGGTTTTTTATTTGGAAAAAGCTACACATTGCACAATAACTCTAAGATACTTTCAGAATCTTATTAGGAGCATCAGAATTGTGTGACCTTATATTTGGTCCTCTAATATTACTTGAACATGTCTTCATTTGTCATTTTCTGCTCAGTGACAGGGAAGCAAATCGTGTGCAGAACTGAGCCCCTTGTGAAAATTTGTCTTTAATCAATCTGTTCATATTTTTAAGTAGCATTCTCTTTTGCCAGCCTAACCCTGGAACATGACAAGCAATGGGACCCTAATCCTTTTGCCCTTTGGGTGTTCATGATTATACCGAGACCATCGACAAGCAGGTTCCACTGCACATGTAGGGCCAGACTATCAGTAATTGATCCCAAGTCCAAACCTGCTCATAGTCTATTTATAAATCTAGTCCATATTGAGTGAAGTCTTTGGGGATAAAAGAGCTTTATATATGCAAAATATTCATTTTTCGTCTAAGTGGGGTAAAGCTGTTTCCATCTCAAGGGATGAAAAACCTGGGAGTGTTCATGGAATTGAGCCCATCTTCTAATGATCGTATCAGCAGAGTTGCCAGGCTGACATTTGATTATCTCTGAACAGTGTAGAGCCACATTACCACCTCTCCCAAATGGATGTTGGAATGCTTATCTGTGCCTTTTGCAACACCCTGGCTGAATTAATTCCACTATCCCTGGAGTGCTTCCAACAGAGACAATTCACTGGGAACAACTGATCTGAAAGTTTCCCTTCCAGGATTTTAACTCAGTCTTGGCGTGCTTTGCTCATCCTGGAGTTTGCCGTGCTGTCTTACAGGTGCAGGGTAACAGAAAGCTGGATCTCACTTTGCAGTGTGGGGGTTAATGCAGTCATTTTTCATCTCTTAAAAACAAAGATCTCAACGGAACTTATGAGTAAAGTGAGTTTGGTGGCCCTGACCTCACCTCTAGTGGATGTTTGTCTGCAATATAAACCAACCACATGGGTTGGCATGGTTCATGGTGATTGGCAGCCCTCTCTTATATGAGATCCAGGGCAGGACTATCTGGGGGTGCTAAAGGCCACAGCTGAGTTATGTCAAAAGCTCATTTCCCGGGCACGCCTCATTTGGTTCCACTCAGACCTGTAGCAATTCATTATAATGAATGTTAAGCAGTTACCACTCTATTAAAGGGAATTGAAACATGAAAAACGTCATTCATAAATGTTGCTGAAGTTTTAGGGTTTCAGTGCACCTATAGCACTGGGCACACCATAGCTGTTGTGATGATTTTTATAAGGGTAAGGCAGTAGTTCCACTTTTAACCTGCTCATATTATCTTCTCTGTAGCTCTCAAAGTCAGTGCTGGCTGTTTACTGATGTTGCAGAAAGAATTAATACAGCTGTGGCTGGGTTAATCTCTTGTCTGCATTCAGATAACTTATACAATCTCTTTGTTGCTACTATTCTAATAGCAGTGTGGCTCTGCTTATAACCAATATGACCTGAATGCAGTGCACTTGTCGGGAAAACCTCCAGTGCTTTCAGAAGAAGCAAGCCTGAAAACCAGCTTTTCACCAGAACACACCTTGCTTCGAGAAATCTGGGATGAGATCCAGTTCCAAACTTTATGGATAATGCTCCTGTCTCATTTCTCATTTCTATCTCTGTCATTTCTATTGGCAGAGCATCAGATCTGAACGAGCCTCTGACCCAATAAAGGCATGAATTATTTAAGACACGAGTTAATTTTCTTTGGGCATTGTAACAGATTTAAATGTGATCCCAGCAGAGAGAACTGTTTTCAGGAATTCCTTTCAAATACCTTTAAACATTTTTAATATACTTGTAACTGAAACAATGCTAGTAGTGGATTTCTTATTACTGATGCTTTTAAAATGCCTAGATTTGTGCTTCATGCTTGAGGGTATAACCCCACCTCTAACTAATGAGAGCTAAGAAGAAGCTTCCCTATGGGCAGATTATTCCGTAACTGCTGTATGGCTGCTGGCTTGTCTCCCCAGCTAGGGAAGGGCTAACATCTTGCCAAAGTCTCTTCCAACCTCTTCCCTTAGGGCATCGTTTATTAATTCAGACAAAAACCTCGGAGAATAAAGCAAAACAAAGCTGTTCCTTGAACACCACAGCCTTTGTTCCATGCCCTCTTCTTTATCTCTCTTCTGCAGGGCTAGTTGTAGAGGAAAACTCCTTAATACATGTTTATCTCACTCTCTCTTGGTCTTATTTGAGCATCAACCATTCCCTTTCCATCTGGATCTCAAAACTGCATGTGTTGGTCTTGGCTAAAGTGGGCAGGATCCTGGATAAACAGCCCCTCTGGCTGGGCTAGCACACCAATTTTAATGTTTCTTTTTACATTATCCGATATAATAATGACACAAAATATCAGAATGAAGCACAAAAAAGCTTCAGCAAACCCAGGGAGATGTGGCTGCCTATCCAAAGAGTCATTCAGACCCATTGTCATCCTTGGCTGTGACAACTTACTTGTGTGATCCAATGTAGTGTGATTATTGAGGCTCCCTCTGACAATGCAATTAGATGACTTTGAGACAGTAAAATGAGATGGCGTGGGAAAGTCTCTGCTTGTGTTTGGATGGCAAGATCTGGACAGGCAAGTGACAGATCTGGAGCCTTGGTGCAGCATCGTGGTCCGGCAGCCAGTGTGCAGTGTGCTCAGTGAGAGAAGCTGGGAAAAGTACCTCTTCAAACCCAGAAATACACACACAGCCTAGGAATCTATTTTCATACCATTTTTTTGAAAGTACGGTTTGAGATGCAGCTTGTCTCCAACTAGGGATCACATTTATAGCAGGCACTCATGTCTGAAATTATAAAGAAAAAGAAGTATAGTGCATTCTAATTTAATTATATAAATAACTTATTTATAAGGGCTACCTCAAATCCCTGTTCTGAAAAAACGTTGCAGACTGCAAGTGATTTAGTATTAACAACTAAGATGCAAAGGGGACATTAAGTGCTTCTTCTGTATTTTTTTTATTTTGGAAAAGATAAAGAAGTCAATAATTGGCTCTTTAATAGTGCTGTAACTGTTGATTTTTAACCTTATTTCGAAGCATGTTTGAATACAGAGAGCGATTCAAAAATTCTTGTGAGCAGCAGTTTTAGTAGCTACCATAGCAACAAGTAGAGTAACCAAGCCCTTTCTCCCCACTGGGGGCTGGAAAACCCCTGAAAGGACACCATCTGTAGACATTTAGGTACAGTTTTGCTACCACCACTTGCATTAGGACCAGGCTCCAGGAGAGAGCTCCATTTTAAACCAATACATTGACCTGGAAAATAGCAGCACGTTATTCATCAAGTGATGGTGGTACTGAGAATAGAGGGAAAACTTTGAAAAAGAAGATGTTATACATATTTTAATACAATTTGTGTAGTTCATTAAATGATCAACACATGTTCTAGTATCTTCTAGTTCAGTCGCAGCCCATTCTATCAGTATGTTGTAGTCTCTTCTAGCTGTACTTTTTCCTGTTGTCTGGAAGCCTTCATCTCTATTATATTACCTGTGCCAAGAAATAAGGAGTCTTATTAATGGTGCCACTGCCTGTTGCTTTGTCTTTATGATAACGCAGGGGAAGACCAAGGGCAGAGGTCTGGACAAGCTGCATATATTTTGGAAAGAAGAGTGTTTGGGATGGCCTTTTGATTCTGGGACCCCTGAACTTCTTTGAGGTTTTGGAAGCCAAATAGAACTGAATTTCAGAGCTGTCCTTAACAATAAGTCAAATCAGAACCCTGGATCTTAATTAACATTTCTGCATTTAGAATTACTTCTGTGAGCACAATAGAGCTGATTATTACTGAAAGCCTCTTCAAAGAAGCTAAATTAATCTGATAAATCAATGTGACCAATGCAGATAAGTCTTGGGGAGCATTTTCAAGCTGTACGAGGATCTGTCAAAAAGAGTAATGAATACCAAATTTCCAAAAGTACACATTTTTGGGCAGGGGAGGAGTAAGATATTTGACACACATAAACTTGACTAACTCACATGCCAGGTAACATGAGGATGCAAATACCAAATTAAACCGGGTCAGCAGAAGCAAACTTGAAGACAATAATGGAGACTGCTGGAACTGTTGTGACTAGGAGCAGATGGCAAAAAAGGGGAAGTGATGTATGGGAGCAATGGTGTGACATTTGTGCTTCTTCAGATGTATCCAGCTCAATAATAATAATAATAATAATAATAATAATAATAATAATAATAATAAATAATAATCCTGTGAATGAATTTTCATTCCCTGTCACATCCAAGTGAGCAGTAGCACAGTGAAGATAGCTTGGTAGTCAACTCCTCATAGTACAGAAGAAATGCAAAGGCTACTGCAGAAGATCACAAAGTGAGCAATGGGCTAGTTCTGTGTTTGCAGCAAACAGGAGGGAGGTTTACAGGGAAGGTTCTTACCACTCCAGGGGAAAATTTTGCATCTTATTCATGTTCAAGATCATCTTTTCACATTGCCAAGACTCAGATGTCTTTGGATGCCAGTGATACATGAGTGGAAATATAAGATAGTCAGAGTAGCTACTTTTATCCAAAAGTGCAAGTGATGAATTTCTATTGATAAAAAAGGCATTCTTTCTCTTTCTTACATTTGAAGTCAGAGAAGCAAACAGAGAGGGTTACGTACAGAGATGTATAAAAAGAAAAAAAGCCTGGCCTGAAATCAAGGGGAAGAAAGAAGATACTCCTGCAGTCAAAAAGAAAAGGAAATTGCAAGGTATTAGAGGAAGGTTAGCATTACCCTCCCAACAGGCTCTGACTTGGAGGTCATGTCCCTGACCTCCACTGGGGTCAAATGTCAGGCCTGAGTGGCCTTTTCAATATGGTATATGCTTTCTGACATTAAAGGATGGGAGATAGTCTGCAAAGCACTTAACAAATTAACTGGGGAGGTGTTGTATGCCCACATGCAGTGCTAGCCTGTTGGATCACTTCTGCCTTACTATTATAGCAGTTACCTCTGTTGTACCACGTCCTTCTGCTTCTGCCCGCAGCTGATTCCTTCATGATGGTCAGTAGGAGAGGTGATGTGATTTATGTCAGATGGATAGATGTATTTAGATGTAAAGCTTTGCTTAATTTTTGTTCTTTGTAGATTTCGTGACCCTCTAGGCTTTCAGGTTCTAGCTGAACTTTGAGCAGAGAGTATTAGAAATCTCACAAGAGTTTTTAGGTTCATGACTTCTAGAGTAAAGCATTTGTGCACGCACCAGATTAACATCCACAGCAAACCTCTGGTAAGTCAGCCCTCACTGTTCCCTGATGATCAAACCAGCTATGCCTGCTAGCTTTTTGAGACTGGCTGTGCTCTTTTTGAACATTGCTGTGATCTAGCATGATCTTGATAAAGAATCACAGGGGAACTTGCATAAGTTGGAGCTGGAGGAGAAGAAACTGCACCCTCTGAAAAGATGTGCTGCTGTTTCTGTCTTTGGAATTAGGGACAGGGTATGAGAACTGGTAACTTGTTTACAAGTTTTTCTTCTCTTTCAACTCTGAGCAATTTATGTCACCTTTCCTCATAGGCAATGCTGAGACAGACTTGCCAGCTCGAGTTGAAAGATAAAATAAAACAGATGAAGGGAGTGGAGGGAAGAAAGCATTTCCTTTTTTTTAGTTCTGTACAGTGATATAAAAAGTGGGTTCCAAACTAAAATATTGAATCGCAACTCTTCGTGAAGTTTTATACTTAAATCATAGCCTTGTCAAGTCTGTGTTTGATATAGTTTAATTAATGCTCCCCTTGCTTTTTGTTTGATTTTGATGTGTATGTGCTGGATTCATACAACCTCGAGTGATCAAAAAGAGGCGTCTGCCAGTGTCGGAGTCTGCGTTAAGGTCTCAGTTGGCTCTGTGTACACCCTAGATGAGGAAGATGGGGATGGGTGATTGTAGCAATGTGAATCAGCTATTAAGAAATCACCTATGGTAAATGAAGCTAATACTGTTTTCATTAGGCTGCATGCAGAACCACGATCAAATGCATTTGGAAAGTGAAGTCAAACTGAGCACGACACCTCCAGTAATGCGGCAGAGGATTGTTCACAGCCCGCAGGGTTGCATTTGTTAGCAAGGTTTGTTAATGCTTCCAGGGCAAAATCCTCATTTTCAGCAATCACCATCTGAAGGTCCTAGCTTTTTGTGAGACAATTAATATTTGCAAACACCCTTATTATTTGAGACAATCCAACAGGAAGGAGCATGGAATTGTTCTTATAGAGGCTGGTGGTGGGATCGTGCTGACACCAGGAGTAGTTAGGAAGGAAGCTCAGAAGTCTTTTAGTTGGGATTTGGTCGCAGATGTAACTGGCAGTGACAGCAGACCATGGATCAGCTTCAGCCAGCAACAACTCTCTTTCTCCTGTTTCCCTGGGTAACCTCCTTAATCAGTTAGGATGTAAGGGGTATGGCACCTTCCGTTCCTGGCTCGCTCCGAGTGCCTGGTGATGTCTCAAGCATCCTCATTGCTCTTCATTTCCTTAAGTGTTAATAAAAGTAGTACCTGGTATCATCTGTAAGGGAGTGCTTGATGGGATAAAGTGCTTTGATAAGCTCTTAATTATATAGTTTCTTATAATTTGTTGACTTCCCTTCCCAGCAATAGTGAGATGCTTCTCACCCAAGGCCTCGCTCTCAGCAGTGTCATTTGACAGAACTGTGCTGATTTCATTAATTTACACTCTGAGTTGCACCCCATTTTTTTTTGCAAGTCGATCACAATGATTGATTGACTGGGGAAATGGGTTTTATCATCCTTAGTCTCCAAATTGAATAGTTGTAGCTGTTGGATTATGCTAATCCTAGTGGTATCCTCCTTTGGCTGATTTGCATTGCTGAACAGAACCGCCTTCATCTTGTTCCCTCTCTGCTGCCCCTGCAAATTAGGGGATTAAGCAAAGAGGTGCTTAAACTTAGCACTCGATTGATACACATGGTTATGCAAATTGTGAAGGAAATCATGAGATTCTTGAAACTTAACTTGAATATTGGACATCTTCAGCATAAGCCCATACAGAAAATAGCAATAGAGAGCGAAGCTAAGGCTCCGTGTATCCCCTAGGAGCAGGCTGAGGGAAACAAGTATGTTTGAAACACAGGCAGGAGGCAGTATCTTGTGTGATGTATACAAATGTTAAATGAACTCCATCATTTACATTCATACGTGGCAGGTGAAAGACGCAACAAAATGGCTATGTTGTCTACCACAGGCTACAAGATTCTGTGTGTGATTAAATAATGAATAAAATATTATTGCAAATGATAATGTTATATTGTAAATAATTCCATTTGTTTACCCTACTCTGGCATTGAAGTTCGCCTCCCTTGGAGACTTCTTTGACTTTTGATGATGTTTTGTTCTGCATATGCTTGATTTTTTTTTTTCCTGCTTTCCACAGACCCTTTGTAAAGGTTCAGGAACCGACAGAACTAAGTGAATCATTCACAGCAAATAATTTTTTGGTTTAATTTAGTATCTTTATTTCTGTAAAATAGCCCTACATGTTATATATGTTTTGCACTAATTTATTGTTAAATTAGTTTTAACTGTGAATTCCCCTCTAGCCACCATCCTTCCATTTTTATGAATAGAATGTAAACTCTAGTCTGGAAATAGTTGATTTTTAAAATTAGTTTATTTTGTGACTGCAGAAATAGGTATTTTTTTTCCCCTGCTTGAATGACTACAGTATTGCTACTGGTATAAATATGTCCAAATATAATATTAGGCAATATGAATCTCAAATTCTATTTTTCTTAATTCATATTTAAGCTATTAAAGTTTGATTTCTCAAATGCTTTAGAAAGAGAACATGAGGCAGTCAAAAGAGATCTTCTGTGTTTCCTTTAGAGAAATCATATGGAGGAATGTATTTTAAGGAAGAAATACTGCATTTTTTATTAATGGTTTTACTTGAGTTTTACTTTGGAAAGTAGAAATTTTGCAGTGATTACTGCATAAATGTACTAAATTATTCTCTCGGTGGATGAAGGCAGTGGGTGTGGATATTGTGAATGTAAATCCAGACTGATGGTGACACCTGAATATTAGTTTCAAGATTGGAGTTTAGTGTAACAATACATGGTGGATGTTACAGGGATGCAATGAGTTTTATTGGGAAGTATCTCAGAAATCCCCTTTAACTTACTGTATTGGCCTGGAAATTGTAAAGAAAGTGCTGATCATTTGTCTCTGATAGAAGTGGAAGCTCTGTGTTACCAATAATCCCAGAATGGGCCTCCCTGCCCCCTTCTTCCACCCCCAGGAGTAAAAGAGAAATACCTAGAAAGGAGCTGCTTGGGGCAGAGGGAACCTGAGCATTGGGAACAGCAGGGACATGAGGCACTACGACCTACTTAGTGTCTCTCAAGCCAAGACTTCAGATGAAAGAGACTCTCCTGCTTTTCATTATTGAATACAAGATACTTTTTATAACAGAGGTCAAAAGGAAACCTCCAGAAAGAAAGATCTGCTTTTTAGTCCAGAGAAGGAACCAAATAATTCTGTGTGTATCTGAAAGGTGTGAAGCCAAGTCATGCTACCTGATCTCCTTCTAGATGAGGCCACTAGTCAAGTACCAGCTACCTCACTTCAGTTGTCTTTTGGGTAAAATTGGGGTAGTGACACCTGTATCGTGCTCCATCCACAAAGTGTAAAGTAAAAGCTTCTAAAAAAGCTTCTAAAGTAAAACACTTCTCTGTGCCTATGGGGTGTGCAGTATTCCTGGCCATGTATTTGACTGAGTATCTCTGTCTCAACTAAAACAGACATCAGAGGGGTTTTTGTGTTTGGTTGTTTTTTCAGATGCCAGCAGAAGATGCATGTCCTGTCTGAGAAAGCCAGGAGTTTCCTAAAGTCACAAAAAAAGAAGGGAAAAAAACCCCACCTGTGATGAAGGATGATGACAAGGCAAGTCAAACTTCTCTTTTTTGGTAGAGCCCAACGTTTGCTAGACATTTTGCATTGATCCTTGCCTGGGAGTTATGTGTCTGGAAGCTTTGAAGGTTCAGGAAGGACTGAAGTACATCAATGAAGGTGAGTTTAGTCTCCTCATAGGAATTTTGGGTTGAAAGGGACTGTAACCTGAGGCATTCTCAGACGTGCCTGGCTGCAGAAGGAAGCAGTGTACTTATGCTGCAGCTCAGAGGTGAGGCCTTTTGCATCCTGGTTCTGGAAGCCTTTGCACTGCATCGCAGGTGATATTGTTTCCAGCCCACAAGGATGGGACTTGTGTAAAGAAGGGATAATCTGCTCTGCTCTGAGTGCACAAGCCAAAGTCTCCACATGCAGGGAGACCTCAATATCAATGTCAAAATGCAAAGGTAGAAATAGTTTTTTCTTAATGTTTTGTTACTGTGTGGGACTTTTTGAGTAACAATTAAATGCACCTCTGAGATGAGCTGAATCACGGTGACACAAACCAAAGTCCACGCTGTGTGCTGCCTGCTTCCCTGTTGTCTTAGTGCAGCATTTACTGTAGCTGCTGGGTGGTGTGGCAGGGAAATCTCCTGCTCATTTCCATTTCAAACTCTGCCTGCTCGGAGATGAGGATAATCAGTCCCTCACTGCAGTTGTGCACTGCAGCATCTTTGCTCCTGCTCCCTCTCTCGGGGCTTGCTCCTTTGCTTGCCCAGCTGTTTGTGGCACTCTGCTTCCCAGCTGACTCAGAGGCACGGGAGCTCAGACAGCTCTGTGTGAGCACTCCAGTGCTCTCTTATTCAGCAGCACTTATGTGGCTTTTTTGCTCAGACATCTGCGTTTAAGGAATGGAAATTGATGTCACTTGCATATAGATCCCTTTCAGTGATCTTTTGCAAGCATTTCCTGATTCTGTACCTCTTTGTTCGGGTGGGATTGCAGATAAGCATTTGTACATTCCATGCTCTTGGTACAGCTATGCATCATTATGCTCTTTCTATACAAGCAGAGAGCCTTCCCAAAGCTCAGGAGTTAATGGTACCAACAGCAAGCTTTTGAGCCCAACTGATCATCCTGTCTGTCTTTAGTGAGTGTTTTTGCTAAAAGCAGGCAGGAATCTCTCAAATCCCACGTTATACCTGAGTCACAGGCCCACAGCTGTGGCTTCATCCAGTCACTATGAGAACCTGATGGATTTCTGACCACATTTCTCCCTCCAAAACAAGGCAAGAAGACAAAAGTGAGAAAACTGTTGGGGCCTCAAAGACAGAGACACCATAATTTAACATGGGAAGGATGCAGGGCTTGAGATTTGACAAATACTTTTCCTGAGAACTGAATTCCTCACACAGACGTGGTGGGACTAGAGAAGACTGGGCAAGGCAGACTGCAAGTTCAGTGCTGTTTTGTAGGCATGGTTCCTCTTTCCATCCACACCCAAACCCCAGAAAAGAAATAGAATGGAAGAAACTCAACACAAGGAGGGCAATCAGGGCACATCTCAATAATCAACAGGATATTTGATAGCTTTATTTATCTTTTATCACCCACAAGTTAAGGATAACAAAATGTCCAAGGCAGTCATTGCCAAATGGCTCAAGGTTTGCATCAAAGCAGCCGATTAAGCAGGAGAAGCTCTTACTCTCCTAATAAATACGTGACTTGGGAGAGATGCTGAGAGGTTGGGGCCAGGAAAAATGGTTTAATCAAATGTGTCGGGTCACGCTGGCAAAAGGTTAACACCCTGCCACATGGCACATGTCGGTAGCCACCAAATTCAGCAGCTATTAACACCTCCAGCAAGGCTCCCTCTCCGTGAGGTTCAGTAGCCACAGATGCTTTAATGATTTTCTGTATGAAGGAATATGTAAAGCAGCTTAAGTCTCATTCTCTAGCTATTAGGAGCTCGATCCCTTAGAATTAGACAAGAACTTCAATCGCGGTCTCACTGCTGTGGTTTGCAAGCTCACACATGAATTTCTCCCTTGCCAGGGATGAATTTTGCTGTTGGGTGACACCCCACTGAAGGAGTGGACAAGAAGAGCAAGGAGGATATCTGTACATGGATGGTAATTCTCCTTGCTGAGCACTGCCCGGCAGGCCGGGCACCCGGTGATGGGGCTGTGCTAGGTCAGAGCTTCCAAGATAAACACTCAACATCAAACTGTGAGCAAAAAGGGAAGTTTGATCTGCCCTGGCTGTCACTCAAAAGTATTTCTGCCTTCAAAGTCCCTTTTCAAGCAGCAAGACCAGACGCCTGCTCTTGCTCCCTGCACAGGGGAGACGGCAGCTAGGAAGGAAACCTCCTGGGGGAGAGCCAGGCAGAATTGGCCCAGGAGAAGAAGCCAACGTGGGAAGGAAGTGCAGTGCCACATCCCATTGGGCCCAGAACGCCTCTTGGTGTGCCTACACTTGATCTGAGAGACCCACCTCCGCTGGCCAAAGGCACGCAGATCTTCAGTCGCTGTCTGGTTCTGGCCACTGCCGGAGAGGGACGATGCTGCCGGCTGGGCGACGGCTCAGGTGTCCCAGTCCCCAGAGGCAGCTCCTGGCTGCAGCCCCCCTGCCAGGACCCTGGGAGCCATGAGCAGCCCGGCCCCTCCGCCACCACCTGTGCGCTGCGATGACTTCCCTGGGCTCTCCCTGCGGTCACCACCCGGCCCCGGGGCAGGAGGCAGCGGCCGGGGCAGCGGCTGGCGGTGAGCGGAGGCATCGGAGCGGTGCCGCGGGGGGTCGGTGGGGTTCAGGGAGGATGCGGGCGGGCAGCGAGGGGGAAGCTCAAGCTCAAGGAGGCCGGGGCAGCGCGGGGGGGGCTGT